>CAKAOJ020000126.1:1537500-1547500 GCA_916701645.2 Sebastolobus alascanus
AAGAGCTAGTTAACGTTAGCTGTTAGCAGCTGGTAAGAGCTAGTTACCGTTAGCTGTTAGCAGCCGGTAAGAGCTAGTTAACTTTAGCTGTTAGCAGCCGGTAAGAGCTAGTTACCGTTAGCTGTTAGCAGCCGGTAAGAGCTAGTTAACGTTAGATGTTAGCAGCCGGTAAGAGCTAGTTAATGTTAGCTGTTAGCAGCTGGTAAGAGCTAGTTAACATTAGCTGTTAGCAGCCAGTAAGAGCTAGTTAACGTTAGCTGTTAGCAGCCGGTAAGAGCAAGTTAACGTTAGCTGTTAGCAGCCAGTAAGAGCTAGTTAACATTAGCTGTTAGCAGCCGGTAAGAGCTAGTTAATGTTAGCTGTTAGCAGCTGGTAAGAGCTAGTTAACGTTAGCTGTTAGCAGCCGGTAAGAGCTAGTTAATGTTAGCTGTTAGCAGCTGGTAAGAGCTAGTTAACGTTAGCTGTTAGCAGCCGGTAAGAGCTAGTTAACGTTAGCTGTTAGCAGCCGGTAAGAGCAAGTTAACGTTAGCTGTTAGCAGCCGGTAAGAGCTAGTTAACGTTAGCTGTTAGCAGCTGGTAAGAGCTAGTTAACATTAGCTGTTAGCAGCCAGTAAGAGCTAGTTAACGTTAGCTGTTAGCAGCCGGTAAGAGCTAGTTAACGTTAGCTGTTAGCAGCCGGTAAGAGCTAGTTAACGTTAGCTGTTAGCAGCCGGTAAGAGCAAGTTAACGTTAGCTGTTAGCAGCCGGTAAGAGCTAGTTAACGCTAGCTGTTAGCAGCCGGTAAGAGCTAGTTAACGTTAGCTGTTAGCAGCCGGTAAGAGCTAGTTAACGTTAGCTGTTAGCAGCCGGTAAGAGCTAGTTAACGCTAGCTGTTAGCAGCCGGTAAGAGCTAGTTAACGTTAGCTGTTAGCAGCCGGTAAGAGCTAGTTGATGTTGCATTACGTTAATGTTGCTACTGCGTAGCAGCATTAATTGTAGTAGTTGTATTTCTGCTCTGTCTTCGTCTCTATAGAAACTTCAGGAAGTGGCGTTTCCTCGTAAAGACGAGTTGAAGAAACGTCTTCAGGAGAAATACAGCAGGGAACACACCGAGTACCTCAGAGCCCAGGTGAGTGTGTGTCGTCCAATCAGATTGCATCCTGTTGTTGATTGGCCGTGTGTGTACCTGTTAATCAGATTAGATGACGGATTGATCGACTGGTTCATTTAAAGAGAAATCACAAACAATTAGGAGCCATTCACACGCGTCTAAAAACACGTCTAAAAACGCCAGCTGTGCCGCTTTTTTTTTTATCTCGGCTGCGCCCTGAAAAATAGTCACTTTGAGACGCTTGCCCGCCACAACGGCGTCACTCTTGCGTTTGACAACAATGGATTCGAGCGTGTAATAGACTGTGTGAATGTGTACGGCCTCCTTAGAGTTCCCTGAAACAATAAATAAAATAGATGGTGGTCAAACAAACGCAGCCAGCAGACCTGGTCATGTGACTTCCTGTCTCCTCAGAGCCAAGCGGCGGTGGTGGTGGACGGGTGTGGCCACCAGCTGCAGCGGCTCTCCCTATTGGGCGAGGACAGGAGGCGGTACCTGTTATTGGAGGAGGAGAGGCAGCGTGTCGCCGCCCTGCGACGCATGCAGATCGAATCAGAACAGTTTCGCTACTTCGAGGACCAGCTTAGGCGTCAGGAACTGGCCAATAGGAGAGGAGAGGAGGCGGAGCTAAAGGTAACCGTAGGCCACACTGTAGTACCAGCACTGCGTACTACCACTAGTACTAGTAGTATTTTTGTTTCTCCTTCAGGTGGAGACCAAAGTGCCTGAGGTGACGGACGGCTCCTGTCTGTCTCAGCAGCCAATCAGAGACAGCCTACGATCCCAGGGGGCGGATCCTCACAGGAACAGACCGCCAGCTCCCGTGAGCCAATCAGCTGCCACGCTGGCTGGAGTACACAGTGAGTACACACTTACCTGACAGTGTGTGTGCCTGTATACAGGTGTGTTTATCATACATGTTGCTGTGTGTTTGTTTTGTGTGCAGCTCAGAGGGTGGAGGGTCTGAGGCGGGTGGTGATTCCCAGAGATCTGACCTATCGGTTCCTCCTGCTGGCCGACTCCAACACCGCCAGAGGGATCGAGACCTGCGGCGTCCTCTGTGGACGACTGGTGAGGCTGTCGGCTGTTCACAGGTGATGATGTCATCAATCACACCTGAGCTGCTCGCTAACGACCCCGACCGTCTCTCGCCCTCAGACGCACAACGAGTTCATGCTGACTCATGTCGTGATCCCGAAACAGTCGGCCGGTCCGGATTTCTGCGACATGGAGAACGTGGAGGAACTGTTCAGTTTCCAGGACCAACAGAACCTGCTGACGCTCGGCTGGATCCATGTATGACCACACGCTAAACACACGCTAAACACACGCTAAACACACACCACACGCTAAACACACGCTAAACACACACCACACGCTAAACACACGCTAAACACACGCTAAACACACGCTAAGCACACGCTTAACACATGCTAAACACACGCTAAACACACGCTAAGCATACGCTTAACACATGCTAAACACACGCTAAACACACGCTAAACACACGCTAAACATGTGCTAAACACATGCTAAACACATACTAAACACATGCTAAACACACGCTAGACACACGCTAAACACACGCTAAACACACGCTAAACACACGCTAAACACACACTAAACACACGCTAAACACACGCTAAACAAACGCTAAACACACGCTAAACACACACTAAACACTCGCGAAACACACGCTAAACACACGCTAAACACACGCTAAACACACGCTAAACACACGCTAAACACACGCTAAGCACACGCTAAACACGCGCTAAACACACGCTAAACACACGCTAAACACACGCTAAACACATACTAAACACACGCTAAACATGTGCTAAACACACGCTAAATACATACTAAACACACGCTAAACACACGCTAAGCACACGCTAAACACACGCTAAACACACGCTAAACACACGCTAAACACACGCTAAACACATACTAAACACACGCTAAACATGTGCTAAACACACGCTAAACATGTGCTAAACACACGCTAAACACATGCTAAACACACGCTAAACACATACTAAACACACGCTAAACATGTGCTAAACACACGCTAAACATGTGCTAAACACACGCTAAACACACGCTAAACACACGCTAAACACATACTAAACACACGCTAAACATGTGCTAAACACACGCTAAACATGTGCTAAACACACGCTAAACACACGCTAAACACACGCTAAACACATACTAAACACACGCTAAACATGTGCTAAACACACGCTAAACATGTGCTAAACACACGCTAAACACATGCTAAACACACGCTAAACACATACTAAACACACGCTAAACATGTGCTAAACACACGCTAAACATGTGCTAAACACACGCTAAACACACGCTAAACACACGCTAAACACATACTAAACACACGCTAAACATGTGCTAAACACACGCTAAACATGTGCTAAACACACGCTAAATACACACTAAACACATGCTTAACACAAGTTAAAGTGTGGTGTAAATCAGTAGGGTCCCCACAGTGTGATATAAATCAGTAAGGTCCCCACAGTGTGATATAGATCAGTAAGGTCCCCACAGTGTGATATAAATCAGTAAGGTCCCCACAGTGTGATATAAATCAGTAAGGTCCCCACAGTGTGATATAAATCAGTAGCGTCCCCACAGTGTGATATAACCCAGACACACACACATGAAAATGACCTCCGTTGTACGTTTTCTTCGCCTTCATTTGCATGATCAGATGTCACCATGGCAACAGTGTCTGTGGTCGAGCACCAGATGAGAGAGAGGGAGAGCCAGAGATAGGAACACACAGACGGAGGTCTCACTCTGCAGCACTGAGCTGTAACACTTGAATCTGTGTGGTCCTCACAGCGTGACCTCTGACCTCTGACCTCTCTGTATTCAGACTCATCCCACTCAGACGGCCTTCCTCTCCAGCGTCGACCTCCACACTCACTGTTCCTACCAGCTGATGCTGCCGGAGGCCATCGCCATCGTCTGCGCTCCCAAACACAACGAGTAGGTCCAACACACACACGCACACGCACACACACACGCACACGCACACACACACACACACACACACACACACACACACACACACACACACACAGAGATAATATGTAAGGGATAATGTGCAGCTAGCAGGTCATTTGTGAAATAAACCCTGAAAGAACCTCGAGCAAAAAGTCAGGAAAATGTCCGAAAGAAAGGCAGAAGAAAAGTCCGATACTGGTATGATCTGAAATTATAGAATTATGGATCCATCAGTATCAACCAGGTCATACTACTACTAGTACTACTACTACTAGTACTACTACTACTACTACTGCTAGGAGGTTAAATAACATTCCTGAATGTTTTCCAGACCTGTCTTTAATCTAGCTGATGTTTTAGATCACTGATGATTGACAGGTGAGAGACGTGTTCATCACTGATATGAGGAGGACAGGTGATGTTAAACCCCCCCCCCCCCCCCCCCCCCCTCCTGTCTCAGTACCGGTGTGTTCAGGCTCAGCGGTCCGGGGATGTCGGAGGTTTCTGGCTGCAGACTCAAAGGTTTCCATCCTCACTCCAAGGAGCCTCCTCTCTTCAGCGTGAGAAACTCTGTCCTTTCTTCTGTCTGTGATTGGCTCAGAGACATGTCCTCAGTCTGTGATTGGCTCAGAGACATGTCCTCAGTCTGATTGGCTCAGAGACATGTCCTCAGTCTGTGATTGGCTCAGAGACATGTCCTCTACAGACCTTTAAAGGGTTAAAATGAGTTGAATCATGCAGGTAACCTCTGATTGTCTCTTTCTGTCTCTCAGGTGTGTAAACATGTGGTGGTTCGGGATTCAAAGATCAGCCTGCTGGACCTCAGGTGACCTCAGGTGACCTCCGGTGACCTCCGGTGACCTCAGGTGACCCCAGATGACCCCAAATGTCCCCAGGTGACCTCAGGTGACCTCAGGTGACCTCCGGTGACCTCCGGTGACCTCATGTGACCCCAGATGACCCCAAATGTCCCCAGGTGACCTCAGGTGACCTCAGGTGACCTCCGGTGACCTCCAGTGACCCCAGATGAGCCCAGATGACCCCAGGAGGCGCCGTCTGTCCGGCTGCTTGTCTTTAACCTCTGAAGAGGAAACTGTGAATCTCTGCCTGTGTGAGTGTGAGAGTGTTTCTGAAGGTTTTTAATTCACTCTGCAGTTTTCTGGAAGTTTTTTTGTGAACTTTGTTGTATAAAATGTGTGTTTATGTTCTTGCTGTAAATTATGTAAATCTCTATTTTCTGCTGGTTCTGTTCTGGTTCTGGTTCTGGTTCGGGTTCTGTTTGGATCAGAGTCTCTGCTGCAGAGTGAGACGTTTTAATGAAGCTCAGATATGAAGTTAGTGTGACGGAGTGCCTTCTTATTAAACCAACAACACGGTGGAGTTAGTCTGTTTCATGATGGCACCTCTAGTTTATCATTAAATCAACAGAACAGCGTTCTGGTATCGGTCCGACGCTCTGATGGTCCGACGGTCCGACGGTCCGACGCTGGAACACCGGCGCTCTCTGGTGTCATCAGGTGAAATAAAAGTGATTTATTCAGGACCTGCTGCCTCCTACAGGCAGGAAGAGGAACTACAACACTAAAGGTTCATTAAAGGAGCAGCTGTTAATGTTCAGGTGTGTGTGTGTGTGTGTGTGTGTGTGTGTGTGTGTGTGTGTGTGTGTGTGTGTGTTTTCAAACCGACTGCTGCTTTTTCATAATAAAACGCCGCCTGCTGCTCTAACAGAGTCTCATTCTGTCTCATTCAGAGAAAACATCAGTTTCACAGTAGAAGTCTGGTGCGAGTCTTTATTTTAGTTTTACAGTAGAAGTCTGGTGCGAATCTTTATTTTAGTTTTACAGTAGAAGTCTGGTGCGAGTCTTTATTTTAGTTTTACAGTAGAAGTCTGGAGGTTAGTGGTGAGTCTGTATCTCTGACTTCCTGTCTGCTGGTGAAACATTAATGATCTCTGTTTAGTTGGGTTTCAAAGTAAAAGTCTGGTACTTATTCTTTATTTAATTTAGTTATTTAGTCCAGTTATACTTTAAATCTAACTCTGCTCTCTGTGTAATGATAGTAATTATTATATATATATATATATATATATATATATATGTATACATATATATATACATATACTGCATGTGTGCATGATTGTAAATAGTCATCAGCTGGTATTTGATGATTTGGTGGTTGAAATGAGAAAGTTTAACAAACGTCCAGCAGATGGCATCAACTCAACATGGATGTTAAGGAGCTTTTACTGCAGGATGTGGAGTTCATGTTGTTGACTGATGTAAGGGGGACCCAGTCCCAGGAACAACTTAAAAAAAACCCAAAAACCAGCAGCATCCAGTGTTTACAGTGTTACAGCGAGGACATGAGGGTGTCCTGGTCCTGGAGTTTGGCTGTAGATGACGGGAACATCTGGATGAGGGAAGAAATGTGTCGTCAAACAGACCGGATCAAGTGAAAGGTAAGAACCATTTTTTATTTCTCCATCATGTTGTCAGATACTGATGATATCAATCTGAGCCTGAACCAGAACTGTTAGTGGACGTTAACAGACGGTACCAGGTTAGTGATCACATTACAGCTCCTTCTCCCTCCATACTGGACCATTATTATAATCAAATTATACAATTTAGTTGTTTATTATTGATTTTCTACTGTGCACAGTGGTAGAATGTGATGATGCACAGGGTAAATGTCATGGCCGAAGGCTCCATTGTGTGCACATAGCCTCCTGTAGTGGATATCAGTAGGATTTTAGAGCCAGATTCCCTTTCAAGAGGTAGAAAACCCATTTGGCACACTTTGGGTATCCAAGTGGTCCAAATGGAGAGTCCTCCTGGTCCTATCCTGACTAAAACCTTTGTAGAATCTATGTGCTTTGTGTTATTTATATCTGCTTTGGATCAGTTGTAGTCGAGGATTTGCTGAATGAATTCAGAGGAATTGAGAGGATAAAAATGTAAATGTTTCCTTTGGTTCATCACAGTTTACTCAGCCATAATAACAGTTACAATGTTACTGACACTGGGGATGAATTCTCTGAGGTCTTACCTATCCATAGAGACCAACATCATGCAGATAGACCTGCTAGTTGTGGAGATGTTCTTCATTTGTTTTGGGTCTGTCTGTCTAGGAGAACCTTCCAGCACCCTAGAGGTTAAGAGGTTAATGTCAACATTTATGAACTATGAACCACTGTGAAAGCAGTTAAAGTGACGGAGGAAGTGTAGCGATGAAAGCAGTTAAAGTGACGGAGGAAATGCGGCAATGAAAGCAGTTAAAGTTTACATCGAAGTTGAAGTGTCAGAGGTAGTTAAAGTGTCAGATGTAGTTGAGTGTCAGAAGTAGCTGAAGTGTCAGAGGTAGTTGAGGTAGCTGAAGTGTCAGAGGTAGCTGAAGTGTCAGAGGTAGTTGAGGTAGCTGAAGTGTCAGAGGTAGTTGAGGTAGCTGAAGTGTCAGAGGTAGTTGAGGTAGCTGAAGTGTCAGAGGTAGCTGAAGTGTCGTGTAGTTTAGGTAGTTGAAGTGTCAGAGGTAGCTGAAGTGTCATGTGTAGTTTAGGTAGTTGAAGTGTCAGAGGTAGCTGAAGTGTCAGAGGTAGTTGAAGTGTCGGAGGTAGTTGAAGTGTCAGGGGTAGTTGAGGTAGCTGAAGTGTCAGAGGTAGCTGAAGTGTCAGAGGTAGTTGAAGTGTCAGAGGTAGTTGAAGTGTCAGGGGTAGTTGAGGTAGCTGAAGTGTCAGAGGTAGCTGAAGTGTCATGTGTAGTTTAGGTAGTTGAAGTGTCAGAGGTAGCTGAAGTGTCATGTGTAGTTTAGGTAGTTGAAGTGTCAGAGGTAGCTGAAGTGTCAGAGGTAGTTGAAGTGTCGGAGGTAGTTGAAGTGTCAGGGGTAGTTGAGGTAGCTGAAGTGTCAGAGGTAGCTGAAGTGTCAGAGGTAGTTGAAGTGTCAGAGGTAGTTGAAGTGTCAGGGGTAGTTGAGGTAGCTGAAGTGTCAGAGGTAGCTGAAGTGTCATGTGTAGTTTAGGTAGTTGAAGTGTCAGAGGTAGCTGAAGTGTCGGAGGTAGTTGAAGTGTCAGAGGTAGTTGAAGTGTCAGAGATAGCTGAAATGTCAGAGGTAGTTGAAGTGTCGGACGTAGCTGAAGTGTCGGAGGTAGTTGAGGTGTCAGAGGTAGTTGAAGTGTCAGGGGTAGTTGAGGTAGCTGAAGTGTCGGAGGTAGCTGAAGTGTCAGAGTTAGTTTAGGTAGCTGAAGTGTCGTAGGTAGCTGAAGTGTCAGAGGTAGTTGAAGTGTCAGAGGTAACTGAAGTGTCAGAGGTAACTGAAGTGTCAGGGGTAACTGAAGTGTCAGAGGTAACTGAAGTGTCAGAGGTAGTTGAGGTAGCTGAAGTGTCGGAGGTAGCTGAAGTGTCGGAGGTAGTTGAAGTGTCGGAGGTAGCTGAAGTGTCGGAGGTAGTTGAAGTGTCGGACGTAGCTGAAGTGTCGGAGGTAATAATAATAATAATATATTCGATTTCTATAGCGCTTTTCCGGAGCTCAAAGACGCTTAACAATAGGGCAAGGGGCGGTGTGAGACAAACATCAGACAAACGACATAGACAGGCACACACACTCGTACACACAATCAGACCAAGGGGTGGGGGGGGGGGGCTAGGAGAAGGCAGAGGAGAAGAGATGGGTTTTGAGGCGGGACTGAAATAGGGAGAGGGAGTCAGAGTCTCTAATGAGTTGTGGGAGGGAGTTCCAGAGCCTGGGAGCTGCCCTGGAGAATGCTCTGTCCCCAAAACTGCGGAGTTTGGACTTGGGGGTGGAGAGTAGACCAGCTGAGGTGGATCTGAGGGACCGTGAGGTAGCTGAAGTGTCAGAGGTAGTTGAAGTGTCAGAGGTAGTTGAAGTGTCAGGGGTAGTTGAGGTAGCTGAAGTGTCGGAGGTAGCTGAAGTGTCAGAGTTAGTTTAGGTAGCTGAAGTGTCGTAGGTAGCTGAAGTGTCAGAGATAACTGAAGTGTCAGAGGTAGTTGAGGTGTCAGAGGTAGTTGAAGTGTCAGGGGTAGTTGAGGTAGCTGAAGTGTCGGAGGTAGCTGAAGTGTCAGAGTTAGTTTAGGTAGCTGAAGTGTCGTAGGTAGCTGAAGTGTCAGAGGTAGTTGAAGTGTCAGAGGTAACTGAAGTGTCAGAGGTAACTGAAGTGTCAGGGGTAACTGAAGTGTCAGAGGTAACTGAAGTGTCAGAGGTAGTTGAGGTAGCTGAAGTGTCGGAGGTAGCTGAAGTGTCGGAGGTAGTTGAAGTGTCGGACGTAGCTGAAGTGTCGGAGGTAGCTGAAGTGTCGGAGGTAGCTGAAGTGTCGGAGGTAGTTGAAGTGTGGGACGTAGCTGAAGTGTCGGAGGTAGTTGAGGTGTCAGAAGAACAGAGCACTGGTCTGATGTAAATAAATAAAACAGAACAGATGTGAATCAGAGTGAAGAAACTGAACGACGTTAAAGTGTTGAAATGAACAGAAACAGTTTATCTTGTATGAGAGCTCTTTATTGTCTTCCTGGGGCAATCGTCTGTCACTTCCATGTTGTTGACGTCACATCACACACTTCACTTCTTTACAGACAGCACCATGAGGCCACGCCTCCTGTTCACTTACAGCTGTGACATCATCGTTACACGGTGTGACATCATAATTACACTGAGTGAATGTGTTCTACTCCCCAACAATGGAAGATAACACCAGCGGGCAACATTCAAGCTTTATTCATCAAAAATAAAAACACACTTTTTGACAACAAACAGTACCAACATGGAGGACGGGAGGGGGCGGGGCCACAGGTGGAGCGGGTGGGGGGTTAAAGATGGAGGACAAGCGCCACATTCACAGTTTTAAGGTGAGCAGAGAGGGAATATGTTTGA
>CAKAOJ020000126.1:1552500-1607500 GCA_916701645.2 Sebastolobus alascanus
CTGAAGGATCAAAATGTCCGATTGAAACTATTAAAAGCACCATGTTTGATCCCATCACAGCATCAAGTCATTCATTCTGGGATGTCAGGCTGTAATCTGGAGCTCTGACTTCAACATTACACTTTTCATTATTTTACACCAGATGGATCCGTTTTCTAATGTTTGGAGCAGACAGCTGCTGTTCTCCTGGAGTCCACTAGAGGGCATCACTGCTGTATGATGGAGCTCTGGATCAACACGTTCTCACTCCCAACTCGTCACATACCGCCGCTTGGTCAGTATCGGTATCGGAGACCGACCCACGGGCTTCCCCTCTAGTGTTACTGTTGGACGGACCGGGGACGGCGTGTCAATATACGCTCGCCACGTGCATAGTGTCCTTTCAAAATAAACTTCACAGGAAGTTAGGTTTAGGCAACACAACCACTGAGTTAGGTTTAGGAAACGGTCGTGGTTAGATAGATCGATCGATAGTAACTTCGAGGAGTCATGTGACTAAAGACTGACGGAACAGATGAAATCCAAATGAATATTTGGTGGTTATGATCCGGACTGATGTTGGTTAAAAGAATGATCTCTGTGAAAGTGGAAGATAATAAGCGGGATAATGTACAGCTGACGGGGAAATTCAGGACGATTCAGGTGTCCAATGACCCGCTAGCTGTTCATTATCCTGCTTACATCAGAGCTGCGCCCATAGCAACGGTCTGTTATACGTAGCAACGGTCTGTTATAAAGAAATAACAGGCTGTAGAACTGTAGCCGTGATTGACCAATCAGAATCAAGTATTCAACAAAGCTGTGTAATATTAATAAATCATATTTTTACAGCAGTTTTAGGAAGAAGACATTTGTGTCCTCTGAGGACATCAGAGCTTCTTTTTAAAGTTAGTTAAGTCTGTTCTTGTTCTTAAGGTCAATAATTCATAATTTGTACATATTTCTGGATAATAATTTACATGTTAGATACTCCTTTATTTCTATTTTCTTACTTTTTTTATGTTCATATAAGAGCAGCTGTAACGCCTCTTGAGCATCACAAGAACTAAGATTTTTATCTCGAGATAATCAACGTATAAACATTAAATCTATAAATCTATTAAATAAATCAAAGTGTCCCTCTGGGCTTCCGTAGTTTGAAAAGGAAACTAGATTACAGAGCTCCGTGTGTTAAACAGGACAATGTGAAGAAGGTAACGACAGCTTGGACTCAACACCAGGAGAGAGAAACCAAACACACCTCAACACCTCCAGATTCAACCAAACCTCACTCAAAACATTCACACTTTTAACACTCACTCCCCAGAACACAAACAGAGCCTAAACCATCAGCAGCTCACACAGAGACGACGCTACTCAGCCAGTCTCAGACTTTCTGTTTTCTACAGCAGCTTCCAGCAGAATCTGAAGCATTAAACAAACCGTGACTCTGCTCAACAGCAGCGAAACATCAACACTAAAAACAGGCAAAATATGAATGAAGTCTGGTGAGATTCTGTCCTGTTCAGCAGGTGCAACACGAGGGAGAGGAGGGAAAAGAGAGGAGGTGAAGGAGTAGAGGAGGCGATGAAGGTGGAGATGGAAGGAGGAGGAGGAGAACTTTTCTACAGTTAAACTGAGAGGATGAAAACAACTGTTTTTAGTTTATCTGGCAGGAGGTGAAGAGGAGGAGGTGAAAGAGGAGGAGGTGAATGAAGAGGTTTTTCCACAAACTGAGAGAAGAGCAGAGAAGAAAGGAGGATAGAAAGCAGAGAGGGAGGGATGTAGAAGGAGGTGAAAGAGGAGGTGAGATGGTTTAGGAGCAGTTCAGACATGGTTCTACGTTTACATCAAGAGGAGGAGAGAGGAAAGGAGGTGAAAGAGGAGGAGAGACCATCAAAGAGAAGACAGGAGAAGAGAGGAGGTCAAATGAGGTTCAGGAGGTCTTTAAAGAGGAGGTGGGATGGTTTAGGAGCAGATTTAAGGAGGTTTAAGTTCCTCTGTCTTTACACTAAGAAAAGAGGAGCAGAAAAAAGGAGGTGAAAAGGTGAAAGAGGAGGTGACACGTTTAAGAGAAAGAAGACATGATCCAAGTTTTTACCACAGTTACACTTAGAGGAGGTGATGAGGAGAGGAGGAGATGAGGAGAGGAGCAGGTGAGGAGGAGGTGAGGAGGAGAGGAGGAGATGAGGAGGTGAGGAGAGGAGCAGGTGAGGAGGAGGTGAGGAGGAGAGGAGGAGATGAGGAGGTGAGGAGAGGAGCAGGTGAGGAGGAGGTGAGGAGGAGATGAGGAGAGGAGGAGAGGAGGAGGTGATGAGGAGGTGAGGCAGGAGGAGCAGATAAGATAATCAAAGATGAGACAGAAGAAGACGAGAGGAGGAGGTGAAGAGGAGGTGTAGAGGAAGTGTAGAGGAGGTGAAACAGGAGGTGATGGAGGAGGTGTAGAGGAGGTGAAGAGGAGGTGAAACAGGAGGTGATGGAGGAGGTGAAGAGGAGGTGAAACAGGAGGTGTAGAGGAGGTGATGAGGAGGTGTAGAGGAGGTGTAGAGGAGGTGATGAGGAGGTGTAGAGGAGGTGTAGAGGAGGTGAAGAGGAGGTGTAGAGGAGGTGATTCGGAGGTCTTACCGTGGCAGTGCAGGGCCTGCTGGGACGTGGGGGGGGAGACAGGACAGAAGTGAGAGACTGAAGAGCTGCGACTGAGTTTATCAACTCTCCACCTCCTCCATCCATCCCTCCATCCCAAACATGGCCTGGGCGTCCTCCTCCCTACCTCCTCCCTACCTCCTCCTCCTCCTCTCCTCCTCCTCCTCCTCTCTCTCCCTCTCTCCAGTCCTTATAGGGCCGGTCCTGAGGGCAGCAGCCAATCAGACGGCCGGCGGCGCCACCAGACGTTCTCCCATCATTCAGAGCATTCCTCAGAGTATTTACTCTGTAGTTTCAGACACTTTCACAGTACACAGAGGAAGTACTCTGATACTTTCCTGCAGTAAAAGTACTAATACTAGTACTATACTGCAGTAAAAGTACTAGTATTAGTACTTTTACTGTATCAGGGTGTTTTTACAGTGAAAGTAAAGCTGTCGGAGGTGTAACAGTTCATGTAAAACAGTATCTTGAGGTTAATAAAGGTAAAGTGTCGTAGTGATGAGCTCCAGAATTCAGCAGTCTTCTGGTCTGAATCTGTCCCTGATCCTGGTAGAGAAGGACCGGTTGCTGCGGTACTGGTACCAGCAGGCAGACCAGGTTGTGGATGGGCTGGTTGGGTTCTGTAATAATCCTGATGTAGAGGTGATGCAGCTCCGTCACCGTCCTCTGTAGAGTCCAGAGTCCAGACTCCAACGGCTCCGTCTCCTCTGGTTTTAGTGTTGACCTGGATTAACTGGGAGACCTCTGCTGGAGGATCTCAGTAAGGGGTCAGTAGGTCAGTAGGTCAGTGATATAATCAGGGGTCAACACCAACCGTGCTTTAAAAGTCATCATTAAAATGTTAAAATCAATTCTAAACGTACAGTTAACCAACGTAGAGATGCAGCTGGTGTGATGCGGACTCTGGATCCTGTGAGGAGTCTCACTGCAGCTCTGTCAACCAGCTGAAGACTGGACAGGTGGTGGTGGGTGAGACAGGTTGTGTTGGGTGAGACAGGTTGTGTTGGGTGAGACAGGTTGTGTTGGGTGAGACAGGTTGTGTTGGGTGAGACAGGTTGTGTTGGGTGAGACAGGTTGTGCTGGGTTTGAAAGGTGGTGTTGGGTGAGACAGGTTGTGTTGGGTGAGACAGGTTGTGCTGGGTTTGACAGGTGGTGTTGGATGAGACAGGTTGTGTTGGGTGAGACAGGTTGTGTTGAGTGAGACAGGTTGTGTTGGGTGAGACAGGTTGTGTTGGGTGAGACAGGTTGTGTTGGGTGAGACAGGTGGTGATGGGTGAGACAGGTTGTGTTGGGTGAGACAGGTTGTGTTGAGTGAGACAGGTTGTGTTGGGTTTGACAGGTGGTGTTGGGTGAGACAGGTTGTGTTGGGTGAGACAGGTGGTGTTGGGTGAGACAGGTGGTGTTGGGTGAGACAGGTGGTGTTGGGTGAGACAGGTGGTGTTGGGTGAGACAGGTTGTGTTGGGTGAGACAGGTTGTGTTGGGTGAGACAGGTGGTGTTGGGTGAGATAGGTGGTGTTGGGTGAGACAGGTTGTGTTGGGTGAGAAAGGTGGTGTTGGGTGAGACAGGCTGTGTTGGGTGAGACAGGTGGTGTTTGGTGAGACAGGTTGTGTTGGGTGAGAAAGGGGGTGTTGGGTGAGACAGGTCATGTTGGGTGAGACAGGTTGTGTTGGGTGAGACAGGTCATGTTAGGTGAGACAGGTCGTGTTTGGTTTGACAGGTGGTGTTGGGTGAGACAGGTTGTGTTGGGTGAGACAGGTCATGTTGGGTGAGACAGGTTGTGTTGGGTGAGACAGGTCATATTGGGTGAGACAGGTCATGTTGGGTGAGACAGGTGGTGTTGGGTGAGACAGGTCATGTTGGGTGAGACAGGTCATGTTGGGTGAGACAGGTGGTGTTGGGTGAGACAGGTCATATTGGGTGAGACAGGTCATGTTGGGTGAGACAGGTGGTGTTGGGTGAGACAGGTCATGTTGGGTGAGACAGGTGGTGTTGGGTGAGACAGGTGGTGTTGGGTGAGACAGGTCATGTTGGGTGAGACAGGTGGTGTTGGGTGAGACAGGTCATGTTGGGTGAGACAGGTCATGTTGGGTGAGACAGGTCATGTTGGGTGAGACAGGTGGTGTTGGGTGAGACAGGTCATGTTGGGTGAGACAGGTCATGTTGGGTGAGACAGGTCATGTTGGGTGAGACAGGTCATGTTGGGTGAGACAGGTGGTGTTGGGTGAGACAGGTCATGTTGGGTGAGACAGGTGGTGTTGGGTGAGACAGGTCATGTTGGGTGAGACAGGTCATGTTGGGTGAGACAGGTGGTGTTGGGTGAGACAGGTCATGTTGGGTGAGACAGGTCATGTTGGGTGAGACAGGTGGTGTTGGGTGAGACAGGTCATGTTGGGTGAGACAGGTGGTGTTGGGTGAGACAGGTGGTGTTGGGTGAGACAGGTCATGTTGGGTGAGACAGGTCATGTTGGGTGAGACAGGTGGTGTTGGGTGAGACAGGTCATGTTGGGTGAGACAGGTCATGTTGGGTGAGACAGGTGGTGTTGGGTGAGACAGGTCATGTTGGGTGAGACAGGTGGTGTTGGGTGAGACAGGTGGTGTTGGGTGAGACAGGTCATGTTGGGTGAGACAGGTCATGTTGGGTGAGACAGGTCATGTTGGGTGAGACAGGTGGTGTTGGGTGAGACAGGTCATGTTGGGTGAGACAGGTCATGTTGGGTGAGACAGGTGGTGTTGGGTGAGACAGGTCATGTTGGGTGAGACAGGTTGTGTTGGGTGAGACAGGTGGTGTTGGGTGAGACAGGTCATGTTGGGTGAGACAGGTCATGTTGGGTGAGACAGGTCATGTTGGGTGAGACAGGTGGTGTTGGGTGAGACAGGTCATGTTGGGTGAGACAGGTCATGTTGGGTGAGACAGGTGGTGTTGGGTGAGACAGGTCATGTTGGGTGAGACAGGTGGTGTTGGGTGAGACAGGTCATGTTGGGTGAGACAGGTGGTGTTGGGTGAGACAGGTCATGTTGGGTGAGACAGGTCATGTTGGGTGAGACAGGTGGTGTTGGGTGAGACAGGTGGTGTTGGGTGAGACAGGTCATGTTGGGTGAGACAGGTGGTGTTGGGTGAGACAGGTGGTGTTGGGTGAGACAGGTCATGTTGGGTGAGACAGGTCATGTTGGGTGAGACAGGTCATGTTGGGTGAGACAGGTGGTGTTGGGTGAGACAGGTCATGTTGGGTGAGACAGGTCATGTTGGGTGAGACAGAGCCTCAGTGAGACGTTCTGACCTGTTGAGTCAAACAGGAAGTGGATCTGAGAGTCATCTACATAAAAATGGAATAATTAAAGATATAATATGAATATTATTATTTAAACTGGTGGAACCAGCGGATGGTTGAATCTGAGCAGCTGACTGCTGTTTGAATCCTCCGGGGTGGACTGGTTCCTATTCTGGTTCCTATTCTGGTTCCTATTCTGGTTCCTATTCTGGTTCCTATTCTGGTTTCTATTCTGGTTTCCATTCTGGTTCCTATTCTGGTTTCTATTGTGGTTCCTATTCTGGTTTCTATTCTGGTTTCTGTTCTGGTTTCTATTCTGGTTTCTATTGTGGTTCCTATTCTGGTTCCTATTCTGGTTTCCATTCTGGTTTCTATTGTGGTTCCTATTCTGGTTCCTATTCTGGTTTCCATTCTGGTTTCTATTCTGGTTTCTATTCTGGTTTCCATTCCATTCCATGCCAGCGTTGCTGAGGCTCATGGGTAATGTTACTTCTCCATCCCAGCGTTGCTGAGGCTCATGGGTAATGTTACTTCTCCATCCCAGCGTTGCTGAGGCTCATGGGTAATGTAGTGTTTAGAGATGATGTCGTGTGTTTCTCCTTAAAAGGAACTTTACTAGAGGAAGAGAAAACTTCCTCCTCGTTACTGCAGCAGATTAAACAACAGACAGAAGAGACGTCCGTCTGTCCGTCTCTGTCTGTAGCTGCAATGCCAAATAAGGACGCCTCCTCTTCCTCTTCTTCTCCTCCTCCTCTCCTCCTCCTCCTCCTCCTCTTCCTCCTCCTCCTCCTCCTCGTCTCATGTAAGGAGAGGAAACATGGTGGGTGTGGTCTGCTTGTGTTTCACTAGAACATGTGTGACTGTGTTCAGTAGTATTTCTGTCCTTCAGCATGTCCTTGTTTAGTTGTACAGTGATCATCATCATCTCCTCCTCCTCTTCCTCTTCCTCCTCCTCCTCTTCCTCTTCCTCCTCCTCCTCCTCCTCCTCCTCCTCCTCCTCCTTCATACCTCTCTCATTGACTGAGTCTCTCCATCATGCTTTAATATCTGAATGTTAACACCAACATTCAGTCAGTCAGTTTGAACATAAACTACGACTCTAAACTCCTCGTTACTAATAATATTAAACTGTTTACTTTTCACAGATTTTACTGATCATTTTCTAATAACTTTCACAAATGTCTGAATGGTAGAAAGTCCTCGACAAAACATTATATATAATATAAAAGATATACAGTACATTATATATAATATAAAAGCTATACAGTAATTATATATAATATAAAAGATATACAGTACATTATATATAATATAAAGATATACAATAATTATATATAATATAAAAGATATACAGTAATTATATATAATATAAAAGATAAACAGTACATTATATATAATATAAAGATATACAATAATTATATATAATATAAAAGATATACAGTAATTATATATAATATAAAAGATATACAGTAATTATAAATAACATAAAAGATATACAGTAATGATATATAATATAAAACAAATACAGTACATTATATATAATATAAAACATATACAGTACATTATATATAATATAAAACATATACCCTAATTATATATAATATAAAACATATACAGTACATTATATATAATATAAAACATATACAGTAATGATATATAATATAAAAGATATACAGTTATTATATATAATATAAAACATATACAGTACATTATATATAATATAAAACATATACAGTAATGATATATTATATAAAAGATATACAGTTATTATATATAATATAAAACATATACAGTACATTATATATAATATAAAACATATACAGCACATTATATATAATATAAAAATATACAGTACATTATATATAATATATTAAATATACAGTACATTATATATAATATATTAAATATACATTACATTATATATAATATAAAAATATACAGTACATTATATATAATATATTAAATATACAGTACATTATATTATTGTAGTTTTTATGTTTCACAGTCTGAGAGTTTTCCTTCAGTATGGAGGTGAACACACACACACACACACACACACACACACACACACACACACACACACACACACACACACACACACACACACACACACACACACACACTCTCTCTCTGGACTTTGACCTAAAATGGTTAAACAGCTGGACTCCTTAAAGGGACGCTGAAACTGATTCTGATTGGTCGACGAACATCAACACACAACCAGCTCAGGAATGTGTGTGTGTGTGTGTGTGTGTGTGTGTGTGTGTGTGTGTGTGTGTGTGTGTGTGTGTGTGTGTGTGTGTGTGTGTGTGTGTGTGTGTGTGTGTGTGTGTGTGTGTGTGTGTGTGTGTGTGTGTGTGTGTGTGTGTGTGTGTGTGTGTGCTTGTGCTTGTGTTTGCTGCCTTTTTTCTGTTTATGGTAACAGGAGACCCAGAGCTGGAAGAAGTACTGTGATAATTCACTGAAGTAAAAGTACTAAACCACAGTGTAGAAATACTCTGTTGTAGTAGAAGTACTACATTCCAAATCTCACTGAAGTAAAAGTACAGAAGTATTATCATAAAAATACCCGTTAAAGGTTCTCTATACGATATCCAGCCGTGCAGCGACATCGGACATCGGACATCGGACACCGACACGCCCCCGAGCCCGTTCTCTCCATCGCAGGACTCGCAGAGCGCCCGGCGGTCCGGTCTCCAGCAGAGAGGCGCGGTGCGTTTACGGCGGCGGCGGCCAAGCCGCCAAACCGTTCAGCTGCCTCGTACCGGTACCGGTACGAGGCAGCGGGGGGCGTCGACTCGTTGTACGGAGACGGGGATGAAGACAGGAGTTCAGCTGGCTGGTTAGCATATAGTCCATCTATGACCTCTGACCCCATGATGACACACGTTGAGTGACAGCCACTCATTTACATAATGAGGCAGAAATACATAAAGAAAAGTTAAAAGAAAAGAATACAGAAATAAATAAGAGGTGAAATGCAACGAGGAAACGACGCAAAAATAAATTAATTAATTAATAATAAATAAAAAATAAATGCAAAAATAAATTAATAAAAAAATTAATAAAAATAAATACATGAAGAAATAAAAGGGAAAATTAAACAGAGGAGTAAATAAATAAGAGAATTAATGCAAAGATACATAAATAAAGAAGCAAATTTAAACAGAAATATCAATTTATGTCACATTTGATCAATAATTAATGGCTACATTTATTTTTAATATCATTTTTGCTACATTTATTTATTTATTTATTTATTGAGACATTGATTGATTGATCGATTTTTGATTTGGGCAGGTTCCATCCTCCATAGTCAATGAGGCAGATTGATTACATGTACATATAGTATATTATATTATATTATATATATCATATCATATTACATGTTCATATATTATATTATATTATATTATATATATATATATATATATATATATATATATAGCTGTAGTTCCCTCTGCAGGAGGAACTGTGTTACTGCAGCTGTAGTAGTACCTGTAGTAGTAGCTGTAGTAGTAGCTGTAGTAGTAGTAGTAGTAGCTGTAGTAGTAGTAGTAGTGCCTGTAGTAGTAGTATTTGTAGTAGTAGCTGTAGTAGTAGCTGTAGTAGTAGTAGTAGTAGCACCAGTAGTAGTAGTAGTAGTAGCTGTAGTAGTAGTAGTAGTAGCACCAGTAGTAGTAGTAGTAGTAGCTGTAGTAGTAGTAGTAGTAGTACCTGTAGTAGTAGTACCTGTAGTAGTAGTAGTAGTAGTAGTACCTGTAGTAGTACCTGTAGTAGTACCTGTAGTAGTAGTAGTAGTACCTGTAGTTCCCCTCTGTGACCTGCAGGTGGAGCTGTGTTACTGCAGCTATAGTAGTAGTAGTAGTAGTACCTGTAGTAGTAGTAGTAGTAGTAGTAGTACCTGTAGTAGTAGTAGTAGTACCTGTAGTTCCTCTCTGTGACCTGCAGGTGGAGCTGTGTTACTGCAGCTATAGTACTAGCTGTAGTAGTACCTGTAGTAGTAGTAGTAGTACCTGTAGTAGTAGTAGTAGTAGTACCTGTAGTAGTAGTAGTAGTACCTGTAGTAGTAGTAGTAGTACCTGTAGTAGTAGTAGTAGTACCTGTAGTTCCTCTCTGTGACCTGCAGGTGGAGCTGTGTTACTGCAGCTATAGTAGTAGTAGTAGTAGTACCTGTAGTAGTAGTAGTAGTAGTAGTACCTGTAGTAGTACTAGTAGTACCTGTAGTAGTAGTAGTAGTACCTGTAGTTCCTCTCTGTGACCTGCAGGTGGAGCTGTGTTACTGCAGCTATAGTAGTAGTAGTAGTAGTACCTGTAGTAGTAGTAGTAGTAGTAGTACCTGTAGTAGTACCTGTAGTACCTGTAGTAGTAGTAGTAGTACCTGTAGTTCCCCTCTGTGACCTGCAGGTGGAGCTGTGTTACTGCAGCTATAGTAGTAGTAGTAGTAGTACCTGTAGTAGTAGTAGTAGTACCTGTAGTAGTACTAGTAGTACCTGTAGTTCCTCTCTGTGACCTGCAGGTGGAGCTGTGTTACTGCAGCTATAGTAGTAGTAGTAGTAGTAGTACCTGTAGTAGTAGTAGTAGTACCTGTAGTTCCTCTCTGTGACCTGCAGGCGGAGCTGCTGACTCACTTTTATTTATTGATGTTTTAATGTTCAGATTCAGTTTGTGAGCAGAAACAAAATGTTTTAATCTGAGAGTTGATGAGACAGAAAGTTATAGATAATAATTATAATGTTTTATAAAGTTTATAATGTAGATAATATTTATAACGTTTATATAAAGTATATAAGGTTTATAATGTTTATAATGTGTTTATAAAGTTTATAATTTAGATAATATTTATAATTTTTATATAAAGTATATAAAGTTTATAATGTTTATAAAGTTTATAATATTTATAAAATGTTTATACTGTTTATAATGGGTTTTTTTTAAAGTTCTATATAAGCCAATTTATTATTAATATAATAATTCTATATATAGCAGATTAATAGTTAACATAATAAACATGATGAATGAAAACTGATTCAGGAGTTTCCCAGAAAGTCGATCAGATGGTCAGTCGGGCGCAGCAGGAAGTGAAAGGATCTAATAAAGGACATGACATCATCACTTCCTACACACACACAGCTCTTTGTGCTTCTAATCTTGTGAGGACAGTCATTAACACGACACCGTTCTCTAACTTCAACTTTAATACGAACCACAACAACACGTCTGAAGAAATGAGGACTGGACAAAATGTCCTCGCTTTATAAATATGTCCAAATTTACCTAAATATCATAAAAATGTCCTCACTTTTTAAAATGTCTCCAAAAACTTCTCACTTTCTGACAAATGTCTCTTTTCTGAAGAATGACTTTACTCCCCTAAAAATGTCCTCGTTTACCTAAAAATGTCCTCGTTTACCTAAAAATGTCCTCACATTTCCAAGATGTCCTTCTGAACCTTCTAAAAGTGTCTCTAAAACGTCCCCACTTTCTTTATAACTTTTAAACTCGTCGTGTCCTCACAGAGACGGACATACTGGGAGAGCTCTGGACACAAACACTGGACTTTCCCCGCTGATTTCCCAGAAGACATCACTGCATCGCGTCATATCAGAAACAAACACAGACGTCTGTTGACTGAGCTGAGACTCCTCACACCTGGAATAAACTGTCTCCTGTTACTGTCCTGATGAAGGAATGAATAGATAGATATTAGAATAGATATTAGAATAGATAATACTATAAAGTAAAGTACTATAAAGTACTATAAAGTACACTCAGTAGAGCTCTCACCTTCACTGCCTGCAGTCTGTTACATCAGTTAGTTTCATGGTTTCACCCTCAGGTGATGAATATCTGTCATCAGTCATCCATTCATAGTACTGCAGTGGAAGTATACAGGTAGAAGTACTGTAGTAGGAACAGTTTGTACCTGACTGATGAACAAAGTTACACAATAATGACCCAACAGTGAAATCTGTGTTAAACACTGATGATGAATGGATTAGAGATGAATGGATGACAGATGAATGGATGTCATCCATTCATCTGTCATCCATTCATCATCAGTGTTTAACACAGATTTCACTGTTGGGTCATTATTGTGTAACTTTGTTCATCAGTGAGGTACAAACTGTTCCTACTACAGTACTTCTACCTGTATACTTCTACTAATAATAGTAATAATAATAATAATAACAATAAAGGTTCTTCTATTTTATTGAAATTTTTTTTAAATAATCAATAATTTTTTGAGAAGATAAATCTTTAAACTGAGCTGATAGTAAACGTGTTCAGTGTGAACTATCAGTTTTATTGTAGTATTAATATGAATATTATTAGATGTTGTACTACTGAGTATTTCTGCTGCCTGATGTTGTCATGCTTAGCTGTGAGGAGACGGATCTCTGTGGTTCCTCCCAGAGCTTTCATCCATTTCCAGGGTTTTCCCGTCCAGATGTTTGACCTTTAACTTTATTCCAGAGAAGTGAACTCAGCCTGATTCACTTCCTGTCTCCTCGTCTCCTCGTCTCCTCCAGGCCCGTCACCTCGCTCCGGTCCACTTCACTGGTTTGTGCTTTTATTTTGGATAAACTCTGATTCCCTCTGAAGACTTCCTGTTTCTGACTCAACCCACGATAGGTCACGTTGAGGTGAGAAAAATACCTGTCAGGTGAGTCACTGTAACGCCTCTGGTACAGTGTGTGTGTGTGTGTGTGTGTGTGTGTGTGTGTGTGTGTGTGTGTGTGTGTGTGTGTGTGTGTGTGTGTGTTTGTGTGTGTGTGTGTGGGGGGGGGGTGAAAGTTCCCAGAAAGTTCCCAAAGTCTGAATCATCGATTTTCATCATTACTTCCAAATTTCAACATAATTTAAAGTGGGCTAAAGTTACACATCATCTAAAATGTCATCTTGCTGTGTTGTTGGTCAGAATCCAGATATCACAAACATTTGAGATGACAAACTGTGATTGGAGGCTCTAGAGAGCTACAATATGAGAGAAACGTTTCAGAGATGGAGAGTAAATGTTGATCATATTTAGCCTTCTGCTAACAGCAGCCGTGAGAACTTTTTAAAGATATTTCAAGAGTTATTTAAAATTTTCTGTTTTTATGTTTTTATGCACAAACACCTAGAGAGATGAGGTGAGGAGCTCGGATCAGGATCCTCCTGGACTCCTTCCTCTGGAGGTTTACTGGAACCCGGGTCGACCCAGAACACGCTGGAGGGATTATACCTGATCTGGACTTAGAACCCCTCGGTCCTCCGGGAGGAACCGGGAACTCCTCAATCCTCCGGGAGGAACCGGGAACTCCTCGGTCCTCCGGGAGGAACCGGGAACTCCTCGGTCCTCCGGGAGGAACCGGGAACTCCTCGGTCCTCCGGGAGGAACCGGGAACTCCTCGGTCCTCCGGGAGGAACCGGGAAAGTCTCGGTCCTCCGGGAGGAACCGGGAACGCCTCGGTCCTCCGGGAGGAACCGGGAACTCCTCGGTCCTCCGGGAGGAACCGGGAACCCCTCGGTCCTCCGGGAGGAACCGGGAACTCCTCGGTCCTCCGGGAGGAACCGGGAACTCCTCGGTCCTCCTGGAGGAACCGGGAACGCCTCGGTCCTCCGGGAGGAACCGTTAGCGCCTCGGTCCTCCGGGAGGAACCGGGAACTCCTCGGTCCTCCGGAAGGTACCGGGAACGCCTCGGTCCTCCGGGAGGAACCGGGAACTCCTCGGTCCTCCGGGAGGAACTCCTCGGTCCTCCGGGAGGAACCGGGAACGCCTCGGTCCTCCGGGAGGAACCGGGAACTCCTCGGTCCTCCGGGAGGAACTCCTCGGTCCTCCGGGAGGAACCGGAACTCCTCGGTCCTCCGGGAGGAAACGCTGCTGGGGGGACGGAGGTCTGGTCTTCAGCCTGCTGACCCTGAGACTCAGACGGAGCTGCAGGTCTGTAATATCATCCTGTTTGTTATCTGCAGCCAATCACAACTCAGTGTGATGATCATGTGACTTCTTGTAAACGGGCTGAGTGTGTGTGTGTGTGTGGGGGGGGGGCTTTCTGGGAAATCCATCATATTTCTTCTGTAACTCTTTTGTTGCTGATGAATGCTACAAATACTTCTACCACTACTACTACTACTACTACTACTACCACTACTACCACTACTGCTGCTACAGTGTACAGTACAGTGTAGTGCTGGTAATTCAGCAGTATATGAAGTCTGTCATGCAGTACTGCAGTGCGGTCTGGTCTGTGAAACTTAAAACTATTATTCTTATATAATCACATCAGCATGCTGAAACCTGCCAACCGTCTCCGTTCTGACTCCTGAACAGCAGTTTCATTTCTCCAGTCGGAGACTCAGATTCCATTTAAACTTCCTCTATCCAGCAGCAGCTCATCAGTGAGCTGCTGACTGGGATCTGAATCAGAGGATATAACGGGATGTGTTGTTGAGGTGTCGTGGCTGTTTGAATGTGTCTTCTACGTATATAAAAGTATCATATGTGTAACTGTATGTTTAACATGTGTGAACAGAACTGCCTCAGGATGCTAAATTCATTTCTGTGTAAACTGCCGATAAAGCTCGTAATAACTTTAAATGATTCAGGTTTAATCAGAGTTCTGCATCAGACAGAAAACAGCTGCAACAAAGCAACAGAAACGTTATTTTACTTTAGTTCATCAAGTTTATTCTTAGTACTTCACAAAAATACTGCTTTCACATTTTCAGTCACATTTACCACCAAAAAATATTCCACTCACTAATTTACTCTTTTTATCTTCTCAACACGTTCACAGTTCAGTCACTTCACTTTCCATCTTTCATACATATTCAATAAATCAGTTTCAGTAGTTTATCCATAAATGATCTGTGGATTCGTTCAATATGTACATTTTCTCTGATAGTCTTTAACCTTTTATATGTCGTCTTAATGCAGCACAGCTGCACGTTAACATAATAAAGATCATTCAATTAATGCCCAACACTCTTCAAGTGTTATTTTTTCATTGCAGTGCAGATTTTTCTTATTCAAGTTGTTGCATTGAAAATAATTTCACTTCACCAACTTGTTTTAAGAAAATAAGGATTTCAGGACAAAATGCTCACAGACTTTTTTGCAGTGTCAACAGATTACAGTCATGCAGACTTTATAAACTAATCGATACTGGTTAAAGTTAATAAATAAATAAATAAATAGCTGAATAAATGAATGGTTATACATACAGAGATATATATAATGTCCTCAGTCTTTTAATGTAAAAGACTTCTGAACAGCACAGCAGCTGTTAATCTGAGCTTTAGGTCCGTTCACAAACCGAGACAACATTTCACAGAAACGATCAGTTCAGGACCCTTTAGATGAGTTCATTAAGGCCTTTAACCAAAACCAGATCTTTGGATGAGTTCATGATCTTCTCTTCTTATAATCAAACTTTAAAGAGTTCATAAACCCTCCATCAGATCAGAAACTCTCCATCAGTTCAGAAACTCTCTATCAGTTCAGAATCTCTCCATCAGTTCAGAAACTCTCCATCAGTTCATAAACTCTCCATCAGTTCAGAAACTCTCCATCAGTCAGAAACTCTCCATCAGTTCATAAACTCTCCATCAGATCAGAAACTCTCCATCAGTTCAGAAACTCTCCATCAGTTCATAAACTCTCCATCAGTTCAGAAACTCTCCATCAGTTCATAAACTCTCCATCAGTTCAGAAACTCTCCATCAGTTCAGAAACTCTCCATCAGTTCAGAAACTCTCCATCAGTTCATAAACTCTCCATCAGATCAGAAACTCTCCATCAGTTCAGAAACTCTCCATCAGTTCAGTTCAGAAACTCTCCATCAGTAGTTCAGTCTTGAGTGTACAGAGTCCCGGCCAGCCGGTCCCAGTGGGTGAAGTAAGGGGCGTAGTTGCACTTGGACTTGAGGTGGTGGAGGTCGTGGTGGCGGGCGCCGCCGTACAGCCCGAGGGGAACCAGGCGGTGGGTGGACCAAGGCAGGTCGTAGCCGCAGTGGTCCTCCACCGACAGCCAGATGTTGAGCAGGAAGAAGGCGAGCTCGGTGAGCGGGTGGCAGCCCAGCAGAACCGGGTTGGCGGCGGCGAAGAAGCCCAGGCTGAGCGTCTCCCAGGCGCCGGAGTGCTCCGTGGTGAGGGCGGAGGTGGAGGTGAAGGTATGGTGCACCTGGAGGACGAGATTTGTTTTAGGATTTTTCAGAAAAACAAAACAGAAAAGTATAGAAACAAGAATTAGAATTACTGGTTAATTTATTTATTATATATAAAGTTTTTTTTTTTTTCATTATTATTTTCAGTATTATTCCTTTCTACTAAATGACGATGGAAAGAATCTCAGAAAAGAGTTAAAAGTTTCGTCTCAAACCTTAAGTGTCACTGTACCTTTATTTATTGTTAAACTTATAGTTAATTGTTAAACTAATTGTTAAACTTATTGTTAATTCTTAATTATGAATTGTTAATTGTTAAACTTAATGTTAATTATTAATTGTTAAACTTATTGTTAAATGTTAAACTTTTTGTTAATTATTAATTGTTAATTGTTAAACTAATTGTTAATTCTTTATTGTTAAACTTATAGTTAATTGTTAAACTAATTGTTAAACTTATTGTTAATTCTTAATTATGAATTGTTAATTGTTAAACTTAATGTTAATTGTTAATTGTTAAACTAATTGTTAATTCTTAATTGTTAAACTTATTGTTAATTGTTAAATCTTAATTGTTAAACTTATTGTTAATTGTTAATTGTTAAACTAATTGTTAATTCTTAATTTTTAAACTTATTGTTAATTGTTAAACTTATTGTTAATTGTTAATTGTTAAACTAATTATTAATTGTTAATTGTTAAACTAATTATTAATTGTTAATTGTTAAACTAATTGTTAATCAGCGGTAGAAACCCACTCAGGTGAGTCGTGGTTTAGGTACGCACCTTGTGGAAGTTGCGGTAGAGCCATGGCACCTTGTGGTGCAGAAGGTGCCAGATGAAGCTCTGGAAGTCGAAGAGCAGCAGGCAGACCAGCACCTGGGCCAGCAGGCGGGTCAGAGGCGGGGCCTCCTGGGGCAGCTGGACGGGCCTCAGGTACCAGTGCATCACGGTCAGCGGGAAGATGAACACTAGGTGGTTGTAGAGCGTCAGAGCCAGGCAGCTCCGCACCGAGGCCCAGCTGACGGAGCTCTGAGGCTGCAGCTTGTACCTGCGCACCAGGGCCCACCTGGAGGACAGCAGGTCCAGCAGCAGGAAGGGCAGGCAGCAGGACAGGTAGACGGCGAGGGAGAAGAAGACGGGGAAGACAGGTGATTGCAAAAGGGACGAATGTCCCAGGAGGAAGGTCCAGAGAGGCAGCAGCATCCTGCCATCAGAGTTATTCAGTCTTAATCTGGTCATTGAGGCTGAGCTCCACAGCACAGCGGGTTTTATAGCCGCTCAGCTCCGCCCACCACTGGGACTTCCCCGACTACCATGCCCTAATAAGGACTCCTCTTCCTGCTCTTTCCAGATGAAGAAATGGAAAGTCCACAACAAGTTGAGACAGAAACAGAAAGGTTTAAAACTGCTGCTGCTGCTCAGATTATAACCAGCTTCAGATCAGCCCTACGTGCTCCAACCTCAGGAATAAGATCCTCCTATCAGCTGTGGTAACATCTGTCCGGACTCCTGATGTTTATCAGAGCTGCAGAGGAGAGCTGACCTGCAGCGAGAGGTCACACGTTTATTAATGAAAAGGTCAATCAAATGACCACAAAGAGACTCTAAACCTGGGACGACCTCTAGCTCCCCATGTAGGCTGAATCCTTGGCATCGACCTGGGTTTGAGTCCGACCCGTGACCCTTTGCTGCGTATCATCCCTTCTCCTTTCCTGTCATTCTTCAGCTGCTCTAATAACGGCAATAAAAGCCCTAAAAAATAGTTTTAACAGACTCAGAATCACCAGACAGTTTGAGGGTTCTTTGTGCAGTTCCACATAATAAAGATGATCCTTTATGATCCCACAGCGGGACGGTGCAACAACAAGAGGCATCAGTAAAGGTAGAGTCATTTGTCTTCACCATGTTTTCAATCGGAGATGTTTTATAGAAGCTGATCATAAAGATGTGACTTCTTCTGTGGTGAAGTGCTGACACCTACTGGACTTCATAGGACTCACAGGCTGACCTCTAAAGTCATATCTATATCTATATATCTATATATATAATATTGTTTATTTGTGTCTATATGTTGTGTACATTGATGTTTATGTTGGTGTTTCTGTGAAGTGTGATTTTAACTCCCTGCTTTAGTCAACATGGGTAGTTTTAAATGTTTTAAATGTGCTTTCTGAATAAACTAGATTGAGTGGAGGTTGCTGCCAACCGGTCCTGGACCGTCCCGGTGATTAACCAATGAAGAAGAAGAGGCGTAGAAGAAAACTATGAAAAAAAACTGCGGTGAGTTATTATAAGTTAATGTTATTATAAAACAGATAATATGATGATCAGATTTCTGGAAAAGACTAAAAATATTTTTGTTGCATGTTTTTCTTGTCTTTTTGTTCAGGAAGAATTCTCCAGACTGAAAAAAATATTTAAATGATGCAACAGAATATTTAATTAAAATAATTAGAATAATATTTTTTAATGTCTGATGTGTTGACCAACATGTTTTATTATGAACTCGTATTATATAAAAGGTTTTCTAAGGACAGACTTACAGTAGAGCACCCTCTGGTGGCCAAAGAGATTAAACCAGTCCAGCATACGTGGTCTAATGGTGGAAACTGGTTTTGTAGAGCAGAGCGTGACTGTCTGATTTTGATCATTTTAATAATTTATCTGGTCTTTGTTTGTTTGGGTGTAAAATATGTTTTTAATGGCTGGTATGCCCTCCCCGATATCAATATTAGTATACAAACTATTAATATTTATAGCAAATAAACATCTCAGGGATGTGTAGTTTTTAACTTTGTTAACGGTCATGTGTGTGTTTGATGTAACTGGATGGTTGAGACAGAAGTCCAGGAGTTCAGCTGTTTCATAACAAACTGTATATAAACAACATAATAATAAATAACAGAGATTAGATCAACTGTATTGATCTCAGGCAGGATGTGACTGATGTATTATGATCTCATAGTTAAACTGCTGTATTCACTGTTGGTCTCTTTGATCTATAACAACGTTAAATAACTGATGTTTTATCAGTAAAGTACAGCCGACATATAAATACATAAACGTACTAATGGAAGCATCTGACTTTCACAATAAAAGTAGGGAGATTTAATTGTGTTTGCAGTAATGTAACACAGTCAACAGACAACCTGCTGTAGCGAAACAGTTCATCTTCACTACGTCCTGAAGGGATATTTAAATGTGATCACAGTGTGTGAAGAACTCAGTAAATGTGTTTGAAGAGTTCATCTGACAGAGCGGAAGTTAATAAAACACTTTACAAGAACTAAAACTAAAACAGTAAAAAGCTACAATATAAAATGAGGACATAAAATACATGTCTTTTATTGTGGCAACTCTCTCAGAGCTCCACCAGACTTCATGTTTCCACTGAATCAGTTTCTCAGTAAAAGGAGGGCGTCGGTTTGAATAAACACAGTCTGGAGTCTATTGTGTTCTCAGGGTGGAGGATAAATACTGATAGGCTTTCATCCAGGAGACCGCTGTTCCTGTCCCGTGTGTCAAGTTTCACTTTCACTTTACAATCAGCTGATCGTTCATGTCCCGTGTTCACTACGTTCAGTTTCATTTTAACTGTACAAACATAGTAATTTTAAGCCAAACCATGTAGTTATTTCCTAAACCGAACTATAGTGGTTCTGCTGCCTAAACCTAAAGTGACGCCAAGGGGCGTGACTCCAGCGCCAAGGGGCGTGATGCCAACGCCAAGGGGAGTGATGCCAACGCCAAGGGGCGTGATGCCAACGCCAAGGGGAGTGACTCCAACGCCAAGGGGCGTGATGCCAACGCCAAGGGGCGTGATGCCAACACCAAGGGGCGTGATGCCAACGCCAAGAGGCGTGATGCCAACGCCAAGGGGCGTGATGCCAACGCCAAGGGGCGTGATGCCAACACCAAGGGGCGTGATGCCAACGCCAAGGGGAGTGACTCCAACGCCAAGGGGCGTGATGCCAACGCCAAGGGGCGTGATGCCAACACCAAGGGGCGTGATGCCAACGCCAAGGGGAGTGACTCCAACGCCAAGGGGCGTGATGCCAACGCCAAGGGGCGTGATGCCAACGCCAAGGGGCGTAATGGTAATGCCAAGGGGCGTGATGCCATCGCCAAGGGGCGTGATGCCAACGCGGCGTGATGCCAACGCCAAGGGGCGTGATGGTAATGCCAAGGGGCGTGATGCCAACGCCAAGGGGCGTGACTCCAACGCCAAGGGGCGTGATGGTAATGCCAAGGGGCGTGATGCCAACGCCAAGGGGCGTGATGCCAACGCCAAGGGGCGTGACTCCAACGCCAAGGGGCGTGATGGTAATGCCAAGGGGCGTGATGCCAACGCCAAGGGGCATGACTCCAACGCCAAGGGGCATGACTCCAACGCCAAGGGGCGTGATGGTAATGCCAAGGGGCGTGATGCCAACGCCAAGGGGCGTGATGCCAACGCCAAGGGGCGTGACTCCAACGCCAAGGGGCGTGATGGTAATGCCAAGGGGCGTGATGCCAACGCCAAGGGGCATGACTCCAACGCCAAGGGGCGTGATGCCAACGCCAAGGGGCGTGATGCCAAGGTGTGTGATGCTAATGCCAAGGGGCATGATGCCAAGGGGCATGATGCCAACGCCAAGGGGCATGACTCCAACGCCAAGGGGCGTGATGCCAACGCCAAGGGGCGTGATGCCAAGGGGCGTGATGCTAATGCCAAGGGGCGTGATGCCAAGGGGCGTGATGCCAAGGGGCGTGATGCCAAGGGGCGTGATGCTAATGCCAAGGGGCGTGATGCCAAGGGGCATGATGCCAAGGGGCATGATGCCAACGCCAAGGAGCGTGATGCCAAGAGGCGTAACAAATCCGCGGTATGTGACGAGTTGGGATGAGAGCGTGTTGGAAATCGTGGCTATAGAATATATTGTTTCGTTTAAAGGTACAGTGTGTAGGATTTGGTGACATCTAGTGGTGTGGTTGCAGATTGCAACCAACTGAATCCCCCTCCGCTCACTCCTCCCTTTATAAGACTAAGGTAATGTCAGCCGCTGAGTGTAAAACTGCGATAATGTCGTTGGCTTCGCTCAGAGGTCATCCATACCATAATAACACTACTTTAAAACTCTGCGGCTCACGTTACCGCAGTTTCACCAGCCTGTCGGAGAACTACGGTGGCCTTCAGGTAACGTAAAAACATGAGTGTCTCTCTCTAGAACCAGAGTCTGGTTTGTCTGTTCTGAGCTCCTGTAGAAACATGGAGGACTCTGAAGAGGACCTGCTCCCTATGGAGACATGAAGGACTCATTCTAAGATAACGGAAACACAACCAGTCTTAGTTTCAGCTGATTATACACTAATGAAAACATAGTTATGAATATTATATTTCTGACGATAGATCCACTGAAATGTTACACACTGGTCTTTAAATGAAGCCTCTAATGCGCTCTAACTGGTCATGACTGTGAAAATCCGGTTTATGTGCTCATCAGGTGAGTGTTAACACCTGAGGAGGACGTGCAGAGACGTTGCACAGTGTTTCCCAGCACGTGTAGAAAAAAGACAGTTACGTAACACTGAGAGATAAGCGCTCGTGATCCTTTTCCTGTAACAGCCTTCAGAAGGAAGTCCATATATGGTCAAACAGGTGTGACTGCAGGTTTACAGCTTGACATAACGAAGACATACAGACTTTACCTTCCATTCAGCAGCCAGCCAAGTCTCACAGAGGAAGAAGCAGAAGAAGAAGCAGAAGAAGAAGCAGAAGAAGCAGAAGAAGAAGAAGAAGAAGAAGAAGAAGAAGAAGCAGAAGAAGCAGAAGAAGAAGGAAGATGCCGTGGAGAGGACTGGTGGACCCCCGTGGGGAGTGTAACAGGGCAGTGCTGCTATCTGTGGCTCACTTTGACCACGGCGTGGCGCTGGCGAAGAGACCTGGAGCTCACCGGGACGTGAAGAGACTCCACCGCACCCTCAGCAAGCTGGGCTTCAAGGTGGGCATCCACATCGACCTCAGCAGGGACGAGATCTACGAGCTGTTTCTCAAAGGTACATGTTTAACGAATGTTTAACAAGTCCAGAGCTGGAATATTAAACATACAGCAATAAGTCTTTATGTATGTATAATAATAATAATTGTGTATATATGCAGAGAGCCGGCGGCCTGTGAAGGACTGTTTTCTGGCCGTCGTGTCGTCTCACGGGGACGAGGGCTGCGTGTTCGGGGCCGATGGGAAACCCGTCCAACTGTCACGTGTCTTCGCATATTTTGACAACGAGTACATGGAGACGAAGGCCAAAGTGTTCCTCATCCAGGTCAGACTGTCACCAACACACACTGAGCATGATGCTGGAGGAGGGGGGGGGTTACTGAGGTCTGGTTCTGGTCTCTGCAGGCGTGTCGGGGTCCTGGTCTGGATGATGGCGTGGAGGTGGATTCAGCTGGTGACACCAGAGAGGAGGGCAGCTTCTCACAGCATCTCTCTGTTCCTGTGGACACAGCGGTGATGTACGCCACACCAGCAGGTAAACCAGTGAGAAGGTCTCTCTCTGAACCGGGCCGCTGAGTCCACCAGTAGAGGATCCTCTCCTAACTGGAACTGGGCCAGTGAGTCCATCAGTAGAGGATCCTCTCCTAACTGGAACTGGGCCAGTGAGTCCATCAGTAGAGGATCCTCTCCCAACTGGAACTGGGCCAGTGAGTCCATCAGTAGAGGATCCTCTCCTAACTGGAACTGGGCCAGTGAGTCCACCAGGAGAGGATCCTCTCCTCACTGAAACTGGGCCAGTGAGTCCACCAGGAGAGGATCCTCTCCTAACTGGAACTGGGCCAGTGAGTCCACCAGGAGAGGATCCTCTCCTAACTGGAACTGGGCCAGTGAGTCCACCAGTAGAGGATCCTCTCCTCACTGAAACTGGGCCAGTGAGTCCACCAGGAGAGGATCCTCTCCTAACTGGAACTGGGCCAGTGAGTCCACCAGTAGAGGATCCTCTCCTCACTGAAACTGGGCCAGTGAGTCCACCAGGAGAGGATCCTCTCCTAACTGGAACTGGGCCAGTGAGTCCACCAGTAGAGGATCCTCTCCTCACTGAAACTGGGCCAGTGAGTCCACCAGGAGAGGATCCTCTCCTCACTGAAACTGGGCCAGTGAGTCCACCAGTAGAGGATCCTCTCCTAACTGGAACTGGGCCAGTGAGTCCACCAGTAGAGGATCCTCTCCTCACTGAAACTGGGCCAGTGAGTCCACCAGTAGAGGATCCTCTCCTCACTGAAACTGGGCCAGTGAGTCCACCAGTAGAGGATCCTCTCCCAACTGGAACTGGGCCAGTGAGTCCACCAGTAGAGGATCCTCTCCTCACTGAAACTGGGCCAGTGAGTCCACCAGTAGAGGATCCTCTCCTCACTGAAACTGGGCCAGTGAGTCCACCAGTAGAGGATCCTCTCCTAACTGGAACTGGGTCAGTGAGTCCACCAGTAGAGGATTCTCTCAGAGCCTAAACATGTCCAGTTAGGACTCGTAGCTCCGGAGCAGGAAGGGACAAATTACTGAACTGTTGTTGAGTCCTTCATTCAATAAAGAGTTCATGAAGTTTTCTTAACCTCTGATGTTTTTAACTGTACCGTGGACTTCAACCGATGAATCTTTACTGGAGCAGTTTATAGTGCAGAAGAGGTGCAGTAAGCTAATAAAGCTAATAAACTACGATAGCTTCTTCTCTTCAGAGTCCAGCTCTGTAAAGACTCTTTGCTGTTGGTCAGCAGACAAAGGTCACTAAAGTTCAACTCAATGTCACATTTACTTCGTCCCTGTGGTGGACTGATTCACCTCCAGCTGCTTTAAAAGTCGACCGTTTACTGTTAGAAACATGTTTCTGTCTTCAGTCTCAGAAGCAGAAGACATGTCCAACAACGGTCTGTTTCTCCGTCCTGTCCTCAGGCTACGGCGCCTTCATGCACCCGCTGGGATCCGTCTTCCTGCAGACGTTCTGCTCGTTATTAAAGGAGGACGGTAACCGTAACCTGGAGCTGACCCGCCTGATGACCCGCCTCTCCCACAGCGTGGCCTACACCTTCCAGGCCAGCGGCGGCGTGCTGGCGGGGAAGAAGGAGATGCCGTGTTTCCTGACGCGACTGACCAGAGAAGTGTTCCCGTTCGCTGAGCCGGGGAAAGACAGCGGGGCGGCGGGGATCTCGGCCACCTCGCTGCTCGCCACTGAAGACGTGTCAACGTGGACTCCTTCCATCAGCTGACCGTGTGACTGGATGAACCAATCAGAAGAGAGGAGACGAGCTCCATCAGCTGACCGTGTGACTGGATGAACCTATCAGAAGAGAGGAGACGAGCTCCATCAGCTGATGGACGATGGAGAGAAACCCGACGCTGGTGAGGAAACGTTCTGCATACGTTGAACAGACTCTGGAGTAGATATTTATATTATATATAATTTATTCATATTTATTACACGACTTTGTTGAATACTCCATTCTGATTGGTCAATCATGGCGTTCTATGGTCTGTTATTTCTTTATAACAGACCGTCGCCCTGAAGGAGTTTATTCATGTAAAGCTTTGTTTAATATAAACTAACAATAAAGAATATTCATGTTTGAATGTTTCCTTTTCTGTTCATGTGTTACAGCTGGTAAAGTTAACCAGATAATAACGTGATAATAACGTGATAATAACGAGATAATAACGTGATAATAACGTGATAATAACGTGATAACAACGTGATAATAACGTGAGAATAACGTGAGAATAATGTGTTAACGTGAATTTGTTTTAATGCCACTAATTTCTTTAACGCTTAAACACAACTTGTGATTTTATGGTTGTAGCGGCTCAGTTTTAAAGCTAGAGTGAAGATACTGGTATCACTGATACTACTACTACTACTACTACTACTACTACTACTACTACTACTACTACTGGTATCATAGTAAACTATAAAAAAATAACGCTCCAAACTTGCACTAAATTTTGTCGAGGAAAAACTGTCATGTCCATTTTCAAAGGGGTCCGTTGACCTCTGACCTCCAGATATGTGAATGTAAATGGGTTGTTATGATTTGAGCATATTGTTTTATGCTAGATGCAGCACCTGATTTTCTTCAGATTACCTGTTTCATTCTATACTGTCAGGATATGGTTACCGTTTTTACCGTTTTATAAAAATAACTTGATTTAATCATATTTGCTGTATTTCTACCTTCTGCAGCTTTAACTGATAATCTGAACTGAGTCTCCCTCTGTTGGACTCTGAGCGTCATTACAAACTGTCACAGAACATCTTGGTTTATAAGGTGAAAAGTCTGAAATGAAGCTTTATGTAATGTCTCTTAAAATAATAACTACTAGATTTAATTTAATTTCATTTAATTTCATTTAATTTCATTTAATTTCACTTTATCTAATTTTATTTTATTTTATTGCATTTAACTTTATCCTTATTTCATTTTATTTGTAGTTTTTAAAACATGTAAAGTGAGTTTGATCTTTTTTCTGTCTGTAAATTTTTCTTTTTTATTATATATTATTGTTTCATGTTTGTTGTTTTTTTTCATTTGTGTAGCAGTCACAATAACTACATTAATATTAAATTAAAGAAAAAGGAAACATGAATCTATACATGTACATTTATTTTCTCACCTTCATATTGATATATTATATTATATATTGCACATACAAACATTAACATTAATACATCCTTGTGTACTTGTACATCATATTTGAATATGTAGACACATTATGAAGAAACCAACTGTTTATTATCTAAAAAGATTTAAACTAAAGAGCAGAAACTCTTTTATTCTGAAGGTTCCGGTCTCATCCGGTTCGTTTTGTTTTGCTTCAGGCAAATAGCATAGACCGGAAGTACAGACTACAAAATAAAAGCAGACATTCTGTCACAATAGCAATATAATATTCATGTGATGATTACATGCAACATAAACAAGCTGAGAGAAGATTATAATCATTATCATCATCAAACAATGAGCTTAAATATAAAATATTTATCAATATTAATATAAATATATGTTATTTTCTAAAGATGAGTCGTCATCATATTTAAATAAATAAATAAATATTTCACAACAACAAATCAAAACATGGAGCTGAAACATGTACATAAATTTTATTGAATTAATCACTTTTTTAAATAATTAAACACGTGATCTGTTGTGATGTGAATGTTTCAAACTAATGATGATATTTAATCATTACTGAATTATTGATCGGATCAGGTTAGAAAATTAAATGTAATATGTAAATAAAATTAAATTAAATTAAATTAAATAAAATTAATTCTAGCAGTTATTATTTTAAGAGTCTTTAAATAAAGCTTCATTTCACACTTTTCACTTTGTAAACCAAGATGTTCTGTTGTAACATAAAACAATAAAATATAATAAAAAAAGATAAAGAAAAAGAAATATATCAGAAGAAGAAGAAGAAACAAATATTTAAAATGATAAATATAATAAGAAAAAATACAAAATCAATATTTAGTGAAGTCAAAAAGGAGGTTCCTTCTCTCTTTTTCAGAGGGCATTATTTTGAAAGGTCAGAGCGGAAGTGTTGCGGGTGCCGGTGTCGGGGTGCTGACGCGTCCAGGTGTGTTCCTGCTGCTGGTCATGGGGCTCGTGTACTCTCAGGTAAGAACTCTCTCTTCTCTTCTTTCATCTCAATTAATTACTTTTAATCTGTTGTTTTCATGGATCGGACTTCCGGTCTGTGTTGATGTTGAGCTGCAGGTGAGACAGGTTACCTGCTGACGTCACACACACACTAACTCGAGACGAGCCGAGCCGAGCAGAGCTGAGCTCACCTTCAGCTGGAGGACACACAACACAGTACATTCAACATGAGACTTCAGTACTAACTGAGTACATTTACACCTGTACTTCAGTAGAAGTAGTAGTACTACCACATGGTGACACAATGAAGTACTTCAGTAGAAGTAGTAGTACTACCACATGGTGACACAATGAAGTACTTCAGTAGAAGTAGTAGTACTACCACATGAAGACAGAATGAAGTACTTCAGTAGAAGTAGTAGTACTACCACATGAAGACACAATGAAGTACTTCAGTAGAAGTAGTAGTACTACCACATGAAGACACAATGAAGTACTTCAGTCTGATCGAAAAGATTCAACAAATTAAGTCAAAATACAAAAGTATCATCATCAACATGTACTCAAAGTACCAAAAGTAAAAGTACTCCTTGTGCAGAATAATATATATTATATTATAGTATTTTAATGATTGATGCATTCATGTGTTCATCACTTTAATGTGTAAGCTGGTAAAGGTGGAGATAGTTCTAATGGTTTATATACTGCTGGTCTATTATTTATATATACAGTATATATATATATATATATATATATATAGAACTCAGACCCTCCTCCGGCTCAGAGAGGATCATCTGATCATCTGATCATCTGATCGTCTGTGAGACATTAGAGGTTTTCTCTGATCAACAGTCAAACTGCAGCTTCAGCCTCAGCTGGAAACAATCAGCAGAAACATGTGGAGAGAAAACAGGTCCAGGATCAGGTCCAGGATCAGGGTTCTGGATCAGCTCCAGGATCAGGGTTCTGGAGATATGTGAAGAATCTGGACTCAGTTCTAACAGACTGATGGATGTTGACTGAAACACATTCAGATTCTGAACTCTTCTGTTAGTTTCACTGTTTCTGCTTCATGTTACTGATCAACAATAGATCATAGATACTTTTAATTTGAAGAGGCCCGTCTACTTCTATATAATGTAATATAATATAATGTAATATCATATAATATAATATAATATAATATAATATAATATAATATAATATATAATATAATGTAATGTAATATAATATAATATAATATAATGTAATATAATATAATGTAATATAATGCAACATAATATATAATATAATATAATGCAACATAATATAATATAATGTAATATAATATAATGCAACATAATATATAATATAATATAATATAAGATAATATAATATAATAATACATAATATAATATAATGTAATATAATATAATAATACATAATATAATGTAATATAATATAATAATACATAATATAATATAATGTAATATGATATAATATAATATAATATAATAATACATAATATAATATAATGTAATATGATATAGTGGCTCCATGGTGTTGCAGTGGTCAGCAGTTCTGCAGCTTCAGGTTTCAGGTTCGGAGTCTGTTCTCGTGTTAGTGAAGCTTTACTCCGGATTCAAGACTCAGCTGCTCTGAGTGGAGATGATAACATAGTTCCTCCTCCTCCTCCTCCTCCTCCTCCTCCTCCTCCTTTCTCTCCTCCTCCTCCTCCTCCTCTCTCTCGCCTCCTCCTCCTCCTCCTCCTCCTCCTCGTCCTCTCTCTCCTCTCCTCCTCCTCCTCCTCCTCCTCCTCCTCCTCCTCCTCCTCCTCCTCCTTTCTCTCCTCCTCCTCCTCCTCCTCTCTCTCTCCTCCTCCTCCTCCTCCTCCTCCTCCTCTCTCTCCTCCTCCTCGTCCTCTCTCTCCTCTCCTCCTCCTCCTCCTCCTCCTCCTTTCTCTCCTCCTCCTCCTCCTCCTCCTCCTCCTCCTCCTCCTCCTCCTCCTCCTCCTCCTCCTTTCTCTCCTCTCTCTCCTCCTACTCCTCCTCCTCTCTCTCCTCTCCTCCTCCTCTCCTCCTCCTCTCTCTCCTCCTCTCTCTCCTCTCCTCCTCCTCTCCTCCTCCTCCTCCTCCTCCTCCTCAGCCGGCCTGTCAGTCAGCGTATGATGGAGACGTCCATCAGCTGTATCACCTCCTCAGAGACGATGCCGACCAGCTGAACGTTCAGGAGGAGGATAACGGGGACACGCCCCTCATCGCAGCCTGTCGCCGCGGCAACCTGAGGGTGGTCCAGTACCTGCTGGACAACGGGGCGGACGTCCACCTGACCAATCAGGTGCGTTCACCTGATTACGTCCTCATGTATCTGTCCCCAGTGTCTCTAACGTAAAGTGTCTCTAACGTTAAGTGTCTCTAACTTAAAGTGTCTCTAACGTAAAGTGTCTCTAACGTAAAGTGTCTCTAACGTAAAGTGTCTCTAACGTTAAGTGTCTCTAACGTAAAGTGACTCTAACTTAAAGTGTCTCTAACGTAAAGTGTCTCTAACGTAAAGTGTCTCTAACGTAAAGTGTCTCTACCTTAAAGTGTCTCTAACGTAAAGTGTCTCTAGCGTAAAGTGTCTCTAACGTAAAGTGTCTCTAACGTTAAGTGTCTCTAACGTAAAGTGACTCTAACTTAAAGTGTCTCTAACGTAAAGTGTCTCTAACGTAAAGTGTCTCTAAGGTAAAGTGTCTCTAACGTAAAGTGTCTCTAACTTAAAGTGTCTCTAACGTTAAGTGTCTCTAACGGAAAGTGTCTCTAACTTAAAGTGTCTCTAACGTTAAGTGTCTATAACGTAAAGTGTCTCTAACGTAAAGTGTCTCTAAAGTAAAGTGTCTCTAACGTAAAGTGTCTCTAACGTTAAGTGTCTCTAAGGTAAAGTGACTCTAACGTTAAGTGTCTCTGAGGTAAAGTATCTCTAACGTTAAGTGTCTCTAACGTTAGAGACACTTAACGTAAAGTGTCTCTTACGTAAAGTGTCTTTAACGTTAAGTGTCTCTGAGGTAAAGTGTCTCTAACGTTAAGTGTCTCTAACGTTAGAGACACTTAACGTAAAGTGTCTCTAATGTTAAGTGTCTCTGTGTCTCAGAAACAGAGGACGTGTCTTCATTATGTGTCCAAGAGAGGTTTGTCTCTGCTGGATTATCTCCTGGTCTCCATCCTGATGCCCATCCTGCTGCTCGGATACTTCCTCATGGTACGAGCTGTATATCAATAAATAAATAACTAAAGGTGAAATTAATGTGTTCGTTAGCCGACTTGTGCTGCTAAACTAACGGCTAACAAACCGTTTTCTCTCTGCTGATCTGTTTACTCCCCCTGACGTTTAGTTCACCGCTTCATTCAATGAAAAGTTACTGAAGAGTGAAAATAAAGATCCTCAAGCTAACGTGCTCACTAACGCTCACTTAGCTAGCTAGCTAGTTAGCTTGTTTATAAAGAGCTGTATTAACGTCGTCCTGTCTGAGCAGTTTATCAGAAGCCACAGAAGGATTTCATAGAATAAATTAAATATATAAATGTATTTATAAATGTGTTTGTGCTTCAGTTACAGAAGCAGAGGCAGAGTGTGTCTCTGATGGAGGCGGTGCTGAGCAGCAGCGTGAACGTCAATGCCGTCGACTACGTGAGTGAAAACTTTACATCCTGTCAACATCTGCAGCTGCTCAAACTCAGCCTCATGCTAATGAACTTAGCCTCATGCTGATGGCCTTAGCCTCATGCTAATGGCCTTAGCTTCATGCTAATGACCTTAGCCTCATGCTAACGGCCTTAGCCTCATGCTAAAGGCCTTAGCCTCATGCTGATGGCCTTAGCCTCATGCTAAAGGCCTTAGCCTCATGCTGATGGCCTTAGCCTCATGCTAACGGCCTTAGCCTCATGCTAAAGGCCTTAGCCTCATGCTAAAGGCCTTAGCCTCATGCTAAAGGCCTTAGCCTCATGCTAACGGCCTTAGCCTCATGCTAAAGGCCTTAGCCTCATGCTGATGGCCTTAGCCTCATGCTAACGGCCTTAGCCTCATGCTAAAGGCCTTAGCCTCATGCTAAAGGCCTTAGCCTCATGCTAAAGGCCTTAGCCTCATGCTGATGGCCTTAGCCTCATGCTAATGGACTTAGCTTCATGCTAATGGCCTCAGCCTCATGCTAACGGATTTAGCCTCATGTTAATGGCCTTAGCCTCATGTTAATGGCCATAGCCTCACGCTAATGGCCTTAGCCTCACGCTAATGGCCTTATCCTCATGCTAATGACCTTAGCTTCATGCTAATGGCCTTAGCCTCACGCTAATGGCCTTATCCTCATGCTAATGACCTTAGCCTCATGCTAATGGCCTTAGCCTCATGCTAATGACCTTAGCTTCATGCTAATGGCCTTATCCTCACGCTAATGGCCTTAGCCTCACGCTAATGGCCTTATCCTCATGCTAATGACCTTAGCTTCATGCTAATGGCCTTATCCTCATGCTAATGACCTTAGCCTCATGCTAATGACCTTAGCCTCATGCTAATGACCTTAGCCTCATGCTAACGGTTTTAGATTTCTCCATGTTCAGAGCTGAGTTATCAGGTTTTAATGGTGAAACTGATTCAGTGAATCACTCGTCTGACGGACTCAGTGAAGGAGTTTGTGTTCAGACTGAAGTTTCTTATCATCACTATCAGAGTCCCTCTAACAGGAAACTGGTGTTACTGGTGTCATTATTAACACTCCCTCCTCTGATACGCTTTTCAAACTTCTTTATTTTTCTACTAAACTCAACAAGTCGAGACACATCACTGACTGAGAGACGCTGTCAGTGAGTCAGGAACAAACACTTCACTCTGAACTGGAACTCCTATATACTTACTTATACTTCCTCTATATTATACTACAGCTAAAATTAACTTTAAAGTTAAAACTGACACTAACGTTATTATTTAGGAGCTTCTCTTGGAGAAACTTTACTGAACACGACTGAGTGTTTTAAGTTCAGGTTCTTTATTGTCATGTGCAACAGCTGTGTGTGCCGGTATAAACGGGTAGTAATAAATATAATAAATATAAATATAAATCCTGACATGTAAACAGGTTGAAATCAATGAGAAACAAGGTAAGTAGAAGGGTTAGGTTTTATATGTTTTATGTATTTTATATGTTTTATATGCTTTATTTTTTGTTTATTTTGTTTTATATATTTTGTATATTTCATGTTTTATATATTTCATATATTTTGTTTTATATATATCACGTTTTATATATTTATGTATTTTATATATTTTGTTTTATATATTTTATGTATTTATATGTTCTATGTAATTTATATATTTTGTTTTATAAATTTCATTGCGTATTTTGATTTATATATTTTATGTATTTTCTATATTTCATGTGTTTTATATATTTTATGTATTTTTGTTTTATATGATTTATATATTTTGTGTGTTTTGTACTGTCTATTTTGTGTTTGTTTTATTTATTTTGTTTTATATATTTCATGTGTTTTATATATTTTATTTGTTTTATATATTCTATGTATTTATGTTGTTATTGTAATTTATATATATTTTTTAATATATTATATGTGTTTCATATTATGTTATGTGCAGAAGGGAAACACAGCTCTTCACTACGTCTGTCGGAGGAAAAGTCAGCGTCTGGTTCCTCTGCTGCTGGAGAGAAACGCCGACACCAACATCCAAAATAACGTACGTGTGAACGCACCACAAGTCAGATCAGCTGCCTTTAATCTGATGACACGTCTGATGATCAACTTCCTCTTCTTCCTCTTCTTCCTCTTCTTCCTCTTCTTCTTCCTCTTCTGCAGGATGGAGAAACACCGCTGGACATCGCCATCAGACTGAAGTTTAAGAAGATCGTTCTGATGCTGAGGAAGACTCAGTGACGCCTCTGGTTTAGTTAAACTGTGTTTATGGTGAAAAATCAGTGAGTTTGGTTCCAAACAGCAGAGAAAACAACACCGTTAGCCTAGCTTAGCACAAAGAAAACAACGATAGCCGAGCTTAGCACAAAGACAACAACGATAACCTAGCTTAGCACAAAGACAACAACGTTAGCCTAGCTTAGCACAAAGACAACAACGATAGCCTAGCTTAGCACAAAGACAACAACGATAACCTAGCTTAGCACAAAGACAACAACGTTAGCCTAGCTTAGCACAAAGACAACAACGTTAGCCTAGCTTAGCACAAAGACAACAAAGTTAGCCAGGCTTAGCACAAAGACAACAACGTTAGCCTAGCTTAGCACAAAGACAACAACGGTAGCCTAGCTTAGCACAAAGACAACAACGGTAGCCTAGCTTAGCAGAAACAAATATTTAATAAAAGCTGAGAAACAGAAACAATCTGAACACATAAATCTGTTTGTAGATAAAAGTGTAACATACGAATCACCTTATACATTTCAAATTCAAATTTTCTTTATTTCGAAATAAACTTGGTTATTAATAAAACATGTCATTGTGTTTCACTGCTTCATATTTGGCAGAAATACAACAGATTAAAATATGTTACAGAAATTATTTTAAAGACTACATGCTGAAAAAGCATTTAAACAAACATGGAGGGAAGCTGAAAGATATGAGAATAAAACACACATAATAAAACATTGAAATGTTTGAAATGTTGAAACATGTGACTGTTCCAGCTGGTCACATGGTGGTTTAATTAAAAATAAAAAATAATCAGACTTGCTGGGAAACAACAGGTATGAACTTAAAAAAGAAGGTAGAAAGTTTGATTCTGGTTGTATAGAAGTCTATGAGAAATGAGCCTACTTCTCTCTGGATTTATTACCTCAGTAAATATTGTAAACATGAGTTTATGGTCTCAATCACTAGTTTCAAGTCTTCTTCAATACAGCATGATGTTCATTTAGTAAATTATGGTCCCATTTAGAGTCAGATAGACCATAAAGCAGGGGATGCTTTAGGGCGGGGCTAGCTGGTGATTGACAGGTTGCTACCACGGCGTTGTCCGGTCTGGGAGGTGTCCGTGTTTTCATCTTACAACTTTAACCCTTTAATCACAGTGTGATTTCAATTCATCAAAGTTAATTAGAACATTTTGGTCGCCTGAAAATGTTTTATTCAGCGTTCGGTTGCACTTAACTCAACCATCTAGTGTCATGTCTGGTTGCAAAAACCCAAGATGGAGACGCCCAAAAACTAAGATGACAACGCCAAAAACCAAGATGACAACGCCAAAATCAAGATGACAACGCCAAAATCCAAGAAACCAAGATGGTGACAATAAAAATGTAAAAATCGAGGCTTCAAAATGTCAGTCCACAGAGCAGTGGGTGAAGTCACGGTGTCACGGTGACTACGTCCACTTCTTATATACAGTCTATGGATTTAACAGGTAAAATGTTTACAGTATTCACCATCTTAGTTTAGCAAGTTAAAAATTCAAAAATTCAAGTTTAACACACACTCATTAAAACCTACAGAGCATCTGCTGCTCATGTATACGGTACTGTAGTACTCTGACTGCAGTACTCTGACTGTAGTACTCTGACTGTAGTACTCTGACTGTAGTAACTGTAGTACTGATGTGCACATCATCACAGTGTCTCTACTGATAATCCTTCAGCAGCTTCAGGATGGACGGAAACATCTGCTCAGGAGCGTCCAGACCCCAAATAAAGTCCAGATGGTCCCAGTGGTCAATGTGCTGATGGTAGACCAGGTTAGACACCTGCACACAGACAGACAGGAGGACAGAGGGACAGACGGGAGGACAGAGAGACAGACGGGTAGACAGACAGAGGAACAGACAGACAGACAGACAGAGGGACAGACAGGTCCATTCACCACTATTAACAATAATTCATAATTTGTTGAATATTCTTTTAATTACTATTTTTACTGAATTTGCAGAGGTCATTGTGACCTGGTTGGATCAGCGGACTCACCTGAGTGAGGAGGACAGCCACGTCTTTGGGGTCCGACAGCGTATCGTGTCCCCCTGAAAACAGAGCGGTGGGAACCTTCATGTCCTGGACGTTGTACTGAGGGGGAGTGGACTGAGGACGGGACGCATGGAGGACACACAGAGACAGGTAGAGTCAGTGTTACAGTAAATCCACCTCTAAGAACTGATCCAGAACTGGACTCTCAGGTGGTGCAGACTCTGAGGAGTCCAGGTAGAGTCTCACCTGGTTGTAGTGTCTCATGTTTCCTCCAGATCCAAAGTCAAACGCCATCAGCTTCCCTGCTACAACCGCCTGAAGACAACGACAGCAACAGGTTGGGATGTCTGCTGTCAGTGAGTGTGTGTGTGTGTGTTTGTGTGTGTGTGTGTGTGTGTGTGTGTGTGTGTGTGTGTGTGTGTGTGTGTGTGTGTGTGTGTGGTACCTGGGCCCAGTGGACCATGTTCTGGACCGAGGTCCCAGCAGGACAGTGTTCGGTGTAGACCGGAATCCGAGTCTGGAAACAAGGAAACACTGAAGATACTCAAAGGTCCTCTTACTCATAAATTAAAGTTATTTTTATATAACGTCAAATCATAACAGAAGTTTTCTCGTTTTCAGTCCAAAATGTTGACAACGGCTGTTGTCAAAAAAACACCGGAGTTTCGTCTCTTTGTCTCTAAACTCTTTGCCGTTACCGTTTCCACTCTCCACCAGCTCCGAACTACCTGCAGTCAGTTCTTCTTCTCTGCTCTAAAACAGTAGTAGCCAGTGGCAGCCATGACACCTGCAGGGTGACAGAAGGCTGTTCTGGAGCAGAGAAGAAGAACTGATTTCTGGTTAAACAAGTAGATATTCTTCTTGTTTAATAAATGATGGTATCGGATCGGTGCGTAGACTGGTGGACTCATCAGAACAACTCTATCAGTATCCGGGCGGTCCACATGGACTCCAGTCACTGATAGTTACAGTGACATGTGGTCAAAAGCTCCAGAAGGCTAGTAAGTGGACAATGAGTGGAGATCATTTAGTTAAACACATTAATAATAATATTCCTGTTTAAAAACCCAGAAACACACAAATATTGTAGTATTTAAAAAAGAATAAAGATATAAATAAATAGATAAAAATATTATTAATCAAAACAGATTTATAATGTATCACATGTGAGCTTCATCATTTTAAAATATATAAAAACATTTTAACTTCATGTATAAATATGTGATGTAACATGTTAATTATAAGAAAATATAGATGAATTCTGTTGTTAATCAACAGTAAACTGATCAATAATATTTCATATTTAAAACGTGTTTAATACGAACCAGGTTGAGGTTTTTCTCGTCGAAGCCACAGAGGACGAAGAACAAGTTTCCACACAACTCGCTGAGCAGCTGCTTCGCACACACGTGTTCCGCAAACCACTCGATCATGTGACTCTGAGGCAGGAAGTCCCGCCTACCAAACAGGTCCTGATGGAGACGCAACAAAAGCAATCAATCAATCAATCAATCAATCAATCAATCAATCAATCAATCAATCAATCATTAAGTAAAAACAGAGCTGCTCAGTTTGATAATAACTTGTTAGCAGGTAATGTGATAATAACTCGAATGTGATAATAACTCGTTAGCAGGTAATGTGATAATAGCTCGTTAGCAGGTCAGGTGATAATAGTTCGTTAGCATGTCAGGTGATAATAGCTCGTTAACAGGTCAGGTGATAATAGCTCGTTAGCATGTCAGGTGATAATAGCTCGTTAACAGGTCAGGTGATAATAGCTCGTTAGCAAGTCAGGTGATAATAGTTTGTTAGCAGGTCAGGTGATAATAGCTCGTTAGCATTACAGGTGATAATAGCTCGTTAGCAAGTAAGGTGATAATAGCTCGTTAGCAAGTCAGGTGATAATAGCTCGTTAGCAGGTCAGGTGATAATAGTTCGTTAGCAGGTCAGGTGATAATAGTTTGTTAGCATGTCAGGTGATAATAGCTCGTTAGCAGGTCAGGTGATAATAGCTCATTAGCAGGTCAGGTGATAATAGCTCGTTAGCAGGTCAGGTGATAATAGCTCGTTAGCAGGTCAGGTGATAATAGCTCGTTAGCAGGTCAGGTGATAATAGCTCGTTAGCAGGTCAGATGATAATAGCTCGTTAGCAGGTCAGGTGATAATAGCTCGTTAGCAAGTCAGGTGATAATTGCTCGTTAGCAGGTCAGGTGATAATAGCTCGTTAGCATCGTACCCAGATGAGGAAGTCGGGCAGGATGGACACTTTGGTCATCGGGCTGGTGGTGAACGAGACGGTTGCTACGGGAGCCAAAGCGATGAACAGCTTGATCTTACTGGCCAGTTCTGGCAGCGCGGAGAACGCTATGAATCCTGGGAAAACAGAGACAGAGACGTGTCAGAGTGATGTAATCAAAGACAAGTTATCATGCAGTAATGATTGTGTGTTACCTATAGTGTGTTACCTATAGTGTGTTACCTATCGTGTGTTACCTATCGTGTGTTACCTATAGTGTGTTACCTATAGTGTGTTACCTATAGTGTGTTACCTATAGTGTGTTACCTATCGTGTGTTACCTATAGTGTGTTACCTATAGTGTGTTACCTATAGTGTGTTACCTATAGTGTGTTACCTATCGTGTGTTACCTATCGTGGTTCCCTGAGAGTGTCCGATGTAGTAGATCTGGTCCTGACCCGTCACCTTCAGGATGTAGTTTATAACAGCTGGAAGATCCTTCAGAGCCATCTCATCATAACTACACACACACAGACAGGTGAGGGGATGTAACACAGGTGAGGTGATGTTAGACAGGTGAGGTGATGTCAGACAGGTGAGGTGATGTCAGACAGGTGAGGTGATGTCAGACAGGTGAGGTGATGTCAGACAGGTGAGGTGATGTCAGACAGGTGAGGTGATGTCAGACAGGTGATGTGATGTCAGACAGGTGAGGTGATGTCAGACAGGTGATGTGATGTCAGACAGGTGAGGTGATGTTAGACAGGTGAGGTGATGTCAGACAGGTGAGGTGATGTCAGACAGGTGATGTGATGTCAGACAGGTGAGGTGATGTTAGACAGGTGAGGTGATGTCAGACAGGTGATGTGATGTTAGACAGGTGAGGTGATGTCAGACAGGTGAGGTGATGTTAGACAGGTGATGTGATGTTAGACAGGTGAGGTGATGTCAGACAGGTGAGGTGATGTTAGACAGGTGAGGTGATGTCAGACAGGTGAGGTGATGTTAGACAGGTGATGTGATGTCAGACAGGTGAGGTGATGTTAGACAGGTGATGTGATGTCAGACAGGTGAGGTGATGTCACACAGGTGTGCGTACCTGAACTTCCAGAAGTCGTCCTGGTCCGGTGTGAGGTTCTGGTGTTTCCTGGACCAGGTGTTTCCTCGGCTGTTTCCGATCCAGACGTCGTAGCCGGCGTCAGCGAGCACGTATCCCAGACTGGAGTTGGGCGGGTTGGTGATCCAGTTACTGCCGGCAGCCAGGAGGCCGTGTTGGAGGAACACCGCCGGCCGCACACCTGGAACGCACCACGAGTACTCTGTTACTATTACTACCGTAGAAGTACAAATACTAGGATGTACAAATACTTCATCACAGACTCTGACCTGCGGTGTGTTTGAGTCCGTGTGGGATCCGGTTGACGGACAGGATGTACCCGTCCTCCGTCAGCACCTCGTGCTCCTCCGCCGGGTAACGCCACCGCCGGATGATCTCCGTCTAACACACACACACACACACACACACACACACACACACACACACACACACACACACACATATTACTACATTGGTGTTTTCAGTCCAAAATGGCGGTTTAATCTCTTTGCTTCTGAAGTCTTTAGCGACGCGTCGGCCATCTTTGTTCCCAGTCTGCTGTTTGTTTACTCACGATGTTCATGTGTACTTCAGGGTCCAGCTCCCGGTGCAGTTTACCAGAGCGCCGCTGGACCTCAGAGAGTCTCAGAGCAGACGGTCCGGTGTGGACGAGACCGGAGAGCGCCAACACACACACCACAACACACTGCATCATCTGTCTCACACACACACACACACACACACACACACACACACACAAACACACACACACACACACACACACACACACACACACACAGTGTTTGTTAGAGACATTATGATGCTGTAACTTCCCACCCTCTCACTGTGACCTTAAACACATATGGAGCCGAAACAGCTTCAGTCATATGACCGACTGATGAAAGTTTGACTTAAAGGGAAGTGACATCATCAGTCACATGATACGAGTAGTTTCTGAGAGGAGAACCGGTCAGAAGAACCGGATCTCTGCAGGCGACGGTCGGTCAGAACTTCATTCAGCGAAACAGAGTTCCACTGAAGATATTCCACTATCAGGAGACACTCCTCTAAATGATCCATAAATGAGTTTCTGCTGTTTGTCTGACGGACTTTGATCAGCTGATATCAGCCTCAGATTCTCTGTTTGTTCAGTAAAGAAGCAGAAGAGCAGACGGACTCAGAGGTCAGAGGTCAGAGGTCAGAGAGATGATTAATGACCTGAAGCACATGTTCTACTTCCTGTTTCTCTCTGAAAGAGGAACTCTCAACTTTCACATCTGTTGACTGAAGCTGTTACAGATGTTGTGATTAGTTTCTTTATATGAAGAGCAGAACTAATTCTGATTTAATGTTTGACTGAAGCTCATTGAAGCTGTGATGAAGTGATGATGAAGTGATGAAGATCATGTGAGGCCGTGTGAATGAAAGGAGGTATTTATTGAGTTCACAGCCTCAGGATAACTCTGGTCCTGATAACAGAGGCTGTGATGATGCGTTTAAATGCATCACGTAAAAATCATTCTGATGTCCTCGACCTGCAGCCTGTTTTCTGTCTGTTGGTCGTTTCTCTTCTGGCTGATTTTTAACCTCTTCTGAGCCAAAGTTCATTCAGTTTGCAGCCTGTTATAAACCTGATGTTACGACCTGATTCTGTCATATTTATGTCACGTTATTGTATATCGGTAGAATTTCAATTTTTTATTCTTATTTTATTCTAACATTTTAATTATTCTGTTGTTATTTTGTACTGCTTATTTGCACCAACGAACCAAAGCAAATTCCTCGTGTTTACCATATAAACCTGTCTGCTTTTAACATCTTTCAGGTTTAAAACAGGTAGAAAACTGAATGAACTCTGGCACAGAAGGGACCAGAACCAGAACACCAGGCTGAGAACAGAAGAACTGATGGAAGTCTGGTTCCTGTGTTTCTGGTGTTCAGCCCGTCTGCAGCCTGGTTCTGGTCCCTTCTGTGCCAGAGTTCATTCAGTTTTCTTCCCGTTTTAAACCTGATGTTACGACCTGTTTTTCAGGCTGGTTTTAACATCTTTTGTGTCACATTTCTATCAACCTTTCTCTCTATTTTCCCTCTGTTTTCAGGCATCATGTAACCCTGACCTCTGACCTCCAGCCTGTTTACAGCCTGGTTTTAATCTCCTTTTCTCCATAATTTACATCAACTTTTCTGCCTGTTCTTCAGTTTTCAGCCTGTTTCAAAGTCCCTTAGAAGTTCACCGATTTTAAGCTCAATTGTTTTACAGTTTTCAGCCTGTTTTCTGTCTGTCGGTCGTTTCTCTTCTGGCTGATTTTTAACCTCCTCTGAACCAAACTTCATCACTTTTCTGCCTGTTTTTCTCCTGTTTGCAGCCACTTTTAAACCTGATGTTTCAACATTAATAACTCTCTAATAGATGTAGAATAATTAATAATAATAATAATAATAAGCGACAGTCAGTCAGACAGAGTTAATAACGCGTTAATAACGCATTAATAGCGGTATGAAACACTCACCTGGCTGCAGCTCTCTGATCTATAAACTCTGATCTCTGATCAGCTGATTAGTTTCCCTCTGCGGGAGAGACCGGCAGTGACGTCAGAGGGAGTGCCGCTCTGTGATTGGTCAAATAAAAGACTCTTAGTATTAACTGTTGTCTTCTGATCGACTGCATCCCAAAGCTGGAACTCTCTGATCGAATCAACACAGACCGGAAACAGAAAAACACAGACCGGAAACAGAAACAACGGACCGGAAACGATCGGGAGGAATAAACCCTGCAGAAATCAGCTGATTTAGACCAGAAACTGAAACTAAAACAAAGAAAACACAATAATAATATTAATCACAGTAAAAATAATGATCTCCATAAAATATATAAACATTAATTTACGTTTTGTTATTTCAGGATTCACTGAATCACGCTCACCTTCAAAATAAAAGCACGCTCTGTCACAGCGTTGTACAGTAAAATTATAAACTAAAATTAAACAAAAACTCAATCTTTTAATATCATATAAGAGCAAATGTCAAGCTACTGTTTGTATAAAATTATTTGTTTACATGCATGTGCATTTATTTTGGTCCAATATCAGTTTTTTCCACATTAAAAAAACTATATGCAGCAGAAAAGATTGTGTTGTTATTGTTGTTATATATAGATATAGATATATCTCTATATATATATATAGATATATATATATATATATATATATATTTATTTATATATATAGAGATATATATCTATATCTATATTTATATATATATATATATATATATAGATAGATATAGATATATATATATATATATATATATATATATAGCATATAGGTAAATTGACAATAATATCCATATCTACATATCATAGTTATCCTTATTGTAAATATTAAATACGATATTATAGTATTAGAAGAATAGTAACTACTGACTGCTATAACTGTGGTGGAGTACAAAATACAATATTAACCTGTGATATGAAGTACAGGTATAAAGATATAAAGTATAAAGATATAAAGTATAAAGGTATTACAGGTATAACGGTATAAAGTTCCATCTAATACCTGAAAAAAGTGTTTTTTTTCTTCCCGATTTATTTGGAGGCAATAAGACATTTATTGTGAAAGTCTCAGTCGGATGTCCCGTGTTTGTTCCGGGTAATTGACCACTGTCTGAGCTGAACCGGGATAGTTTTTGTTGGTCCATCTTCATTCAGCGGTTTTGTAACTCAGGAGGCGGGTCAAAGACATGCTGGACTGGACCCGTTAGGACCCGGGTTATATTGTCCCTGTGCAGCTGGCCCGGCTCCGGTTCCGTGCTAAAGATGTCCCGGGTTCTGATCGTGGGAGCGGGTCTGACGGGCAGCCTGTGCGCGTGTCTGCTGAGGAGAGAGATGCAGAGCAGAGTTCAGGTGGAGGTGTGGGACAAAGCGAGGGGCTCAGGTGAGGCTCACACAGAACTCCATTCACAAATATCACACTTTAATATTCACTGAGCTCAGAGCCGATCAGAATCACTCAGAACATCACTGATCACACAGATTCTGGATCAGCAGGCTTCCCTCTGAAGTTCGGCTCGGAAATGATCAATAAAGAAAACTAAATATGGGGCTTTTACACTGGAAAGAGATGAGAGATGAGAGCAACACCAGTATAAACCCTCCTCCACCTGTTCAGCCTGACTCACCTGAGACATGCTGGGGGGGGGGGTATGGAGAAGTGAGGCCAGGTGGGGGGGCTCAGGTGAGTCTGTCAGCAGTGTCAATCAGATCTTCATTCAAAAATCTAACAATTTAATATTCCCGCGCTCACAGCCTCTCAGAGTTCCACTGCAGAACATCACTGAAGACCTTCTCAGTATCAGTAGATGCTCCTCCCAACTTCGGCCTGGAAATTATCTATAATACCAACTTCATTTCAATAAAATCTCAACTTTTTGATCGAAATTGTCCCTCTGCAGCCCACAAGTCTTGTTTCTTAGTTTAGAGTCTGACTGGATAGGAAAACCATCTCCTACCAGTTCTGTCTGATTTACCTCAAACCTTCCTGTCTGCTGAGGAGAGAGATGTATAATATAGTTCAGTTAGTGGGAGTCAGATCAGATCTCCATTCAGAAATCTGCTAATTTAATATTCCAGAGTTTACAGCCACACAGAGTTACACTGTAAAACACAACCAAAGACAGTTTCAATATCAGTTAACTCTCATCTTAAATTCGGCTCAACTCTGATCTATAAAACTAACTTAAATACATTAAAACTTAAGCTTTTGTACAAACTGTGGTCTATTGGTCCGCTGCAGCCTCACCCGTCTGATAATGTTGTGGAAGGCTGTAAGTTAGAAACTTTAAATGTTTCTCTTTTTCTGAAATAAGTTTGTTTTCTGTTTAGATTTATCCCCGAATAGAAGAAGCTTTCCTATTTATTCAAATCCACATCTTAACCCCTTTATTACAGTTGTTGCTGTTTTACCACAAACAAATGAACACAAAAACAGTGAGATTTATAATGGAGTCTGGGGCGGAGAAGGGGGAGAGGAGAACTGAACCAGTTTCTGTCTGTCTGTCTGTCTGTCTGTCTGTCAGGAGGCAGGATGTCCACCAGTCGTCCTCCCGACCCTTCGTCTCACTCAGCTGACCTCGGAGCTCAGTACATCACCGCCACGGCTGCCTACGCTCAGTCACACCACAGGTACGACACACACCTGTCTCGCTGATTGGTCTTTATGTGAAGGTCTCTGTGTGTTAGTGTGTATTCAGAGCTGCTGGTCTTTTATTGTGAAGGTCTCTGTGTGTTAGTGTGTACTCAGAGCTGCTGGTCTTTTATTGTGAAGGTCTCTGTGTGTTAGTGTGTACTCAGAGCTGCTGGTCTTTTATTGTGAAGGACTCTGTGTGATAGCGTGTACTCAGAGCTGCTGGTCTTTTATTGTGAAGGTCTCTGTGTGTACTCAGAGCTGCTGGTCTTTTATTGTGAAGGTCTCTGTGTGTTAGTGTGTACTCAGAGCTGCTGGTCTTTTATTGTGAAGGTCTCTGTGTGTTAGTGTGTACTCAGAGCTGCTGGTCTTTTATTGTGAAGGTCTCTGTGTGTTAGTGTGTATTCAGAGCTGCTGGTCTTTTATTGTGAAGGTCTCTGTGTGTTAGTGTGTACTCAGAGCTGCTGGTCTTTTATTGTGAAGGTCTCTGTGTGTTAGTGTGTACTCAGAGCTGCTGGTCTTTTATTGTGAAGGACTCTGTGTGATAGCGTGTACTCAGAGCTGCTGGTCTTTTATTGTGAAGGTCTCTGTGTGTACTCAGAGCTGCTGGTCTTTTATTGTGAAGGTCTCTGTGTGTTAGTGTGTACTCAGAGCTGCTGGTCTTTTATTGTGAAGGTCTCTGTGTGTTAGTGTGTACTCAGAGCTGCTGGTCTTTTATTGTGAAGGTCTCTGTGTGTTAGTGTGTACTCAGAGCTGCTGGTCTTTTATTGTGAAGGTCTCTGTGTGTTAGTGTGTACTCAGAGCTGCTGGTCCTTTATTGTGAAGGTCTCTCTGTGTGTTAGTGTGTACTCAGAGCTGCTGGTCCTTTATTGTGAAGGTCTCTGTGTGTTAGTGTGTACTCAGAGCTGCTGTCTGCTGGCGTCCTGCAGCCTCTCACCTCTCTGGTTGAAGGATTGAAGCACAAAGAAGGAAACACGGACTACATGACGCCACTCGGCATCGGCAGTTTAGTCAAACACTTCCTGTCTGAGTCAGGTACGCACCTACCTACCTACCTGTCTGTCTCTCTATGTCTCTCTGTCTTTCTGACCATCTGTCTCTCCGTCCGTCTGTCTGTCAGGAGCTGATGTGTTCTTGGAGCGTCATGTGACCGGCCTGTTCCGCCGCGGTGCATCATGGGAGGTCCAGAGGAAGGCGGGAGACAGCGAGATGTTTGACGCTGTCGTCCTGACGATTCCGGTCCCTCAGATCCTTCAGCTGCAGGGAGACGTGGGACAGCGTGAGACACATTTATACTCCCATAACAACGGTGGAAAGTAACTTTTACTCAAGTACTGTACTCAGGTACAATTTTGAGGTACTTGTACTTTACTTGAGTATTTCCATTCTCTACTACTTTCTACTTCTACTCTACTACAACTCTGAGGTAATATTGAATGTTTTACTGCACTAAATTTATCTGACAGCTAAGGCTTTTATTTTGAAAACGTGAACCATTTGTAAAATATATTTTTATATATATATATATATATTTTTTTTTTTTTATATATATATATATATATATATATATTTTTATATATATATATATATTTATATATATATATTTTTATATATATATTTTTATATATATATATATATATTTATATATATTTTTATATATATATTTTTATATATATATATATATATATATTTTTATATATATATATATATATATATATATATATATATATATATATATATATATATATAGTGGTTGTTATAATCATCTCTAGCGGTTGTTAGTATAAAGTAGTATATTTACCTCTGAGATGTAGTGGAGCGGAAGTACAAATACTCTAGTAAATTACAAGTACCTTGACTGAGTACTAAATTACAGTACTTGAGTAAATGTACCTGGAGGTGATGTACTGTGTGTGTAGTCTGTAATGAGAGAGGCCTGCTGATGGACACTATTTCCCACAATGCACTGAGGGACGACATCAGAAAAATCTAGAAACAAGTTTAACTGACGTCTTATTGCATCACTTCCTGTTAGTATGAACAGAGTACACGCTGAGTACACGCTGAGTACACGCTGAGTACACGCTGAGTACACGCTGAGTACACGCTGAGTACACGCTGAGTACACGCTGAGTAAACGCTGAGTACACGCTGAGTACACGCTGTACTGTGTACAGGTAGTACTCAGCTGTAGTGATGCAGTTTGACCACACGGAGGCAGCAGCTGATCTGAGGACGAATCCAGCTGCTGTGATGTCACTGGTATTGATTTACTGTAAATACTTATTGATTATGTTGATCAGAACCACATCAGTATGACAGTTATTGATTATGTTGATCAGAACCATATCAGTATGACAGAGTTATTGATTATATCTCTATTAATATATTCAGGGTGAAACAGCACTGAACATTTCTCAGGGATTTTACTTTGACGAGGCGAAGCTGCATCCTCTCTCTCTCACACACACACACATTTTAGTGTGTGTGTGTGTGTGTGTGTGTGTGTGTGTGTGTGTGTGTGTGTGTGGGGCCCCTCCTCCTCGTGTGTCTCTAGCTGATGATGATGATGATGATGATGATGTCATCTTCAGCTCATCTGATTGGCTGACAGCGGACAGCGCCCATTTCCTCCCTGCAGACACACACACACACTGAAATACACACTTGAATACACACTCAGGTTATTATTAGATGCAGTTTTGGTGTGAATCATGAAAAGCGTCTCTAACAGTCTGACTGAGATGCTGTTTAACCCTTTACTGCTCCTCCCTCTGTTTAGAGGGGTCCAGGGGGTCTTTAGGGGGTCTTTAGGGGGTACAGGGGGTCTTTAGGGGGTCTTTAGGGGGTCCAGGGGGTCTTTAGGGGGTACAGGGGGTCTTTAGGGGGTCCAGGGGGTCTTTAGGGGGTCCAGGGGGCCTTTAATTAATACAAGTAAATAGTGAAAGTGTATGTAAGTGTTTGATCCATCCATCCTCTGAATGCTCTAGGTCTCTAGTTTGATCCATCCATCCTCTGAATGCTCTAGGTCTCTAGTTTGATCCATCCATCCTCTGAATGCTCTAGGTCTCTAGTTTGATCCATCCATCCTCTGAATGCTCTAGGTCTCTAGTTTGTGGCTGTAAAGTTTCATGAGGCTGTGATTATCCTAGAGGTCACCACAAGGTCATTTTATACAGTGAGGTCAATGAAATGTCTCCTATGGGGACTAACATCATCACACATGAATCCAGTTGGGCTTATTGGATCCACCAGAGTCTCAGCTTTACACTGATACACAATTTATATGATCCAACACTGTTTATGGACCCAAGTATGCAGAAATATTCAGATACTCCATTTTAACCAGTTACAACACTCAGTTAACCTGTCTGTCTCTCTGTCCACCTGTCTGTCTGTTTGTCCACCTGTCTGTCTCTCAGTGCTGTCCGTCCATCAGAAGCAGCAGTTAGACGGGGTCGTGTACTCGTCTCGCTTCGCCCTCGCTCTCTTCTTCCCTCCAGACGTCGTCTTCAGTTTTCCCTGGTCGGCTCGCTACGTCACCGACAACCGCTGCATCCGTTACATCGCTGCCGACGCCCGCAAACGCAACGCAGGTCTGTCTCTCACCTGTCTGTCTGCTCACCTGTCTGTCTGCTCACCTGTCTGTCTCTCACCTGTCTGTCTGCTCACCTGTCTGTCTCTCACCTGTCTGTCTGCTCACCTGTCTGTCTGCTCACCTGTCTGTCTGCTCACCTGTCTGTCTGCTCACCTGTCTGTCTCTCACCTGTCTGTCTGCTCACCTGTCTGTCTCTTGTCCAATTCGCCCCCGCACAAAAATCGCGGGGATGATCCCAATTCCGGGTCTAACACCTGTGTGACATCACAGTCTAACACCTGTGTGACATCACAGTCTAACACCTGTGTGACATCACAGTCTAACACCTGTGTGACATCACAGTCTAACACCTGTGTGACATCACAGTCTAACACCTGTGTGACATCACAGTCTAACACCTGTGTGACTCTCCGTGTCTGTCCGTCCAGACGCTCCCGGCCGCGGTCCGTCCCTCGTCGTCCACACCAGCGTCCCGTTCGGCCTGGAGCACCTGGAGCGGGACAAGGAGGACGTCCAGCCAATCATCTTACAGGAACTCAACAAGCTGCTTCCTGATCTGCCTCAGCCAATCAGCATCAAGTGTCAGAAGTGGAGGTACTCCCAGGTGAGCTGGTAAACACTGAGGAATCCCACGGACCCTGAACTCCCCTCAGATTTACGACCCTTCCCGTCCTCCTGCAGGTTCTGACCTCGGTGCCGGACTGTCCGGGTCACATGACCGTCCTCGACCGGCCGCCGCTCGTGTGCGCCGGCGACGCCTTCGTCCACTCCAACTTCGACGGCTGCGTTGAGTCGGCGCTGAGCGTGATCCGTGTGCTGAAGGCCTCGCTGTGACGCCGCCGACACGACAGGAAGTGACCTTTACACCCATCAATAATCAATACAGTCATCAGTTCAACCGTTAATGTATTTATTAATTACATTCACATGTTAATGTTTCACTTATTGATTTTTTGTCTTTAAATAAATTAATTTTATCTTTAATAATTGTGGAGTCTTAAAACATGATTTTTTAAACTGGTTTCATTATTATTATTAATTATTATTATATAATCATTATTATTATTATATTTATTGTTATTAATATAATAATTCTTAGTGTAGCTGCTGTTTGATGAATAAAGTGAAACAGACTCAGTGACGTTTCTCTGCTTCACTGTTTCATCTTTTTATAGAAGCAGATAAGACTGGTATTAGTTATGGTGTGTGTGTGTGTGTGTGTGTGTGTGTGTGTGTGTGTGTGTGTGTGTGTGTGTGTGACCTAATTTTTCCTCGCCTGTTCTCCAGTCGTTTGGAGTGGTGCCGCTGCAGTGCATTGTGGGGGAAGCGATTATCATTTCTGCCAAGTCACTGGTGGATCTGCCACAGAACGTCTGACAGCTTCAGCTCAGAGAGAACTGAAGGCTGAAGGCTAAACGATCATTTATCTGAATGAAGTTTGGTTTAAACGTTTGGTCCAATACTTTGTTTTATGATTAAATATCTGCAGAACTAATGATACTACCACAGCACTGGAAGAAGTACTTTTACTTCAGTAGTAACACCACAGCATAGAAAAACTCTTTTACAAGTAAAATTCCTGCAGTACAAAAGTATTAGTACCAAAATTACTCATTGTGCAGAGTAATCCATACTCTATTATAGTATTCTATCGATAGATGCTGGTAAAGCATATTTTTAACTTTACTTTATTTTGTTTATTCTACTTTTTGTCTGATAATTTATTCATATTTGTCTGAAATTTAACTTATATTTGTATAATATTTTAACAATATTTTTTTGATATTTTACTGATATTATTTAGGATATTTAAAACTTGTTGTCTGATAGCCTACTTAACTAACATTTTGGAATATTTTACAATGTTTAACTAGGAAGTAGCCGAAAAAAGTAAAGTAAAAGTACCTTAAAATTGTACTTTAGTACAGTACTTGAGTAAATGTACTTAGTTACTCCCATTAGCCTCAGCTGTACTTTGTGTTTACTGTTAATTAGCTAACATGGGAGTTGTAGTTCTTAACAAGCATCACAGACGACAACAGATGTTTATAAATAGTTTATTCACCTTTACAGTGTTTTTATTTAATTATAAAACAAGAAGGAGGGAAATAATAAAAGAACCGTGGGGGGGGGGGTCATCATGATGAACAGAAACGTTGTGGACCGTTGAGCTGAAACTGAAACCTGAAACTGAACCACAAGATTCTGCTCCGATAGTTTCTGATGAAACGATGCTGAAGGACCAGAGAATCTAGTTTAGTCTAGTTTAGTCTAGTTTAGTTTAATCTAGTCTAGTCTACTAATCGAGTTTAGTTTGAAACGGCAACTTCAGTCCAAAAACATCCGTTTAGTTTCATAGTTTTCATTGTGACCGTTCTCTAAACCCCGCCCCCGAACTGTGATTGTCCAATCATATCTCAGCAACAGTAACTAGTCAGTTAGCTTTAGCATCAGTCTGTTAGCATGAGCTCATGATCTGTTAGCTTTAGCATCAGTCTGTTAGCATGAGCTCATGATCTGTTAGCTTTAGCATCAGTCTGTTAGCATGACCTGTTAGCTTTAGCATCAGTCTGTTAGCATGAGCTCATGATCTGTTAGCTTTAGCATCAGTCTGTTAGCATGATCTGTTAGCTTTAGCCTCAGTCTGTTAGCATGATCTGTTAGCTTTAGCCTCAGTCTGTTAGCACGATAGCATGACCTATTAGCTTTAGCATGATATCAAGTTCACATTTCAGACCTCTTTACTGGGTTTTGCTCCTAAAACAAGTCAGCTTGAAACATTAAAAAGTCAGTTAACTCATGGAGCTAATGTTAGCTTAATTAGCTAGCTAGCTGCGGCTGATAAATCTAAGAGAGCGTTTTCAAACCGACGGCGGTTAGAAATGAGCTGATGTCTGAAATCAAGGACCCGTTTAAATACTATGAATTCTGTTGTAAAATGAACGTGTGCTGCGTGAGAACGGAAAGATCGTCAGGTTGGCAACAGTAACTAAGGGGGCGGGGCTTAGGGAATGTTAATCATGTTGAAATGTTTATCGGCCTGGACGGGTTGATGTTTAACCACATCTGTCATCATCGTAGAGGCTGTTTGTTTGAGATGAAACCGTCGAGGAGCAGAAAACTGTTTCTGGCTTCAAGTAAAGGTGCGGTCACATGACGCCTCCGTCCTACCAACACTAGCTCCGCCTCTCATTCACTTCAATGAAAGACGTATCAAACCATGAATTTCCTGTTTTAGTGCAGGTGAGAGTTCACCTTCCACCTTTTGAGTTTGCACATTCAGTCAATAGAAACACACACGTTAGGTTTGAAATGTGGACGCCATTATTATTCCCAGACCGCCGCGGGTCTGAGTGGCGGGCAGGTTCTGTTGAACGTAGAGCGAATGTCACCGCACCTTAAGGCAAGAAGAAGAAAGAACATGACCATGTTTACCGTGTCAACTCCAAACTAACCAACAAACAAACACAAAATAAAAAAATAATCAGGTCTGAGCTTCATTTTGGCAGGTTTGGTGACGTAAACAGAAAAGAGTTGAAGCGTCGTCTGAAACGGACAAAACAAGGAAACGTTCTCACTGAATTACTGCAGTTTGACTGTATTCTGTTAATGTTAACGGTGATTGTTGAAGGTTCAGATTGGAGCATAAGACAGATTGCCGAGTTCACTGATGTCACTGGTGACGCCACGGATCTTAAATACTCAGTGACGTTGAAACGTTGAGGTTCAGGTTTCCCAGATGTTGGATCGGTGTAGGATCCCTGAACATCTGTCAGAACAGACCAGGGTCGACAGGAAACGTTGGTTCTAAACCTTCGTCGTATAGTTTTGGATAATGTCTGTTGCTGAATTTTGTCAAATTAAGGAGAAAATTGTCTTCTTGAATCAACACCGGTTCTGTTAAGTCCAGATCTCCCAGACGGACTGGGTGAACTGGGACGTGTTGTCTGTGAGCTTTAACTGTAAACTGGTCAAAAGGAAACAACATGGAGCACCTGGAACAGTCAGAGATGTGGACAGCACCTGCCTGGCCTCAAATACCTGAAACCCATTCAGTTCACACCGGTACTGGTTCTGTTCAACAACAGCGTACACATTCAGGTTGAGGGCTGGAACATGTTAACGGGTGTTTGGATACGTCTGCTGGGCTTTGTTTTCTTTTTCGTTCTGAACCAGCCTCCCAATATGAAGTTGTATTAACCAATAGACTCCTTCTCTGTCAGTAAACGTGATGACGTACTTTGTGAGCGGAGCCTCAAGTTAATATTAACCAACGGGACCAGAGAACCGCTGGAGACTTGTCTTAGATTGTCTGTCTCCAGAACCGGCTCGTTAGCTCGACTGTCTGTCTGATGGAACCAACCGTTACTGCAGGAAGTGTCTGACGGTGGAAAACTGAATCCAGGTTTGCTGGTTCAGTTCTGGAGTCGACACCAGTTTGCAGTAGTTAGTCGTGTTTTCTGGGTGAACTTGTTCAGGTTTTAACGGGTCTAGACACCGGTCGTGTCTGAACGGGTTGAAGACAGGAAGTGAGGCCAGGCTTGACAGCACCTGACAGGACTCAAGACAGGAAGTGTGTTGTTGTTGCTGTAAAGCCTGTGGATAAACGCCACGCTGACGACAGAGCTGCTCGGCGTCACAGATCAAGACTGGACGAACACTCGTGGCTGGTAGAGAGCACCACAGATGGACAACAGGCTCAGCGTCGGACCCGGTGAGCTTAGCACCGAAAACCCAACAAGATGAACTGGAGACCCGACGACGGCTGGTCAGAAGCACTACAAGCTTCATTGAGCCTCAAGACGTGATCACACAGGACGCAACTTTATCAGCAGCTGGCACCTTTTCCTACTTGTTCCTTCGAGGACTTTGGAGTCCTATTTTTGTGATCCAGATGTTTACAACCTGATGATCAGAAAGCTCATTCTGTTTCTCTTCCTTCCTTGACTTACAACAACCTGTACAGCTGGAAACATCTGCTTTACACTCCTCTTTATTCTTGTGGACATTTTTTTGGCTCTGGAATCTGGCATTCCCATTCTTTCCCAACCAGGGAAATGGCCATCAATCCAGATGTGTGGAACCCGCCCGGTACACCTCACTGCTGTCCTGTGTGATCAGGATCTCGATGAGGCCTAAAGGGTCGACAACAGACCCAATCCAGAGTCTTGATACCACACCTACGATGAACAATCAATAACTCCAGGACCAACGCAGAGCCACTGATAGGTAGTAGCACCAAATGTTAGGACGGAAATCAGACATCAGGACTAAAACTTCTACCCACATCTGGTCTGGACGCAGATGTTCCTTCAGATGATCATTAGGGATGCTCCAATCGATCGGGCAAACTGGCTGCTGTTCAATACAAATTACTTTATAGGTGGTTATTCATTGATTAGAAGACTTCAGTGCTTTCACTGCCTGTTCATCTGAGATAACGGTCATTTTAAGTCCAATCCCGGCATGGTCGGTTTACCTTTAGCCCCAACATCAGAATCATTGGGTAGGAGCCCAGAGAGCAGGATCCCACTGGTGATTAGTTTGGGTTTCCTCTAATGACTAATGCTCTCCATCTAAACAGATGAATCAGAGCATCCCATATGTTCATCTTCTTCTGTAAAATACAGACTGAATAGTCTCGAACCTGCTGTGCTGCTAATGTGATTCTCAGACTGTCCTCCCTGGTGTTAAGGTACAGTAAAGCCATTAATAGTCTATGGACAGAGTACAAGTAGATACAGAGCATCACCCTTTTTGAAATGTCAGAAACCAAACAGAGGCCTCAGTAGAACCGGGTTTCTCAACATCGGCTGGCCGCTGATCCCAAAATACAAAAATCTATCAAGCAAACATCACGTTACCCGTCTTACAGTCGATATCTACCGCAAACCCACGTTGGGTCCTGACCCCATGTTGAGAAACTCTGAGCTACAAACGGCAGCTTTATGAAAGGACTTCCAGGCTCTCCTGGATGGAAATATGCGTCAATATTCAGTGAAACCCCCCCCCCCGCCTGGCATCCAGGCACGTCCAAACCAAGCGCTCTGTTTAGTTGGTCTCAGGGTTCGCCTACATAGGTGTGTAGCTTAAAGCAGATCCGGTTTAGCTTAATGTTTGATAGAAGTCAGAAGAACAGAAACACAGTGAAGATGATTGAACTGAAGACAGAAAAGCATTTTGTTCACAGTAGGTTTGTACTGTAGGTGTGTTCAACAGTAGACGATTGATTGTGAAGTTCCTCATTGTCTTCTCCGGACTCATCTTCTCTCTGTGTGCTGCTTCGACCCGACGCCGGTCCAAAGTCTGGTAAAGACCAGCAATGAGACTGGTCCAGTTGGTCCAAACATGACTCAAGACTGGAAAAAACTAGTCTGGAGGGCTCAGAAGTTCTTTGGTAGTTTCCAATGTCAAGAACGCAAAAAACAATCATGGTGTAAACCCTCAGAACAAGATAGTTCATCCAGAGTCCAGATCCTGACGAACTCAGACTCCTCCACACCGACCCAGACTGGCCTGAACCGGCTCAGTACAAACTGGCTTACACTATCTAGTCCAAGCTAGTCCTCGCAACTGGTCCAGACTAGTCCAAAGTGATACTGATCCAAACTGGATCAGAACGGTCCAGTCCAGAGTCAGGAGGGTTTCTGAAGACCAGTATCTGGTTTCATCATTTCATTCATTAAAATCCCTTTTAGTGCCTCTCAATGGTCCAGATTCAGTTTCAGAGAACAGTTGAACTTCACATTATAACAATAAAGAAGTAGAGATTTAATTTGGCTGAAATTCAAAGACGTCATTGCTGGTCTTCAGAACTTGTTGTTAACTAAACCTTCAGGAGACGCGAGCACACAGAGAGAAGAGTCGACTCTCGGAAACAGCTTAACGAACTGAAGATTGAAGAGATGGAGAAACCGATCGGTCTGCGTAAAGTTTCCTCCGACTGGTGAGGAAGGAAGGACACACGGGGATTTATCCAACAAACATCTACAGAAGTCTACTTGTCTCTCACTTTGTTTGTGTTCAAGTTTTCTCCTTTATTTTTTAAATCTCCTGTCTGTCCATTCATCGGTCTCATTGTCCGTCCGCCCGGCCTTGCCCCCCCCACACCTTTATCCCCGCCTCCTCACCTCCGACCGCCATGTCATGTGATTGTCCAGCTGTGCATTGAGCAAAAGATTGGAGGGGGGGGGGGGGGCAGGTCAGTCGTGGTCCGTTGGTTATATTCCCCGTTAGCTAACAACACGCCAGTCTCAGTTTGGGGTTCATGAGCGTGTAAACATACCCAATATATATATATATATATATATATATATATATATATCTGTATGTGTGTGTGTGTGTGTGTGCGTGTGTGTGCGTGTGTGTGTGTGTGTGTGTGTGTGTGTCAGACTTTCGTGATCTGATTGTGATGGTCGTCTTCAAACGGCTCGTTCTCCGGGTCCGAGTCCGTGGTGTCGGAGTAGCGGTAGTGATCCGGTTCGTTGTCGCTGACGTCCGGCGTCACCGAGGCCGACGTGCTGCTGGCGTCGGAGTTCGCTCCTTCCTCCACCGTCTTGGTGAAATACAGCTTCACCTGGAAACAAGGAGACGGTTAGATGTTGAACTAGTGAAGCTCCTGATGGGGCGGGAATGATTTCCCAGAATGCCCGGCGTCACTGACCTTTGTAACGCCGCGTTCACACCAAGAGCAAAGTGACTCTTCACCTCGCTTTACTCACTACGAGTCGGACCGCCGGTATCATCCGTGTTCTAGACGCTCCAGAGAGGAGGAGGAGCTCGTCTCCATGGATACCAACAACATGTCCTCCATCAACCATGGAAGAAATAACCTCTGTAGCTGCTTTGTACATGTTGGTGAAGTCCCAGATATGTCAGGAAACCAAACTCCGCCGTGTCTGGGTTCATAACATCACCCGGCGGTGAGCTGTATTCACATCCAGTGTTATTCCACTGACTGTATCTAGCAGCCACACGTCTCTACTGAGGTATGAACCCTAAAGAAACTGATTTAATATCAATAAACAGATCAAAATGATGCTGAAATAACTACATAATGATGCTGATTAGTAAAAAGTCTGAATTCATGCTTTGTCAGGTCTGTTACCATGACGACAAGCAGACAGCTTTTAAAATGCTTGTTTTGTGAATGGAGTCTGGATGGATCAGTACCAGGCTATAACAGCTGCTCCATCAACACTCAACATGACGTCATCTAGAGACGTTGTTGTTTCTACCAGAGACAGTCTGTGGTTTCTGCTCTCTGTACAGAGATGATG
>CAKAOJ020000126.1:1612500-1622500 GCA_916701645.2 Sebastolobus alascanus
AGGTAAAGGGAACCGAGCTAAAGGAAAGCAGGTAAAGCGAACCGGACTAAAGGAAAGCAGGTAAAGCGAACCGGACTAAAGGAAAGCAGGTAAATGGAACCGAGCTAAAGGAAAGCAGGTAAAGCGAACCGGACTAAAGGAAAGCAGGTAAATGGAACCGAGCTAAAGGAAAGCAGGTAAATGGAACCGGACTAAAGGAAAGCAGGTAAAGGGAACCGGGCTAAAGGAAAGCAGGTAAAGCGAACCGGGCTAAAGGAAAGCAGGTAAATGGAACCGAGCTAAAGGAAAGCAGGTAAAGCGAACCGGACTAAAGGAAAGCAGGTAAAGCGAACCGGGCTAAAGGAAAGCAGGTAAAGCGAACCGGGCTAAAGGAAAGCAGGTAAAGCGAACCGGGCTAAAGGAAAGCAGGTAAATGGAACCGGGCTAAAGGAAAGCAGGTAAATGGAACCGAGCTAAAGGAAAGCAGGTAAAGCGAACCGGGCTAAAGGAAAGCAGGTAAATGGAACCGGGCTAAAGGAAAGCAGGTAAATGGAACCGGGCTAAAGGAACCGGGCTAAAGGAAAGCAGGTAAATGGAACCGGGCTAAAGGAACCGGGTTATTGGAACCGGGCTAAAGGAAAGCGGGTTAATGGAACCGGGCTAATGAGAGTAAACAGACCAGTGGAAGGATACAGGTCAGGTCCAGGTCGAACCCGTCCTCCTGGTACCGCCTCTTGTTCCTGCTCACGATCTCCTTGATTAAGGCAGACGCCATGATCGGTGTCCCGGGTGAGACCCGGGTCAGCTCGGTACCGGGAGACCGGGTCAGCTCCGCCGCCCGGTTACCGGGTACCGGGGAGGGAAGCTAACAGCTAGCCCGGAGCTAACCAGCTCCCCGAACCTCCAGCAGGTCGCTGGTTCCGTCTGATTAATGATCACACGAAGAAGAAGAAGAAGAAGTCCTGCTGGACGGAACCGGGCCCGGTACCGGTCCTGCTCGGGTCTGTTGTGTGGGTCAGAACCAGGGCCCGTCGGGGCCTCCTGCCTGCTCCGGGTCCCGGTCCGAGTCTCTCTCCTCGGTTCCGCTCCGGCCCTCCGGACGGCGGACGGGTCCAGTCGGGTCCAGTCGGGCGGTTCCGGCCCGGATTGGACTCGGATCGGCGGAGAGAAGAAATCTGTCCGAGGCGTCTCTGAGCGGAGAAGAGAAGAAGAAGAAGAGCCCAGAACGAGGCCGAGCCACATCCGGTCAGCGCCTTCACAATAAAACACAGGCTGGCTCTGAACATGTGATAGAGTGCAAAAAGGAAAAGCAATAACAACACATTAATACACTCAATAAAGAGTAAAATAAGAATCTGACAAACATTAAGAATTTAAACATAAACAAAAGATACATATATATACTACAAGTATTAATAGTGTAAAATAAGATTTTAAGAGCTGATTTAAGATATGACAAGATATGATAAGACACAATAAGATAAGATTAGATACCATACCGTACCATACAATCCGATACGATACGATCCGATACGATACGATAAGATACGATAAGATAAGATAAGTTTAGATAAGATAAGATAAGATACAATAAGATAAGATAAGATAAGATAAGATAAGATAAGATAAGATAAGATAAGATAAGATAAGAGTAAAATCCAGGTGCTGCAGCAGCACAAAGACAGAAATAAGTACAGATAAATAGAGAAGTATACAAAATATACAACTAGAATAAGAATAGAATTTCTATAAAAGAGAAATTAAAGTCAAAGTTTGGATGTAAAGTGGTGATTAATAGTGTAGTATATATACTGTATGTAAACAGAGTACACCAGATGTGATTAAGTAATGAGCCTTAGTGTATTAATATAGCAACATAATATGAATATAATATATTATATAATGTAATAGGACAGTATAACATATTAACATAATATACTATGATATAGTACAATATAGTGTAGTATGGGATATAAGATATATAATAAGGTGCATTGTAATAATAATAATAATATAGTATAGTACAGCAGTATAGCATAGAATATCAAATATAATATGCTACAGTATGATAAGTCCTGCATTCAAAATGTTACTTCAGTAAAAGTAGAAAAGTTTTAGCATCAAAATCTACTTTAAGTACCAAAAGTAAAATTATTCATTATGCAGAATAATCTATATTATATTATTGATGCGTTTATCTATAAATAAATAAATAAATAAATAAGTAATCTATTTTAATTAATCAGAATTCATTCATTAGTTAATTATATTTAGTTTTAATAGTGTGAATCAGTAAAGTAACTAAAGTTATTAAATACAGTAAATGTAGTTCAGTAAAAGTATATATTATATACCTCTGAGCTCGGCTCAGTATCTAGCTTATTTATTTATTCATTTATTTGTGTGTGTTATTATTTTAATTCATTATTCATTTATGTTGTTTGTGTTATTTTCATTATAATGTAACAATTCATGTACTTATTTGATTGGTTTTATTTTATATTTTTATCTATGATTATTTAATCTTTTATTTCTTTATTTATATTTATTAATTTACCACAGTATTCAGACTGTAAAAAAAAACACAATAAAATAAATAAACACAACATTGTGGCGAGATAACTTCTGTTGTGATATAAAAAATAAATTGAATTGAAATTGAATAGAATGAACTGTGCTTTTATTTTGTAAAAGCAGTCGTTTCCTGTCGTTGCGTCACTGCGTCTGACTTGATGATGCTAACTGTTAGCTGCTAGCTGGGCTCTCTGAACCAATCACATCCTGTCAGCTCAGGGTTGCCATGTTCGGTTGGGTCTATCCTCCCATTCAAAACCTCCATCACTAAAACACCCGTTTAACATCAGAGGGAAGAATTCACAACCTGGCAACCAGCAGAGTCCCGCTGACATTACATAAGAACCCCCCCCCCCCCCCCACCGGCCACAGCGAGCAGTTTACATCAGTAATGTTACACATTTATATCATTTACATGTATTCATGTATTCATGTCATCATGTCTTCATGTCTTCATGTCATCATGTCTTCATGTCTTCATGTCTTCATGTATTCATGTCTTCATGTCTTCATGTCTTCATGTCTTCATGTCTTCATGTCTTCATGTCTTCATGTATTCATGTCTTCATGTATTCATGTCTTCATGTCTTCATAGTCAGCTGCAGACTCACAGACACTTTTAACCAGCTCTTTATTTATAAACTCAACTTTCTGTTATATAAACAAAAAACAGTGTGAGAAAAACTATTAATGTTATTGATTTATTTATTTATAGATAAATGCAGCAAGAATATAATGTATATTATTCTACACATCCTACTGCAGTAAAAGTACTAATACTAATATGAAATATTTCTGAAAATAATTATATTATATTACTAAAATATTACTGAAATTTACTGGTTGAACTGCTGAAATATGACTGAAAATAATTATATAAAGTTATTAAAATATTACTGAAATATACTGGTTAAACTACTGAAATATTACTGAAAATAATGATTTAAATTATTAAAATGTTACTGAAATATACTGGTTAAACTACTGAAATAATACTGAAAATAATTATATAAAATTATTAAAATACTACTGAAATATACTGGTTAAATTACTAAAATAATTATATAAATCATTAAAATATTACTGATATATACTGGTTAAACTACTGAAATATTACTGAAAATAATTAAATAAAATTATTAAAATACTACTGAAATGTTACTGAAAATAATTATATAAATCATTAAAATATTACTGAAATATACTGGTTAAACTGCTGAAATATTACTGAAAATAATCATATACAATTATGTAGATATAACTGAAAGAAAATATAATATTTTCAAATCTAAATATTCCCATTTCAAACATTTATTGGTGAACTCCAAAACGGAAAACAGCATTTTTTCCTCTCTATATAATAAGAATATAATAAGGATGTTAAAATGATCTGTTTGATGTGTTTATCTAGAAGCTGTTCTGTCTTACTGTACCTGAACTCACCATGTGAAGCTGCTCTGTCTGATTGTACCTGAACTCACCATGTGAAGCTCCAGCCGGCAGGCGGAAGTGAGGAGTCTGAGAGCTGCAGCTAAAGGAAGAGTAGAAGAAGAACCAGCAGCCTGCTGCCGGACCGGAAGGTGAGTCCCGCCGGTGTCTCCCGTTAAACCGGCTGTTTCTGTGTGTTCGCTTCTTCCCGTGTAACCGGAGCTGTCTCCGGTCCCCGGTGTGTTACCGGAGGTCACATCTCCCGGTTGATCCGGTGAGGAGCCGCTCTGCTACAGCGGGGGGGGGGAAGGTCAAGATAATGCTAACAGCTAACAGCTAGCAGCTCAATGCTTTCGGTTTTATAATGAGACACCGAGCCGGACCGGGAGCGGGTCCAAGGCTCGGTTCTGTAGCCTCACCTGAACAACAGAGAGAGGTTCAGTTTAACAGACTGTTGGTGCTGATCAGACTCTAACAGACAGACTCCATCAACATCTGGATCTGTTCAGTGTCTTCACCTGTCAGAGCTTCACTGCTCACCTGAACGGCCTCATTATGAAACCACTTATTGACCTGCACGTGCTGCTGATCACTTAAAGCTGCAGTAGGCAACAATTTTTTGGCATAATTTGGCAAACTTCCCATAATAACCTTTCATCATATTGTAATTCAAGTGGTCTGAGAGAAAACTAGACTTCTGCTTCTCCTCATGTCTCTGTTTTCAGGCTTTAGAGAAATCTAGCCCGTGACGGCAGATTTTGACCAATCACAGGTCATTTCAGAGAGAGAGAGCGTTCCTATTGGCTGTGCTCCGGTCATGTGACCAGAACTTGGCTTCCTTCAACAGATTCTCATTTTACAGCTAAACAGTAACTACAAGATGATTCTGAGAACATGTGAGGAGAGAAATAGTCATTACAGTAACAGAATATGGATTCATATCTGATCAGCGCTGCCTAGTTTGACCGTTTGGTCGGAGTTCAGAGTGATTGACAGCCGGCTCTCATAGACTGCAGCTGGGCAGCGGACCTTGTTTTCCTCCGGTAAGTGAAATCCTTCAGATGCCGTTAGGAGCACCGGAGGACACAGTAGGACACAGAGGAACAGGATTTAACTCAGGTTACCTGTTTCATGTTCTACTGTCACCATATAGCGGCCGTTTAATAAAAATAACTTTTTTAAATCATATTTGCGCCGATATCGCATACTGCAGCTTTAAAAAGCCTCTCGCCAAACTCCATTTAAAAGTTTGTCAATTAACAATTTTCTTGCTTCTTATTATAATGAGAAAGCTGTTGGAACATGATGGAGATCAGGAACTGTTCACCTAAAAGTTCTACCAGGAGCTGCTCGTCAGTCCGGCTCTGATCCAAAACCCCCGAAACACTTATTACGATATAAACGTGTTCTATTAGATTGATTCAATGTATTAAATTAAATTGATTATGTTATTTTGAGTATTAATGAACAGAAAGACCTGGATGACTCTATAAGAAGTTGTTGTTGTTCCTCTGCAGCCCTGCGTGTACTTCCTGTGACCTCTGACCTCTGACCTCTGACCCCTGACGATGGGTTTGGGGGAGATCCCGGCTGAGAACCTGACCCGACCTCTGGGCAGGAACGAGGTCATCGGCCTGCTCTTCCGTCTCACCATATTCGGAGCCGTCACTTACTTCACCATCAAGTGGATGGTGGACGCCATCGACCCAACCAGGAAGCAGAAGATGGAGGCTCAGAAACAGGTGAGGGGGCGGGGCTTAAAGTCAGGTGGTACAGGTGAGACCGGGAGGGGGCGGGGCTTAAAGTCATGTGGTACAGATGAGACGGGGAGGGGGCGGGGCTTAAAGTCATGTGGTACAGGTGAGACCGGGAGGGGGCGGGGCTTAAAGTCATGTGGTACAGGTGAGACCGGGAGGGGGCGGGGCTTAAAGTCATGTGGTACAGGTGAGAACGGGAGGGGGCGGGGCTTAAAGTCATGTGGTACAGGTGAGAACGGGAGGGGGCGGGGCTTAAAGTCATGAGGTACAGGTGAGACCGGGAGGGGGCGGGGCTTAAAGACATGTGGTACAGGTGAGACTGGGAGGGGGCGGGGCTTAAAGTCATGTGGTACAGGTGAGACCGGGAGGGGGCGGGGCTTAAAGTCATGTGGTACAGGTGAGAAAGGAGGCAACATGTGACTACAGCAGCTTTAAAGTTTCATCTGTTGTGTACAAAGAGAATAAAATTACTTTAATTAACACTTATTTATTTTAAAAGAATTCCTGTTTTAACTACAAACATCACAGTATACATATATATTTATTTTATTACCTGTTAAAGGGATAGTTCAGGTGTTTCTCAGTGGGTTTGTATAATAATATATATAATAGTCATTGTTTTACCTACAGTAGATGTACGCTATATTTAGAATATTTTCACCTCTTTACCTCGCTGTTAGACGGCTCCTTCTGACGGGAACTGAAGACGTTATCTCTCGTTAAAGCCACCAGACTCCGTTTGAATAAACCTGTAACTTTACCTCCCAGAACAGGAGAGCTGCTCAACGCTGCATCCAGCGGTTAGTTTGTGTTGTTGGGAGACTTTGGTGAATCTGAACGAACCCTTAAAACACCAAAGTTACACAATAACACAAACTAGCTGATGGAGGCGGTGGTATTAACTGAGGTGATGGTAACCGATGGTAACCGATGGTAACAGATGGAGGCGGCCGTAGTTATTGACGTGATGGTAACAGATGGAGGTATTAATCTGTGACGTGGTGATGTCATCATGTGACTGACTGGTTTCCCCCCCGTCAGGCGGAGAAGTTGATGCGTCAGATTGGAGTTAAAAACGTGAAGCTGTCTGAATATGAGATGAGCATCGCTGCTCACCTGGTCGACCCGCTCAGCATGCAGGTAACTCTCTTATTCTGTTTATTCATGTTACAGGACAACAGAGAAATACACTAATACTAATAATAAACTACAGTTATAGATGCTATATTAATAATAAACTACAGTTATTTATATTATATTAACAATAAACTACAGTTATAGATATTATATTCATAATAAACTACAGTTATATATATTATATAAATAATAAACTACAGTTCTAGATGTTATATTAATAATAAACTACAGTTATTTATATTATATTAACAATAAACTACAGTTATAGATATATTATATTCATAATAAACTACAGTTATAGATGTTATATTAATAATAAACTACAGTTATAGATGTTATATTAATAATAAACTACAGTTATATGTATTATATTAATATGTGTTATAGATCACGTGGAGAGACATCGCCGGTCTGGACGAGGTGATCACAGAGTTGAAGGAGACGGTGATCTTACCGGTTCAGAAGAGACATCTGTTCCAAGGATCCAGACTGCTGCAGCCGCCAAAAGGTCACGACCTCTCTCATTAACTCATTTATTAATTCATTATCTGACTGACTGAGTCATTAACTGATTTATTAATGAAGTGATTAATGAATCATCTTTAAGGTGAAACAAGCTGAACATGTTGTTGTATCAGGACGAGGTCATAAAGAGAGACAGACAGAAGAGACGATTACAGATGGAGGACGAGGAGACCAGCAGCTACTGTCTTTATTAATAAGACTTTATTAATAATAATAATAATAATTAACCTCAGTACAGAAGGAAGGAAGGAAGGAAGGAAGGAAGGAAGGAAAGAAGGAAGTAAGGGAACATGGCGTACAGCGTACAGCACCGTGTACTGACTGTCCTCCCGCCCCGCCCGTTGTCATGGTAACAGGTGTGCTGCTGTACGGGCCTCCTGGCTGCGGTAAAACGCTCATCGCCAAGGCGACGGCCAAGGAGGCGGGGTTTCGTTTCATCAACCTGCAGCCGAGCACGCTGACGGACAAATGGTACGGAGAGTCCCAGAAGCTCGCCGCCGCCGTCTTCTCATTGGCCGTCAAACTGCAGCCGGCGATCATCTTCGTCGACGAGATCGGTGAGTGTTCACACGCAGACGGACCTGTCAATCACAGCTGCGGCGTCCAATCGCGTGGTCTGAATGATGGTGGGGGGGCGGGGCCAAAGTCTGGATCACTTTCATGTGTTAAAAACAAACTAAAACTAAGAAGAAAAGAGACGCTGCTGCAACGATTATTCACTTAACTGATTAGTTGATCAACAGAAAAATCATTTAAAGATTTCTTTGATAATCGATTTATTGTTTCAGTCATTTTTCAAGCAAAAATTCCCCCAAAAAAAGGAAGATATTCTGTTTTCTCTGTTTTAAACCAGCGTAGAACAGATGTAGGAGAGGACGACTCCACATGTCTGAATGTGAGAACGTCCTCTTTACTAATACATGCTATTTACATTAGTTTTCACATATTTTACGAATATTTTTCAGATATTTTTCTGATATTTTTCAATATATTTCTCACATATTTTACTAATAATTTTCTGACATTTTTCACATATTTTATTAATAATTTTCTGATATTTTTCACATATTTTACTAATAATTTTCTGATATTTTTCACATATTTTACTAATAATTTTCTGATATTTTTCACATATTTTATTAATAATTTTCTGATATTTTTCACATATTTTACTAATCATTTTCTGATATATTTCCCATGTGTCTGAATAGTAGACAACAGGATAAAAAACAAGATAAATAAAGTAATTTGCAAAAAAAAACAAATGCATACCGAGCCGTTTAGCCGATCATCATCACCGGTCTGTTGATGTGCTGCTCTCATTATTAATAATGCTGATTATAAAGGCCAGGCTAGCTGTTCCCCCCGTTTCCAGTCTTTATGCTAAGCTAAGCTAACCAGCTGCTGCTGTCAGTGTGAACATGTGACTCTCAGACAGGAAGTAGATGTTAAAGTGTGACTCTCAGACAGGAAGTAGATGTTAAAGAGTGACTCTCAGACAGGAAGTAGATGTTAAAGAGTGACTCTCAGACAGGAAGTAGATGTTAAAGAGTGACTCTGTTCACAGACTCGTTCCTGAGGAGTCGGTCCAGCTCGGACCACGAAGCCACGGCCATGATGAAGGCTCAGTTCATGAGTCTGTGGGACGGACTGGACACGGACATCCACTGCCAGGTACACACACACACACACACACACATACGCACACACACGCACACACACACTCTGTCTGAGAGTTAACAGATTTAAAACACTGAGACTGTTTCTATGACAACTACTGATTGTTAGAAAGTAGTTCTTGTGAGAACTTCTAATCAAATAAAAGTTTAATAGTTAGACTGTAGAAGGTCTTCACTTTATTTCTCTTAATTTTATTTAAAGGTATAATATGCAAGAATTTCCCTGAATCAGAAGTGATGATTGAGATTAATTATTGTTGTTTCAGTCTCTACATTGTTTTTAGGGAAATCTTAATCTACTATATAATCTAATATAAATGATGATGTATTATAGACTAATAATTAAAAGTAGCTCCACATTTACCAGCTACAACATTAAAGTGATGAACACATTAATGCATCAATCATTAGAATACTATAATATAATATAGATTATTCTGCACAGTGAGTACTCTTACTTTTAGTATTTTAATTATATTGTGATGATGATACTTTTGTACTTTTACTGAAGTAACTTTTTGAATGCAGTAAAAGTTCAGAGTAAATGTGATCGTTGGTATTAATGTTGATATACTGACCTGTGATCAGTCTGAACTCTGAACAGGGACGATACTACTACTACTACTAATACTACTACTAATACTACTACTAATACTACTGCTAATACTACTACTAATACTACTACTACTAAGTAGTAGTATATATAATATAACTGATGTAATAATGTGTGTGTGTCAGGTGATCATCATGGGAGCCACTAATCGTCCTCAAGACCTCGACTCTGCTATTCTGAGGAGGATGCCCACCAGGTTCCACATCAACCAGCCTGTACGTGCACACACACACACACACACACACACACACGCACACACACACACACACACACACACACACACACACACAGACACACACACACACACA
>CAKAOJ020000126.1:1625000-1672500 GCA_916701645.2 Sebastolobus alascanus
CCACAGGTCTGTTATTTCCTGATAATTTCACATGAGGTTTCCTGGAAAGAACCGTAAAATGAGTTGTTATTTATCGGTCAAATGGAGACTGTGCTCAATTTAATATTTACTCCCATTTAAAAGAAGAAATTTTTTTTTTTTCAAAAATAAGTACAAAATTCTGAAACAAAAAAAATGTATTAAAATTAATATATTTAAATGATATAGTTAGTTAAATAATTAAATTTTTTTCTAAAAATAGTATAATAAATTGGTAGATTAAAATTAATTATTTAACTGATTAAAGGAAAAGTTTAAAACTTTATACTTATTTATATACTCAATTTTAATGATTTAACTAACAATATTTATTGATGTATTCAGTTATACTTTTGTTTTGTTTTATTACATTCAGTCAGTTTGGACCTGAAAGGTGTTCAACACTTTATTTTATAAGATAATATAAGGGATTCTCCATTTAAACCCTCATCATAAATTATTTATGGTTTATTAAAGTAATTATTATTCATATTTGCCGGTAGACTAATTTGACATTTTCTGTACGTTCAGCTGATGTGACTTAAAGATAGACTTATATCAGTTATTAATTACAATCGATTAATTATTAAACACTGTAGAAGAAGGATACTAATTCGTAACAAATATTATATTGGTATACAAAACTCGCTCTTCCAGGGACATTAATATAAAATTATTAGGAAATAACTCACCTGTTAGAAGACTTTTTGCCTTGATGTTTTTTTTAAGTGTAAAACAAAAATTAAAACCTGTTGGAGCTGAACATGTTTTTCATCAAGTGTACCTTATTATTATAATTATTAATTTTATTATTGTTCTGATGTTTGAATGTTTACAGAACTGAACTGTGGTTTTTTGATGAGAGTAAAGTTTCAACTAAGAATTATTTCCTCCATTAATCACAATAAGTTAATCTTTGTGTGACATCTTCAGATTCCTGTGATTATGACGCCGCAGATATTCAGATATTCAGATATTCAGATATATATATTCAGATATTCGCATGAAACTGAAAAAGGTTTCTTTTTTTTTTTACATAAAATGTAATAAAGAATTTTAGATTTTGTTTCCATCGGCTGCAGTAATCGATTATTTGACTAATAACTTCATCTGTGAACCACAGAGTCGGTTTGGTAGCAGTCCAACAGAAGATGGAGGATTTTATTTTTTACAGTGTAGTTATTATTTCCTGTTAAGTTATGATGTCATAACTGCTGGATGATGGAATAAACTGGTGAAAACATAACAAAGACATGTTTTTGTGTTAATGATGTCAGATGGATTTAAGGGTTTAGTTTGGCTTTTTGAGAACACCTAAAAAAAACCTTAAATTATACTTAATTAGTTGATTAAGGGTTTTCTGCAACGATTAAGAGGTTTAAAGGAGTTAAAACTCCTTAAAATGTACCAAATAACATGAAAGCATCCCTTAATTTAAACCCCTTAAACATACAGAAATGTCATATAAACACTGATTTATTCATGAATTAGTCAGCAACACATTAATGAGTCTAATTTTCAAATTAAAGGTCTCTTTAAGGGGTTTCCTGTTCATTGAAACACCTTAAACCGATATTTAAAGGCTTTATTTTACTTTTATAAATGATGTGCACATTAAGGGGAAAGTCGTGCACGACACCTCAATAATATATAAATAATAATTGACTAAAGTGACTCAAACTGCTCATTAAGATTAAATTAAAACATTTATTTCATATTAATTTAGATTAAATGAATAAACAGGAAATCAGAGCAGCTCACTCAGAAAGAGGAGAAGAGAAGAAGAAGACAGAGAGGAGGACAGAGAGCTCTGGGAGGACAGAGAGAAGAAGACAGAGAGGAGGACAGAAAGCTCTGGGAGGACAGAGAGAAGAAGACAGAGAGGAGGACAGAAAGCTCCGGGAGGACAGAGAGAAGAAGACAGAGAGGAGGAGAGAAAGCTCCGGGATCCGTTCACACCTGCACTCAGACCCGGTTAAACACTAAAGGTCCAGAAAGAGGAGGAAGAAGCTGGTAAAATGTCTGAAAGCTCCGACTGCTGCTGTTACTATAAGACATTAAAAGTGTCTCCGGCTCATTAAAGTGATGAACACATTAATGCATCAATCATTAGAATACTTTAATATAATATAGATTACTAGAGTAAAATATAGAATAATACAATATAATATAAATTACTATAATATAATATAGATTACTATAATATAATATAATATAGATTACTATAATATAATATAATATAGATTACTATAATATAATATAATATAGTATAATATAATATAGACTACTATAACATAATATAGATTTCTATAATATAACATAGATTACTGTAATGTAATATAGATTTCTATAATATAATATAGAATAATATAATATAATATAGATTTTTCTTCACAATCAGTACTTTTACTTTTGTTACTTTAAGTACATTTAGAAGCTGATACTTTTATTGTAACAGAGTATTTGTACACTGTGGTATATATATATTAGTACTTTTACTGCAGTAACAGCTTATCATCCTGCTCCACTTCCGGTCCAATAAACACTACAGAAGAAGAAGTCTGACGCGGAAGAGGAATCAGAAACACTTCCTGTAGCTTCCGGTCTCCAGTAGTTAGTTGTTAGTGAACTGATGTCGTCCTGAAAGTTTCTCTGTTATTAACTTAATGTTACAGAAACCAGCCGTTAGCTTAGCCGTTAGCTTAGCCGTTAGCCTCCGTTAGCCCCGGAGGATTCAGCGGCAGCAGCGGCGGCGGGTAGCCGGCAGCATGAGCTCCCCAGCGGGCCTGATCACACAGCTGGCCGCCGTCATGGAGTCTCTGGTTCACTCTGCCGTGGCGGAGCTGCAGAAGCTGCTGGGACTGCGAGAGGAGGAGGAGGAGGAGGTGCAGAGCCGGGAGAGGAGGAGCAGGAGGAGCCGGGAGGAGGAGGAGGAGGAGGAGAGGATGGTGAGGAGGGGGGAGGAGGAGGAGGAGGAGGAGGAGAGGATGGTGAGGAGGAGCCGAGAGGAGGAGGTGCAGGGCCCGGTGAGGAGCAGGAGGAGCCGGGAGGAGGAGGAGGAGGAGAGGATGGTGAGGAGGAGCCGAGAGGAGGAGGTGCAGGGCCCGGTGAGGAGCAGGAGGAGCCGGGAGGAGGAGGAGGAGGAGGAGGGGGAGGGGGAGGAGGAGAGGAGGAGGAGGGAGGAGGAAGAGGAGGAGGAGGAGGAGTGGATGGTGAGGAGCTGGGAGCAGGAGGAGGAGGAGAGGAGGAGCCGGGAGGAGGAGGAGGAGGAGAGGAGGAGCCGGGAGGAGGAGGAGGAGGAGGAGAGGAGGAGCCGGGAGGAGGAGGAGGAGGTGCAGAGCCGGGAGAGGAGCAGGAGGAGGAGCCGGGAGGAGGAGGAGGTGCAGGAGAGGATAGTGAGGAGGAGCCGAGAGGAGGAGGTGCAGGGCCGGGAGAGGAGCAGGAGGAGCCGGGAGGAGGAGGAGGAGGAGGAGGACGAGGAGGAGGAGGGGGAGGAGGGGGAGGAGGAGGAGGAGGGGGAGGAAGAGGAGGAGGAGGAGGAGGAGGAAGAGGAGGAGGGGGAGGAGGAGGAGGAGGAGGGGGAGGAGGAGAAGGAGAGGAGGAGGAGGAAGGAGGAAGAGGAGGAGAGGAGGAGCTGGGAGGAGGAGGAGGAGGAGAGGAGGAGCCGGGAGGAGGAGGAGGAGAGGAGGAGCCGGGAGGAGGAGGAGAGGAGGAGCCGGGAGGAGGAGGAGGAGAGGAGGAGCCGGGAGGAAAAGGAGGAGAGGAGGAGCCGGGAGGAGGAGTGGATGGTGAGGAGCTGGGAGGAGGAGGAGGAGGAGGGGGGAGGATGGTGAAGAGGAGTAGGAGGAGGGCCGGGAGAGGAGGAGGAGGAGGAGGAGGAGCCGGGAGGAGGAGGCCGAGGGGGAGAGGATGGGGAGGAGGAGGGAGGAGGAAGGGGAAAAAGGAAGAGGAGGAGGAGAGGATGGTGAGGAGGGGAGAGGAGGTGCAGGGTCGGGAGAGGAGGAGAGGAGGAAGAGGAGCCGAGAGGAGGAGCCGAGAGGAGGAGGAGAGGAGGAGCCTGGAGGAGGATGGTGAGGAGCGGGGAGGCTGGAGCAGCAGGCCTCGGAGATGAGCTACTGTTAGACTGTTATTATTCATGGTTCTTTTATGCTTTTATTAATTCTGAATTTAATCTCAAAAACTGTATTTTTGACAGTATGTTGAATTCTCGTTAGAGTCGATGGAAATCAAACATTTTAAAACATTAGTTTGTCTCTTATGGAGCGATCAGGTAAGAGGTAATGTACAGCTAGCAGGTCGTTGTTGTGTAACACTTTATTTTGAAAAGCGGACGTAGTCCCACGTGTCTACTTCCTCTAACTTCTCCAGCTCTCCGTCTCTAGCTCTCCCGTCAGCTCCTTCTCTTTATCCATCCATGGTCAGCTCCATCGGGGCCGTTTCAATGCATTTAACAGAAATGTCAGTATATGGTGCTCTACAGTTGTAGCGTCGGCCCATTTGACCACGGAGACGAGAGCGACGGCCGGCTCGACTGCACGTTACCGCCATACGATAACGTTTCCTGTCCGTGACAGAGTTAGCATGCAGCTTTAGCCGTGATGTCTAGCTCTGCTTTTCCTGCAATGTGTGAAACCCAAAGTGTTTCCATCCTTTACTGGATGTGTAGTGTTTACCACGCTGGATTTAACATGTGAGGGTGCAGGTCGTATCCACGACGACCCTCCAACGTTTTATACTTTCTGAGGTTTGTTTTGGTTGACGGATACGGAACGGATATGACATCACGTCACTCAGACTACCACAATAAAACATTTGACCCATTTTAAATAGTAAAAAATAGAGATGTGGTGCTCAGCGATGTTGTGAGAAGCGTGTCTGATGTTGGCGTCTGTTTGACCTCTGACCTCTGACCTCTGACCCGTGCCAGGTGCGGTTTGCGTCCGTCATGGAGACTCTGGGGAACGAGGCTCTGGGGAAGATCCTGAACATCGTGGATGAAGCCAGACTGCTGTCGGAGCCGGAGACATCGAGGAGCGCCAGGAGACCGCAGACCGGCGTCCTCAACGTCCTCAACGTCCTCAACAACACACGCGTCGGTACGGACGCCAACCCGCCCCCCCCCCGCCAATCAGGAAACCACCACGTGATGATGTCATACTAACGTGTGATTCTCTTCTGTCACAGAGATGGAGCACTCGTACGGAGTCCGACTGGAGAGCTGCATGGAAAACAGATCTGTTCAGGTAAGACTTGTTCATCTGTGATGCGTTCACTGACCTCACTGTGATGCGTTCGCTGACCTCACTGCGACGCGTTCGCTGACCTCGCTGTGAGGCGTTCACTGACCTCACTGTGACGCGTTCGCTGACCTCACTGTGACGCGTTCGCTGACCTCGCTGTGACGCGTTCACTGACCTCACTGTGATGCGTTCGCTGACCTCACTGCGACGCGTTCGCTGACCTCACTGCGACGCGTTCGCTGACCTCGCTGTGAGGCGTTCACTGACCTCGCTGTGAGGCGTTCACTGACCTCGCTGTGAGGCGTTCACTGACCTCGCTGTGAGGCGTTCGCTGACCTCACTGTGACGTCTGTACGTTTTGTGCCTGCAGACCAAACAAGAGGCGGAGGGAACCGACAACCCGTTTATCCTGGCGGTCACCATTAAAGACGAACACGGCAACATCGACCTGGGAGCCATCGCTGAGAGTGAGTACCTGATCAATACCTGATCAATACCTGATCAGACCTGATCAATACCTGATCAACACCTGATCAATACCTGATCAACACCTGATCAACACCTGATCAACACCTGATCAACACCTGATCAATACCTGATCAATACCTGATCAACACCTGATCAATACCTGATCAACACCTGATCAACACCTGATCAATACCTGATCAACACCTGATCAACACCTGATCAATACCTGATCAACACCTGATCAACACCTGATCAATACCTGATCAATACCTGATCAACACCTCATCAACACCTGATCAATACCTGATCAACACCTGATCAATACCTGATCAACACCTGATCAACACCTGATCAACACCTGATCAATACATGATCAATACCTGATCAACACCTGATCAATACCTGATCAACACCTGATCAATACCTGATCAACACCTGATCAACACCTGATCAATACCTGATCAACACCTGATCAACACCTGATCAATACCTGATCAATACCTGATCAACACCTGATCAACACCTGATCAATACCTGATCAACACCTGATCAATGCTTGTCATTTAAACCGTTTGTGATTTCTTCCAGGAGCTGAGGTTGAAGCGGCCCAGCCGGCGACCTCTGACCTCCAGCCGGCGACCTCTGACCTCCAGCCGGTGACCTCTGACCTCCAGCAGCAGCAGAAAGTCTCCAGCAGGCCGGAGTTTGTCACGCAGAGCGTCACGTGGAAATACTTCACGTGTACGGCGTGCGGTAAATCCTTCACGTCTAAGAGCAACCTGAAGTCTCATCAGCGCGTCCACACCGGCGAGCGGCCGTTCCGCTGCAGCGTCTGCGGCGGCGCCTTCCGTCAGCGGCAGAGTCTGCAGAGCCACATGAGGACGCACACCGGCGAGCGGCCGTACGCGTGTCCAGAGTGCGGCAAGCGTTTCTCCAAGCAGACGCAGCTGAAGACGCACGCCATCATCCACACAGGAGAGAAACCGTACTGCTGCGAGGTCTGCGGCCGCCGCTTCAACCTGCTGCAGAACCTGCACCGCCACGGCTACACGCACAGCGGCGAGAAGCTGTTCGTGTGCAAAGTCTGCGGTAAAGGTTTCACCAGAACCGTCACGCTGAAAACTCACCAGCTGATCCACACCGACCAGAAACCTTTTAAATGCGAGCAGTGCCACAAAACCTTCCGCCACGCCGTCAACCTCAAGAACCACCTGAGGATCCACAGCGGCGTGCGACCCTACAGCTGCGAACTCTGCGGGAAAACCTTCCGCCAGTCGGTGAACCTGAAGATCCACCGCAGGACGCACACCGGCGAGCGCCCGTTCGGCTGCGAGGAGTGCGGCAAGACGTTCAGCCAGCAGAGCAGCCTGATCTCTCACGGCCGCACGCACTCCAAGGAGCGACCGTTCGCCTGCAGCTACTGCGACAAGACCTTCAACAACTCCAACAGCCTGAAGCTGCACCTGCGCGTCCACACCGGCGAGAAGCCGTACGGCTGCGACGTCTGCGGCAAGACCTTCAGCCAGGGAAGCCACCTCAGGACGCACAAGAGACACGTGCACGCCGGCGGCAAGCAGTTCATCTGTGACCGGTGTGGCAAGAGATACTCGGACCAGCGGAACCTCAAGATGCACAAGTGCGGCTACGCGTGAACGAAACCGCCAATACCACGGAACCGCCTATACCACGGAACCGCCTATACCACGGAACCGCCAATACCACTGAACCGCCAATACCACGGAACCGCCTATACCACGGAACCGCCAATAAAACGAAACCGCCAATACCACGGAACCGCCAATACCACGGAACCGCCAATAAAACGGAACCGCCAATAAAACGGAACGGCCTATACCACGGAACCGCCAATACCACGGAACCGCCAATACCACTGAACCGCCAATAAAACGAAACCGCCAATACCACGGAACCGCCGATAAAACGGAACCGCCAATAAAACGGAACCGCCAATAAAACGGAACCGCCAATAAAACGGAACCGCCAATACCACGGAACCGCCAATACCACGGAACCGCCAATACCGCCGAACCGCCAATAAAACGGAACCGCCAATAAAACGGAACCGCCAATAAGACGGAACCGCCAATACCGCCGAACCGCCATTAAAACGGAACCGCCAATACTACGGAACCGCCAATAAGACGGAACCGCCTATACAACGGAACCGCCAATACCACGGAACCGCCAATACCCCAGAACCGCCAATAAGACAGAACCGCCTATACAACGGAACCGCCAATACCACGGAACCGCCAATAAGACGGAACCGCCTATACAACGGAACCGCCAATACCACGGAACCGCCAATAAAACGGAACCGCCAATAAGACGGAACCGCCAATACCGCCAAACCGCCAAACCGCCATTAAAACGGAACCGCCAATACCACGGAACCGCCAATACTACGGAACCGCCAATAAGACGGAACCGCCTATACAACGGAACCGCCAATACCACGGAACCGCCAATACCACGGAACCGCCAATAAGACGGAACCGCCTATACAACGGAACCGCCAATACCACGGAACCGCCAATAACCCGGTTACAACGCGGCGGTTCTTAAGTGGAGTTTGGAACAGAGAGAACAACACAGAACAACCTGAATGTTATTAATTAATGATTTAAGATTTGACCTTATTTTTTTTGTTGACGGAGATGTGGGCGTTATACAGGAAGTGTACCAGTTCAACCAATCAGAGCCCATACGTGTAGAAGTGGGCGGGGCTAGTTACCTACACTAAAGAACGTATACTGATAAGAAGTGAAAGTCAGTAGTTGGTTTCAGCAGCAGAGCTACGCTTCCACCATGTTGGACTGAAAGAGACGACCGGACGTCAGTAAAACGTCGCCTACAAAGAGACGTACAAAAGTAGAACTACATTATTTCTATTCTATTGTCAGATTCTACTGAAATGTCCTGTGTCGAACATTAAAATATTATAAATTTAATGAGTTTTTCAGTCTTAAATGGCGTCAGCGGCTGTTGTTTCGTGTCTTTGCTTCTAGACTGTTTGGTCTCCAGTTTAAATACTACATTACCCATGAGCCTCCTGGTGTGTTCTCATGTTTCAACCACTGACTGTGGAACAATGATATCACCTGTTATAAGCCCCGCCCACTGAAATACTGTATTCTGATTGGTTGAAACAACAACTTTAATTAATGCTGATCATGGTCTGTGAATGTGTACATACTGAACACACTGATGCTTTTTATACATTTATAGATTCTATTTTTCATTTATTTGGAAAATAAATAAATAATCTACACAGGTGTCTTTTACTGCGTCTTAAAGGGACAGTTCAACATTTTGAGGTTAAATATCTGGTCACATGACAATATTCACTGCGTCACGTCTGATGTTGATTTATAAAAGATAAAGTTAATAGTTAATACACAGAAATACCAGTTATTAAAGCAAAACTATTAGCTTCATTTCTAATTGAAATTTGAGGTCTTTCAGTTACATTTTATATTAATAAATTTCAGAAAAAACTTTATTCAATCTTTATTGAAAAAACATTCAAAAATACAAACATTGCAGACATACTGAACATAATGGGACAGAGACGCAAGAATATTCATGTAAATAAAGGAATACAAATAATACAGAGAATTGGGATAGTTTATTTATCCGAATTGTTTTTATTATTATTTTTTAATAATTAAATATAGAGAAACTATAATAATTTATAGTTCATCATACTGATTGACGGTTTTATTACTTCTTTGTTTATTTGAGAGTCTTAATAAATTCTTATTGGCTCTAACTTCTGTTATTTTGCATTTATCTCTATAAAATATAACATATATAATCAATAACTTTACAATCCTCGATCTTCATTAATCCATCTGACGTCAAGCTGACGTAGCCTTCACTACGTCACCAGATCTCAATATGGCGCCTCTCCGCCCCGAGCTCACCTGTCCGCGCGGAGGATGAGCGACACCTGCAGCCGCTCAGCGCGTCTCTCCGCCGGCCTGAGGGCTCCGAGTCCCGGCCTGACGCCCCGGAGCTCTCCGCTGTCCGTCCGCCGGGGACGAGGCTCCGCAGCCGGCTGAGTTTCTGCCGAGCAGCGCTGACAGAAGATCCAGAGAGGTGAGTTACTGACAAGAGACCGGAAACCAGCGGGGCTCACCTTCAAAATAAAACATACTATAGCCAGACCGGAAACTAGCGGGGTTTACCTTCAAAATAAAACGTACTATAACGAGACCGGAAACCAGCGGGGCTCACCTTCAAAATAAAACGTATTACAATAAGACCGGAAAACAGCGGGGCTCACCTTCAAAATAAAACGTACTATGATAAGACAGGAAAACAGCGGGGTTTACCTTCAAAATAAAACATACTATAACAAGACAGGAAACCAGCGGGGCTTACCTTCAAAATAAAATATCACCTGCACTAGAAATGTATGACCAAAAAAGTGAAAACTAGTGCTTTCCTTTCAAAATAAAATATGAACTGAGCTCCGCTAAGTTAGTATGGAAAGGCTGATTAGGTCGTTATTTGTTATACTTCTCTTAATATAGTTTAATATGACCAGCTGGTGTTTTATTATAAATGCTGTTAAAGTCACTCCACTCAATTTTTCATAATCACATGGTGAAAATTCAAATTTTTTACTTTATTAAAAATAATTTTAAGTAAATTATTAATTAATGATGAAATAATTTTGAATTAAAAATATTAAAGTCAAGACACAAACAGTTTTTTCTGAAATACTTTTACTTTTTAGTTAGGCAGGAAGTGTGCTTGCAGGTATTCTCGTGGCTGTTGGAGTGAAATGGAAAGAAGCGATGATGAGGTGACTGTAAAGAACACCGACGAGTCCTCGCCGCGTCATCGTCACCTCTCCTCTGATGACGTCATCGCCCGGGGTCAGAGGGTCACATGTTCAGGAGACAGCGAGGATGTGGCGTCCAATGCTCTGTCGCAGTGTGTGGATCTCGCCATCTGTACGCTCCACTCCGGGTCAGACCCGAGCGGACCAATCAGACGCTGCTCTGACGATCAGGGGGCGGGGCTTAGTCTGAAAGATGACGTCTCCCAAACAGACAGGATGAGTCAAAATGTGGAAGTGAAGTGTTGGTCAGCGAGCTCAGACGGCGTGGCGTCCTGCACCGAGGGACCGGAGGTCAACCGCCGGGGGGGTGGAGCGAGCTCAGAGGGCGTGGCGTCCTGCACCGAGGGCCCGGAGGTTAACCGCTGGGGGGGTGGAGCGAGCTCAGACGGCGTGGCGTCCTGTACCGATGCCCCGGAGGTTAACCGCTGGGGGGGCGGAGCTACCGAGCTCCACCTGGATGAGCCCGCCTGTTCTGCACCGCCATCGGAGGCCTCTCGGTATCGAGACCCTGTGACCCCCCCCTCAGACTCTGACTCAGACACACAGGAGGGGGACTTGACCTCTGACCTCCCGGAGGTCAGCTCTGATGATGACGCCTTCGCCACAGAGCCGCTGAGGCTCCCCGCCACTTCTCCTCGCTACAGGAACACGTTCGAGTGCGGCCGCAGGCAGAGCGCTCCGGGTCAGCTGGTCCCGGACGACGGAGCTTCAGAGTCTGAGCTGCAGTCCAGGAGGCCGGAGATCGCCGAATACTTCAGCAGGTGAATCAGACACGAGGTTCAAGGATTTCTGTTGGTTTCATTAACAACCACAATCACGGTAAGCGGTCACATGACGGCCATCTTTAACCCCCCCCTCTGTGTGTGTGTGTGTGTGTGTGTGTGTGTGTGTCTGTGTGTGTGTGTGTGTGTGTGTGTGTGTGTGTGTGTGTGTGTGTGTGCAGCAGGAAGCAGCGGTCCGTCAGTCAAAGTGTTCCTGGTTGGAAGCTGTTTGGTAAAGTTCCTCCCAAGCAGAGTCCGTCCAAACGGGCTCGGATCATCCAGCAGGTACGGACGAGCCCTCTGATGTCACAATAAAAGCTTATAGCTAGTAGATCACACATCTTTTCACAATAAAAGTTTCTTCAGGAAGCACCTGTAGCACGTAGATCACACATCTTTTCACAATAAAAGTTTCTTCAGGAAGCACCCGTAGCACGTCGAGTCGTCTCCAGTCCGTCCAGCAGTAGGGGGGAGCGGGGTCCAGGGCGTCGGTCTCCGGTGTCGAGCGGCGCTGACCGAGCGGCGGTATTTGATGAGTTGGGAGAGAGAACGTGTTGACGGTGGAGCGACGCCGTCACGCCGTCCTCGTCTGATGGAGCTGACGGGGAACCTGGAGGCGGGTCTTCCTGCTTCTCCGTTTATTTTGCTCTCGCCATATTGTGACTGATTGGCGGCGTGACTTCCACCCCGGGAAACAGAAAAGTTCCGGCTCGGGAGCTTCGGTTCTGCACACGGTGTTCTCATCGTTACGGTCCTGTAAACCGGTCCCTGGTCCCGCTCTGATCTGGACCAGGAGTTCTGGTTCTGGTTTCTGCCTCTCTGTCTGTTTGTTGCCATCACCTGTGCTCCTCTCTTGTTGTCATGGCGACTGAGGCGTGTCCTGCGATGTCATTGCAGGAATTCGAGGCGCGGCAGGTCGCGGCCCGCGGCTCTCCTACCCATCATGCCGCGGGGCAGCAGAGCAGGAGGAAGGTGGAGATCGAGCCGCTGTCGACCACGGCGCTGATCCTGGAGGACCGGCCGCCGTACGACCACTTCCTGTCTCTCCGTCTGCCTGTTTAATCACTTCCTGTGTGTCGGCCGGCGGCCATTTTGTGCCCTGACGGTGTGTCTGTGTGCAGGAACCTTCCAGCGAAGTCAGCCGAGGAGACGCAGAGACACCGACAGCAGTACGAGCAGATGGTGGCCGACGCCAAGAGGAGAGGTGCGTTGGTTTTACCCCGCTGCACCGCCCACACGGGTGGAGTTTAACATTAACACCTCCTCTCTGTGCGTCAGAGCTGAAGGAGGCGCAGAGGAGACAGCAGCAGGTGAAGGAGCGCGTCAGGCAGGAGGAAGAGATCTCCAACGCCACGCTGGTCTGGAACCACGACATCCTGCCGCGCTGGGACGCCATGTAGGTCACGATGTCCGTGTTTCTGTGATGATGTCAGAGTCTGTGATGATGTCAGAGTCTGTGATGATGTCAGAGTCTGTGATGATGTCAGAGTCTGTGATGATGTCAGAGTCTGTGATGATGTCAGAGTGTCTGTGATGATGTCAGAGTCTGTGATGATGTCAGAGTCTGTGATGATGTCAGAGTCTGTGATGTTTCAGGAGGTCTACTCGCCGGGCTCGGGAGCTGTGGTGGGGGGGGCTTCCTCCCAGCGTACGAGGACGAGTCTGGAGCGTCGCCGTCGGCAACGAGCTCAACATCACTGCAGGTGTGAACAACATGGAGGACGTTAGATTCTGTCTGTGTTCACGTCTTATTACTGTCTGTTCTTCCTCCTCTTCCTCCTCTTCCTCCTCTTCCTCCTCTTCCTCCTCTTCCTCCTCTTCCTCAGAGCTGTATGACATCTTCCTCTCCAGAGCGAAGGAGAAGTGGAGGAACCTCCGTGAGACCGACGGTAAATAAAACACACTTTAACTCTGTAAACTGATGAACCTTCTCTGACCTCTGACCTCTGACCTCTAACCTGGAGATGTTCACCTGCAGACGGAGCGCCGTCCAGTCTGGAGCTCATCACACGGGACACGTCCAGGACTCTGACCTCGCTCTGCGTCTTCCAGAAGGTCTGAAACAGAACAACGCTCACCTGCATGATACAACACAGACCCTGTTAGTGATGAGGTCATGATGAGGTCATGATGAGGTCATGATGAGGTCATGATGAGGTCATGATGAGCTCATGATGAGGTCATGATGATGTCATGATGAGGTCATGATGAGGTCATGATGAGGTCATGACGAGGTCATGATGAGGTCATGATGAGGTCATGATGAGGTCGTGATGAGGTCGTGATGAGGTCGTGATGAGGTCATGATGAGGTCATGATGAGGTCATGATGACGTCATGATGACGTCATGATGAGGTCATGATGAGGTCATGATGAGGTCATGATGAGGTCATGATGAGGTCTATATGTCTGTTAAACTGGAGAGAAAGGAAGTGAATTCAGATTTTTATTTTGTAGGGTGGTCCTTACCACGACATGCTGCAAAGCATTCTGGGAGCTTACACCTGCTACAGACCTGATGTGGGATATGTGAGTCACACACACACACACACACACACACACACACACACAATATTATGCAGTAAAAAAAGCAACGTCATGTTTTTTAACGAGGTGGATTTCTTCTGATCCTTCACGCCGTGAATAAAAGCGTCAACCAATCACGTTGTGAGGAACGGGTTGAGTCTATATTGTGAGACTCCGTAGTCGGAAACGTTATCACTCGTTTGAACCAGATCCACCTCTTCCCTTCTTCCCTTTCACAATAAAAGCCCTAGACATATTATTGGCAGGCGAGTATTTTGTATTTTGGTGTTGTTTATTCGTCGTGTTCCCGGGTGTGTAGAAACCTTTAGACTGCTCTCCTGTGACCTGAGACCCTCACCTGTCTGTCTCGAGACCCTCACCTGTCTGTCTCTCCAGACCCTCACCTGTCTGTCTCTCAAGACCCTCACCTGTCTGTCTCTCGAGACCCTCACCTGTCTGTCTCTCTGTCTGTCTCTCTCCCAGGTGCAGGGTATGTCCTCCATGGCGGCCATGTTGATCCTGAACATGGAGGAGGTCCAAGTCTTCATCAGCTTCTCCAACCTGATCAACAGACCCTGTCAGCTGGCCTTCTACAGAGTGGACCACCAGCTGGTACACATTGATCTTTCTAAACCACAACCATATATATATATATTATATATATATATTTATTACACGGCTGTGTTGAATACTCGATTCTGATTGGTCAATCACGGCGTTCTGCGGTCTGTTATTTCTGTATAGCAGACCGTTGCTATGTAAAACAGACCGTTGCTATGTAGAACAGACCGTTGCTATGTATAACAGACCGTTGCTATGGGCGCAGCTCTGATGTCGGACTCTGGCGGACCGTTTTTGCGTCAAAATATTGATTTCTTCAGTAAGTAGCCGTGTAATAAGCGGGATAATGTACAGCTAGCGGGTCATTGTAGTGAAAGAATCCCCTTCAGGGCGATGCTGCATCGCCCTGAAGGGGATTCTTTCACTACAATGACCCGCTAGCTGTATGTTATCCCTTACTTAATATATATAAGTTTTCATCAGTCTGTGTCTCCGTCTCGCTGCAGATGTTCAGGTATTTCGGGGCCTTCCAGGTGTTTTTCCAGGAGACTCTTCCTCGTCTCTTCCTTCACTTCCAGTCTTCAGGTGTGACCCCTGACCTCTACCTCATGGACTGGTGAGTCTCTAAAGTCAGTCCAACAGAGTCCAGTAGAGCCCAGTTAGCCTAACTGGGAGGACTCCTCCTTTAGGACTCCCACTAACCCCCCCCCCCCCCTGCAGGATCCTGTCCCTCTACATGAAGCCCCTCCCTCTGGACGTGGCGTGCAGAGTTTGGGACGTTTTCTTTCGGGACGGCGAGGAGTTCCTGTTCCGGACGGCTCTGGGGATCCTGCGGCTCCACCAGGACGTCCTGCTGCACATGGACGACCTCATCAGCATCGGTGACCTCAGTGACCTCACTCACACAGCGGCCAATCAGCTGTCAGAAGCACAGAAGGTGTCACCTGACCTGAGCTCTAATTCCTCTGTCCTCCTCCTCCAGCTCAGTTCCTGTCCCGCCTCCCTGATGACCAGCTGCTCTCTGATAGGCTGTTCTCCTGCATCGCAGCCACGCCCATGCTGAGCGGGAACAGGAAGTGGACTCAGGTGAGTCACCTGACAGACCGGATGATCACTCTGTTGGAAGAAATACAAATAATAGAATAAATCAATAAAATTCTCTTTTTTTCTTCTGTCCCAGGTGTTGTCGTCCTGCAGAGACTCAGACAACTGATTTCTTCATTTATTTCATTATAATAATAATAATAATAATAATATTGTTATTATTATATTAATAATAATAAATGTGAACTTCACAGGGCTCATCTACTCAGTGATGTCAGTTTTTATTTATTTCTGTAATAAAACTTTAAAAGATGAGCCGATGCTCTGGAAGACAAGAATACAAAATAAGACAAATTAAATATAGATATAAATGTAAAATCATATTTAATTAAAAACATGATTTGTTGTGTCTGTTTCTGAAATGTTTATATTCACATTACGGGTCCAAACTGTCTGAACTGATGTTTATCTGTCGATTCACACTCACACTTGACCAACTTTTTGACCAACAGACTGTATCTAAGCTTTATATTCCCTTTGTTCTACTGTATTTATTTAATTATTAATAATAAAAACAAATTGTATCTAAGCTTTATATTCCCTTTGTCCTACTGTATTTATTTAATTATAATTATTATTATTATCATTATTATTAATAAAAACAGATTGTATCTAAGCTTTATATTCCTTTTGTCCTACTGTATTTATGTAATTATAATTATTATTATTATCATTATTATTATTAATAAAAACAGATTGTATCTAAGCTTTATATTCCCTTTGTCCTACTGTATTTATTTAATTATTATTATTAATAATAAAAACAGATTGTATCTAAGCTTTATATTCCCTTTGTCCTACTGTATTTATTTAATTATTATTATTAATAATAAAAACAGATTGTATCTAAGCTTTATATTCCCTTTGTCCTACTGTATTTATTTAATTATTATTATTATTATTATTAATAATAAAAACGGACTGTATCTAAGCTTTATATTCCCTTTGTCCTCCTGTATTTATATAGTTATTAATAATAACCAGGCTGTGTAATGCGCCCTCCCGCCGCTGGAGGCGCTGCTGCTGCTGACCGGCGGTTAGTCGGAGTGTTTCCGGGTCGTCGGAGTGTTTCCGGTTCTCCGGTTAACACGCGTCTGGAGATAAACTACATCTTTTCCACCCCGCAAGAGTTCATCTGACCCGCCGGTTCTGTTCCACCGAGCCTCGGTTCTGAAGCTGCTGAGTGAGCCGGAAAAGTTCTGCCACCATGGGTCCGGTAAGTTCACACCGGAACACCGTGAAAGGAACCCGTTACCGGGAAGAGCTGCAGCTGCTGCTCAACACGAGCTGAAGCTCCCGGTGTTACTGAAGCTGTTACTGTTACTGTCTGAACTCCAGAGAGGAAGAACTGACTGTTAAAGGTTTCCATGGTTACAGGGAGAGATGCTCACCGTGTTAATGTTTCCTCATTAAACTGAGTCATTAACCAGAGATGTTATTATTATGATTAATGTACAGAATGCAGGTTAACTGTAGTCCATCATCTCTCTCTCCCTCTCTCTCTCTCCCTCCCTCCCTCCCTCTCTCTCTCCCTCCCTCTCTCCCTCCCTCCTTCTCTCTCTCTCTCTCTCTCTCTCTCTCTCCCTCCTTCTCTCTCTCTCTCTCCTTCTCTCTCTCCCTCCCTCCCTCTCTCTCCCTCCTTCTCTCTCTCTCTCTCTCTCCCTCCCTCTCTCTCTCTCTCCCTCCTTCCCTCCCTCTCTCTCTCCCTCCCTCCCTCTCTCTCCCTCCCTCCTTCCCTCTCTCCCTCTCTCTCCCTCCTTCTCTCTCTCTCTCTCTCTCCCCCTCTCTATCTCTCTCTCCCTCCCTCCCTCCCTCCCTCCCTAACCCTAACCCTAACCCTCCCTCCCTAACCCTAACCCTAACCCTAACCGTCCAGCCGCGTTCTAAGAAGCGGCGTCCGACGTTCCGTCGTCTGCTGAAGACGAGCGGCTTGAAGCTGGAGAACAAGCTGAAGAACCGGCAGCAGAAGCAGCAGAACGTGGCGAAGAAGCAGCGGAAGGAGCAGAAGAAGGTGAGGGCGGCGGTGAAGGACGCCGCCATCAGGACGCCGCGCCCACTGGAGACGTACAGGAAGAGACCCGGTGAGTAGAACAGGAGGACTCCGTCTCCCACAATGCACCGCTCCGAGCCCGTTGTGACCTGCTGACTGTGTCTCACAGAGGAAGAGGAGGATGAGGAGGAGTTCCTGGAGAGTCTTCCCACGGACATGATGGAGGAGGACGACGTGCAGCAGATGACCGCCATGGCTCGCCAAGCGTCCTTCATCACCAGAGACCTGTCGTCATGGTAACGCCCACACACACACAGTACCAGTGTAATGTTAGCGAGCGTGTAAACGTACCCGGTCACTGAGCTGTGCTTGTTTCGGGCGGCGCGGCTTCCCAGCGGTCCGGTGCACGGCGGGAAGAAGAGGAGCGCCGAGACGGTGCGAGGCTACGAGAAGGTTCCCAGGAAGATGGCGAGGACGGAGGAGAAGGAGGTCATCCACCTGCTGCCCATCAAAGACCGGCGAGGAGTCGTCCCTCAGAGCGTGGAGAGAGGTACCAACATATATACACTATATATATATATAACCTATATATATATATATATATATATATATACTATATATAAAGATTATAGATATATATATATCTTATAGTTCCATCAAAGACCGGCGAGGAGTCGTCCCTCAGAGCGTGGAGAGAGGTACCGACATATATACAGTGTATATATATATATATATATATATATATATATATATATATATATATATATATATATATATATATATATATATATATATATATATATATATATATATATATATAGAGAGAGAGATTATTTATATATATATATATATATATATATAATAGTTTCTCTGTTCTGTCTGGCAGACTTTTTATTTTTAAACTATATTTTGGTCTCATCTTTCTTCGTCTTTCTTCGTCATCATCTCACGTTGGTATCGTCACAGTTGGTGTTTAATGACGTCGACGCCGTCTCGCCATCGTCATGGAAACACACCACACATCCTGTCCTCGCTGTCCTTCATGAAATGAACTCTGGTTCTGTTGTTTGTTTGTCTTTAGTCATCAAAAAGAAGGAGGAAGAGGAGGAGGAGGAGGAAGAGGAGGCTGCTGACGAGTTTGAAAACGGTATGAGTGACCTTTGACCCTGAAACCTCCATCACTGTAAATCTGTTTATAACACTGATGATTATAATGTAATGTAATAAGCGGGATAATGTACAGCTAGCGGGTCATTGTAGTGAAAGAATCCCCTTCAGGGCGATGCTGCATCGCCCTGAAGGGGATTCTTTCACTACAATGACCCGCTAGCTGTATATTATCCCTTACATATAATAATATATATATATAAATATATGTGTATGTATAAATGAGTAAGTGAGGTCGTCCTGTGTCCTCAGCAGAGGGGGCGGAGACAGAGAGCTGTGCAGCGCTGACAGCAGAGCAGAGAGAAGAGCTCAGAGTTCACAAGATCAACGAGAAGAAACTGAACATCGCCCGTCTGGGATCAGCCGTCATGTCCGACCCCTACAGTAATGTGAGCGCTGAATCTGATCTGGGATCAGCCTGTTAGAGGACCAGTCTGATCTGGGATCAGCCTGTTAGAGGACCAGTCTGATCTGGGATCAGCCTGATGGTCTAACAGAGTGTGTGTGTTGATGTGTGGTCAGATAAAGCGGGTGAAGGAGCTGCGTGGGATGCTGATGGAGTCCGACCCCAGCGTGGCGGTGACCGTCAGGAAGCTGGTGATGGTTTCTCTGATGGAGATCTTTAAAGACGTCGCCCCCACCTACAGGATACGACCTCTGACCCCCGAAGAGAAGGCCGCCAAGGTAACCGGCGGTGTATATACCGTGAGATCTGATGGCGTTGGCGTGGTGACGGTGTCTGATGTTTGTCCTGTGATGTGATTGGTCGGTGGGTTGTTGTGCAGGTGAAGAAGGACACGCAGCAGCTCCGAGACTTTGAGGAAGGTTTGGTCAGTCAGTACAAGTTCTACCTGGAGGACCTGGAGCAGACCGTCAAAGGTACGTAACCACGGCAACAACACACAGATACACTCACCACACAGGAAGTACAGGTACAGGTGTACAGGTGTGTTTCCCTCCACCTGCAGACTGGAAGCAGAAGAAGAAGAAGCGCAGTCAGGCGGTGGGTTTCCAGTCGTACCTCGGTCTGGCTCAGGTCGCCGTCCGGTGCCTCTGTGAGCTTCTGCTCGCTCTTCCTCACTTCAACTTCCACAACAACATCATCGTCGTCCTCGCTCCTCTGATGAACGACCTCGACAAGCAGGTGAGACTCTCTGCTGCGTGATGCGTTCAGGTGTCTGTGTGTTACAGGTATATGTTGTGATGCGTTCAGGTGTCTGTGTGTTACAGGTGTCAGGTATATGTTGTGATGCGTTCAGGTGTCTGTGTGTTACAGGTATGTGTTGTGATGCGTTCAGGTGTCTCTGTGTGTTACAGGTGTCAGGTATGTGTTGTGATGCGTTCAGGTGTCTGTGTGTTACAGGTGTCAGTTATGTGTTGTGATGCGTTCAGGTGTCTGTGTGTTACAGGTGTCAGTTATGTGTTGTGATGCGTTCAGGTGTCTCTGTGTGTTACAGGTGTCAGGTATGTGTTGTGATGCGTTCAGGTGTCTCTGTGTGTTACAGGTGTCAGGTATGTGTTGTGATGCGTTCAGGTGTCTCTGTTTGTTACAGGTGTCAGGTATGTGTTGTGATGCGTTCAGGTGTCTGTGTGTTACAGGTGTCAGGTATGTGTTGTGATGCGTTCAGGTGTCTGTGTGTTACAGGTGTCAGGTATGTGTTGTGATGCGTTCAGGTGTCTCTGTGTGTTACAGGTGTCAGGTATGTGTTGTGATGCGTTCAGGTGTCTCTGTGTGTTACAGGTGTCAGGTATGTGTTGTGATGCGTTCAGGTGTCTCTGTGTGTTACAGGTGTCAGGTGTGTGTTGTGATGCGTTCAGGTGTCTGTGTGTTACAGGTATGTGTTGTGATGCGTTCAGGTGTCTCTGTGTGTTACAGGTGTCAGGTGTGTGTTGTGATGCGTTCAGGTGTCTGTGTGTTACAGGTGTCAGATATGTGTTGTGATGCGTTCAGGTGTCTCTGTGTGTTACAGGTGTCAGGTGTGTGTTGTGATGCGTTCAGGTGTCTCTGTGTGTTACAGGTGTCAGGTATGTGCTGTGATGCGTTCAGGTGTCTCTGTGTTTTACAGGTGTCAGGTATGTGCTGTGATGCCATCAGGACGCTCTTCCATCAGGATAAAGATGGCGGGCCTTCGTTGGCGGCGGTGCGAGTCATCTCTGGCCTCGTCAAGAGACTCAGCTACAACGTCAGGCCTGAGGTAACCAATCAGAGACCAGCCTGTCAGTGTCCGTGGTGATGTCACCTGTTTAGCAGTGATGTCATTGTGATGTCATCGTGATGTCATGCCCCCCCCAGGTGCTGCGGACGCTGCTCAGTCTCAGGATAAAGGACGTGCAGATGAAGAAGGACCTGGAGGACACGGCACCAAAGAAGAAGTTCATGAACAACAAAGAGAAGAAGAAGAACCTGTCCAGGATGCAGAGGAAGGTAAATGAAACACACCTGTCTGCTTCACCTGAACACTGCACACCTGTCTGCTTCACCTGAACACTGCACACCTGTCTGTTTCACCTGAACACTGCACACCTGTCTGCTTCACCTGAACACTGCACACCTGTCTGCTTCACCTGAACACTGCACACCTGTCTGTTTCACCTGAACACTGCACACCTGTCTGCTTCACCTGAACACTGCACACCTGTCTGCTTCACCTACACACTGCACACCTGTCTGCTTCACCTGAACACCTGGAGCTAAATGATGCGTTCAGGTGACACTCGTGAGCTCGTGTTTACTACAAGAGGCTAACAAGCTAGCAGGTGGGAACATAATGCAGTAAATGTAAAGTGGAGGAGGCGCTGCTGCAGTGTGTATAATGTGTGTATATATTGTGTGTATTATATTGTGTAGTGGAGGAAGGCGGGGGAGGCGCTGCAGAAGGAGCTGCTGGAGGCTGAAGCCTCTGAGAACACAGAGAAGAAGATCAAGCTGGTGAGTTGAAAGCTCAGGAAGCACATTTAGATAAGAAGAATAAGTTAAACAAGAAACTAAACTCCCCCTCCTCTCTCTCTCTCCTCCTCCTCCTCCTTCTCCTCTCTCCTCCTCCTCCTCCCCCTCCTCTCTCTCCTCTCTCTCTCTGCTCCTCCTCCTCCTCTCTCCTCTCTCCTCTCTCCTCCTCCTCCTCCTCCTCTCTCCTCCTCCTCTCTTCCTCCTCCTCTCCCTCCTCTCTCTCCTCCTCCTCCCCGTCCTCTCTCTCCTCCTCCTCCTCCTCCTCTCTCTCTCTGCTCCTCCTCCTCCTCTCTCCTCTCTCCTCCTCCTCCTCCTCCTCCTCCTCTCTCTCTCTCTGCTCCTCCTCCTCCTCCTCTCTCTCTCTCTCTCCTCCTCCTCTCTCCTCTCTCCTCTCTCCTCCTCCTCCTCCTCTCCTCTCTCCTCCTCCTCTCTCTCCTCCTCCTCCTCCTCCTCTCTCTCTCTCTGCTCCTCCTCCTCCTCTCTCTCTCTCTCTCCTCTCTCCTCTCTCCTCCTCCTCCTCCTCCTCCTCTCTCCTCCTCCTCCTCCTCCTCCTCCTCCTCCTCCTCTCTCTCTCTCTCCTCTCTCCTCCTCCTCCCTCCTCCTCCTCCTCCTCCTCTCTCTCCTCCTCCTCCTCCTCCTCCTCCTCCTCTCTCTCTCTGCTCCTCCTCCTCCTCTCTCCTCTCTCCTCCTCCTCCTCCTCCTCCTCCTCTCTCTCTCTCTGCTCCTCCTCCTCCTCCTCTCTCTCTCTCTCTCCTCTCCTCCTCCTCTCTCCTCTCTCCTCTCTCCTCCTCCTCCTCCTCCTCTCTCCTCCTCCTCTCTCTCCTCCTCCTCCTCCTCCTCCTCTCTCTCTCTCTGCTCCTCCTCCTCCTCTCTCTCTCTCTCTCCTCTCTCCTCCTCCTCTCTCCTCTCTCCTCTCTCCTCCTCCTGCTGGGTTCTCTGCTGGGTTCCCTGCTGGGTTCTCTGCTGGGTTCTCTGCTGGGTTCCCTGCTGGGTTCCCTGCTGGGTTCTCTGCTGGGTTCTCTGCTGGGTTCTCTGCTGGGTTCTCTGCTGTGTTCACTGCTGGGTTCTCTGCTGGGTTCTCTGCTGGGTTCTCTGCTGGGTTTCTTCTGTGTTCCCTGCTGGGTTCTCTGCTGGGTTCTCTGCTGGGTTCTCTGCTGGGTTCCCTGCTGGGTTCTCTGCTGGGTTCTCTGCTGGGTTCCCTGCTGGGTTCCCTGCTGGGTTCTCTGCTGGGTTCTCTGCTGGGTTCTCTGCTGGGTTCTCTGCTGTGTTCCCTGCTGGGTTCTCTGCTGGGTTCTCTGCTGGGTTCTCTGCTGGGTTCTCTTCTGTGTTCCCTGCTGGGTTCTCTGCTGGGTTCTCTGCTGGGTTCTCTGCTGGGTTCCCTGCTGGGTTCTCTGCTGGGTTCTCTGCTGGGTTCTCTGCTGGGTTCTCTGCTGGGTTCTCTGCTGTGTTCCCTGCTGGGTTCCCTGCTGGATTCTCTGCTGGGTTCTCTGCTGGGTTCCCTGCTGGGTTCCCTGCTGTGTTCCCTGCTGGGTTCCCTGCTGGGTTCTCTGCTGGGTTCTCTGCTGGGTTCCCTGCTGGGTTCTCTGCTGGGTTCTCTGCTGTGTTCCCTGCTGGGTTCCCTGCTGGGTTCTCTGCTGGGTTCTCTGCTGGGTTCTCTGCTGGGTTCTCTGCTGTGTTCCCTGCTGGGTTCTCTGCTGGGTTCTCTGCTGGGTTCCCTGCTGGGTTCTCTGCTGGGTTCTCTGCTGTGTTCCCTGCTGGGTTCCCTGCTGGGTTCTCTGCTGGGTTCTCTGCTGGGTTCCCTGCTGGGTTCTCTGCTGGGTTCTCTGCTGTGTTCCCTGCTGGGTTCCCTGCTGGATTCTCTGCTGGGTTCTCTGCTGGGTTCCCTGCTGGGTTCCCTGCTGTGTTCCCTGCTGGGTTCCCTGCTGGGTTCCCTGCTGGGTTCTCTGCTGGGTTCTCTGCTGGGTTCTCTGCTGGGTTCTCTTCTGTGTTCCCTGCTGGGTTCTCTGCTGGGTTCTCTGCTGGGTTCTCTGCTGGGTTCCCTGCTGGGTTCCCTGCTGGGTTCTCTGCTGGGTTCTCTGCTGGGTTCTCTGCTGGGTTCCCTGCTGGGTTCTCTGCTGGGTTCTCTGCTGGGTTCTCTGCTGGGTTCTCTTCTGTGTTCCCTGCTGGGTTCTCTGCTGGGTTCTCTGCTGGGTTCTCTGCTGGGTTCCCTGCTGGGTTCTCTGCTGGGTTCTCTGCTGGGTTCTTCTAGTTCAGTCTATCTGATGTTAAACAGAACCGTGAACACGCTGCTGATGTTTCTTCTTCTTCTCTCAGTTTTGCTCACCTGATCAACCTGGAGTTCTTCGACGACCTGCTCAACGTGCTGCAGAACCTCATCCAATCAGGAGTGAGTATTCCCCTCAGCCCCGCCCCCTTAGCCCCCCCCCCCCTTAACCCCCCCTCAGCCAGCTCGATGGTTCACTGATCTTCTTCATGTAAACTCTGCAGGATCTGACGAATCGGGAGAGTCTCCACTGCATCCAGACTGTGTTCACCATCCTGTCAGGACAAGGTCTGTCTGACTGTCTGTCTGTCTGTCTGTCTGTCTGTCTGTCTGTCTGTCTGTCTGTCTGTCTGTCTGACTGTCTGTCTGTCTGTCTGTCTGTCTGTCTGTCTGTCTGTCTGACTTCCTGTCTGTCTGTCTGTCTGACTGTCTGTCTGTCTGTCTGTCTGTCTGTCTGTCTGACTGTCTGTCTGTCTGTCTGTCTGTCTGTCTGTCTGTCTGACTGTCTGTCTGTCTGTCTGTCTGTCTGTCTGTCTGTCTGTCTGACTTCCTGTCTGTCAGTGTGGATCAGTGAAGTCACTTCCTGTCTGTCTGTGTGGATCAGTGAAGTCACTTCCTGTCTGTGTTCCAGGTGACGTTCTGACCATCGACCCGTTGACCTTCTACTCTCAGCTCTACAGGATGCTGCCGCGGCTCCACGCAGGTTAGAAACTTTATTTAAACTCAACTTTATTTAAACGTCAGCGTCGGCGGCGTTCAGCTCATGTTCCGCTGCTGTCTGTCTCAGGGGCGCACAATGATGACATCATCATCGTGCTACGCTGCCTGGACGCCATGCTGACCCGCCGCAGGAAGCAGGTGACCCTCCAGAGGGCGATGGCGTTCGCCAAGCGTCTGAGCATGCTCAGTCTGCACGTAATGCCCAACGCCAGCGTGGGGATCCTCGCCGCCACCAGAGCCGCCATGCACGTGAGTGTGTTCATCTGTCGACTGTAGTGTAATACACAACTGTACTACGAACTGTACTACAGAACTGTACTACGAACTGTACTACGAACTTTACTACGAACTGTACTACGAACTGTACTACAAACTGTACTACAGAACTGTACTACGAACTGTACTACGAACTGTACTACGAACTGTACTACAAACTGTACTACAAACTGTACTACACAACTGTACTACAAACTGTACTACAGAACTGTACTACAAACTGTACTACAGAACTGTACTACACAACTGTACTACGAACTGTACTACAAACTGTACTACGAACTGTACTACGAACTGTACTACGAACTGTACTACAAACTGTACTACACAACTGTACTACAAACTGTACTACAGAACTGTACTACAAACTGTACTACAGAACTGTACTACAAACTGTACTACAGAACTGTACTACAAACTGTACTACACAACTGTACTGCGAACTGTACTACGAACTGTACTACGAACTGTACTACACAACTGTACTACGAACTGTACTACGAACTGTACTACATAACTGTACTACGAACTGTACTACATAACTGTACTACGAACTGTACTACAGAACTGTACTACAAACTGTACTACGAACTGTACTACAGAACTGTACTACAAACTGTACTACGAACTGTACTACAAACTGTACTACAAACTGTACTACGAACTGTACTACAGAACTGTACAACAAACTGTACTACGAACTGTACTACAAACTGTACTACAAACTGTACTACGAACTGTACTACAGAACTGTACTACAAACTGTACTACGAACTGTACTACGAACTGTACTACGAACTGTACTACGAACTGTACTACAGAACTGTACTACAAACTGTACTACGAACTGTACTACGAACTGTACTACGAACTGTACTACGAACTGTACTACAGAACTGTACTACAAACTGTACTACGAACTGTACTACGAACTGTACTACGAACTGTACCCGTCTAAATCCTGCGTTATGTACTCTGTGTGTGTCAGGCGTTCCCTAAGTGTGACTTCCTGTTGGATAACGAGGTTCAGGGCAGCGGCTTCTATCTGCCGGAGCTGGACGAGCCCGAACACTGCAACGCCCAGAACACGGCGCTGTGGGAACTACACACACTGCAGGTACTAGTACAAATACACACACTGCAGGTACTAGTACACATACACACACTGCAGGTACTAGTACACATACACACACTGCAGGTACTAGTACACATACACACACTGCAGGTACTAGTACACATACACACACTGCAGGTACTAGTACACACACTGCAGGTACTAATACACACTACTGGTACTAATACACACACTGCAGGTACTAATACACACACACTGCAGGTACTAATACACACACATATCCAGAAAATACTCTCAGAATGATGTGTGACCTCACCCTGTGACCTCACTGTGTGACATCACTGTGTGACCTCACCGTGTGACCTCACTGTGTGACATCACTGTGTGACCTCACCGTGTGACATCACTGTGTGACATCACTGTGTGACCTCACCCTGTGACCTCACCGTGTGACATCACTGTGTGACATCACTGTGTGACCTCACCCTGTGACCTCACCCTGTGACCTCACCGTGTGACATCTCCGTGTGACATCACCGTGTGACATCACCGTGTGACCTCACCCTGTGACATCACCCTGTGACCTCACCCTGTGACCTCACCCTGTGACCTCACCGTGTGACATCACCGTGTGACATCACCGTGTGACATCACCGTGTGACCTCACCCTGTGACCTCACTGTGTGACCTCACCCTGTGACCTCACCGTGTGACATCACCGTGTGACATCACCGTGTGACCTCACCCTGTGACCTCACCGTGTGACCTCACCGTGTGACCTCACCGTGTGACATCACTGTGTGACATCACTGTGTGACCTCACCCTGTGACCTCACCCTGTGACCTCACCGTGTGACATCACTGTGTGACATCACTGTGTGACCTCACCCTGTGACATCACCCTGTGACCTCACCCTGTGACCTCACCATGTGACATCACCCTGTGACCTCACCCTGTGACATCACCCTGTGACCTCACCATGTGACATCACCGTGTGACCTCACCCTGTGACCTCACTGTGTGACATCACCCTGTGACCTCACTGTGTGACCTCACCCTGTGACCTCACCCTGTGACCTCACCCTGTGACCTCACCCTGTGACCTCACCATGTGACATCACCCTGTGACCTCACCCTGTGACCTCACCCTGTGACCTCACCCTGTGACCTCACCGTGTGACCTCACCCTGTGACCTCACCCTGTGACCTCACCGTGTGACATCACCGTGTGACCTCACCCTGTGACCTCACCCTGTGACCTCACTGTGTGCAGAGACATTACCACCCGGTGGTTCGGCGGTTGGCGTTCCACCTGAGTCAGGGAGCGCCCAGCGAGGGGTCGGCGGCGCTCGGCGTGGAGCTGAGCCGCAGGTACGTCCTGTAAACGCATCCTGACGGGTTTTATTCTGGTTTATTCTGTATGTTATTTTATTTTGTAAGCGTGTCTACTTCCTGTCCAGGTCTCCGCTGGAGCTCTTTAAGGTCTACAGTGAAAGAGACGTGACCTTTGACCCCCCTGTAGCTCCGCACGGCAGCAAGAAGAAGGTACACAAATCAAACACACCTTCAGGTTTCACCGGACGATCAATATGACTCACTGATTATTGATTGATCACGTTTACATCCACAGATTGTCAATAAAGTTTTAAAATGTTTTTTTGTTCATCAGGATCGTTTCGTGTTCGGAGCGACGCTGCTGGACGCCGAACTGCAGAGACGAGCCGACAGCGTCCTGAACGCCGCCGAGGACACGGAGCTGGACTTTACTGCAACACACTGACACACACGCACACACTGACACACACACACACACACGCACACACACTAACACACACGATAATAAAAACAACTCCCTCCAAAATAAAAGCCTGAATGTGCCTGGAGATGTACAGAAACAGGAAGTGATCAGTTTGTTCTTCACAGTGAAATAAAAGTTTTTATTGGAACAGAATTTATTTGTTGACTGTTTTTAAATTTTCACAATCTGGATTCTGTTCAGCTTTCTGCAGCAAACACAGTATTATTATTATTATTATTATTATTATTAGTATTAATATTATTGTTATTAGTATTATTAATATCATTGTTGTTATTATTATTATTATTATTATTATTATTAATAATATGTGTAACCAAGGAGGATGTGAATCAGTCAGTGTCTCCATTAGTGCTGACTGATCTGAGATCAGATTCTCAGGTGAGGTCAGGAGGATTATCTGTATCTGGACCTGGACCTGGATCTGGATCTGGACCTGGACCTGGACCTGGACCTGGACCTGGACCTGGACCTGTCCCTCCTCTCAGTCTGAACACCTGCTCCATGGTTGGCAGTGAGTTCTGAATGTGTGCAGCTCAGTACATTCTGTTGGTTCTGGTTCTACATATGAAGAAGTCCTTCTGGGTCGGTCCGGACCGAGGACTCTCAGTCTGGAGGACTGGGACCGGCTCCTCAGCGTGTTCAGTCTGGACGTTACTCGCCCTCCTCGCCGCTTCGCTGGCGCTCCGTCCACTCCGTGATGAGGCGGTTGGCGATGGCGTGTTTGGGAGGAAGCCAGAGGACGGGGGGGTCTTCTCTCCTGGGCGGCGTCTTCACCAGCAGGGCGGACGAGATCTCCTCCAGACTGAACCAGCGAGCGTCCTCCAGCTCTGTGTAGTCCACCGACAGCTGGAGGACAGACAGCACAGCAGGTCACACGACTGGATACAACAATAACCTCTAAAACACCATGAATTAATCAGCACAACAAACATTCATATAAAAGCTGTTTTCATACACAGATCCATAAATGTGTTCATTAATTAAATAATATGAAAATTAAACCCCGTAAAAACGCCTTTAATCTGAAAGGCCTCAGAGCTCACCTGAGAGTGGGCGGGGCTAACGGTGGCGTGGCAGCCTTCAGAGCTCACCTGAGAGTGGGCGGGGCTAACGGTGGCGTGGCAGCCTTCAGAGCTCACCTGAGAGTGGGCGGGGCTAACGGTGGCGTGGCAGCCTTCAGAGCTCACCTGAGAGTGGGCGGGGCTAACGGTGGCGTGGCAGCCTTCAGAGCTCACCTGAGAGTGGGCGGGGCTAACGGTGGCGTGGCAGCCCAGCATGAAGGAGCTGTGAGGAAAAGGCCAGTGCTGCGAGGAGCTGTAGGAGACACTGTGGACCTCCAGACCCACCTCCTCCGCCACCTCCCTGCTCAGAGTCTCCTCCAGACTCTCACCTGGACAACCACACAGAGACAGAAACCAGGTGAGGACACAGACAGGCAGGTGGATTACACAGGTAGGTCTGTGGACAGGTAGATCTGTGGACAGGTAGGACTGTAGACAGGTAGGACTGTGGACAGGTAGGACTGTGGACAGGTAGGTCTGTGGACAGGTAGGTCTGTGGACAGGTAGGACTGTGGACAGGTAGGACTGTGGACAGGTAGGTCTGTGGACAGGTAGGACTGTGGACAGGTAGGACTGTGGACAGGTAAGTCTGTAGACAGGTAGGTCTGTGGACAGGTAAGTCTGTGGACAGATAGGACTGTGGACAGGTAGACAGGTAGGTCTGTAGACAGGTAAGTCTGTGGACAGGTAGGTCTGTGGACAGGTAGGTCTGGGGACAGGAGTCTGTGGACAGGTAGGACTGTGGACAGGAGTCTGTGGACAGGTAGGACTGTGGACAGGAGTCTGTGGACAGGTAGGACTGTGGACAGGTAGGTCTGTGGACAGGTAGGACTGTGGACAGGAGTCTGTGGACAGGTAGGACTGTAGACAGGTAGGACTGTAGACAGGTAGGACTGTGGACAGGTAGGACTGTGGACAGGTAGGACTGTAGACAGGTAGGACTGACCCATGTCACAGAAGCCAGCCAGAGCGCTGTACATCCCCCGAGGGAAGGATGACTGTCGGCCTAACAAACACCGTTTCCCATCAGACACCAGGACGATCACCACCGGAGACATCTGGAGGAAGACCAGGAGAAACCAGGAGACCAGTCAGAAACCAGGAGATCAGTCAGAAACCAGGAGACCAGTCAGAGACCAGGAGACCAGTCAGAGACCAGGAGACCAGTCAGAAACCAGGAGACCAGTCAGAAACCAGGAGACCAGTCAGAAACCAGTCCGCAACAGACTGACAGACAACTATATACACACCACCAAAAACAAGGTAAGAAGTTGGTTTGGAACTGGTTTGGAACTGGTTTAGGTCTGGTTAGAATCTAGTTTTGATCTGGTGTGGAACTGGTTTAGGTCTGGTTAGAATCTAGTTTTGATCTGGTTTGGAACTGGCTTAGGTCTGGTTAGAATCTAGTTGGGATCTGGTTTGGAACTGGTTTAGGTCTGGTTAGAATCTAGTTTTGATCTGGTTTGGAACTGGCTTAGGTCTGGTTAGAATCTAGTTTTGATCTGGTTTGGAACTGGTTTAGGTCTGGTTAGAATCTAGTTTTGATCTGGTTTGGAACTGGTTTAGGTCTGGTTAGAATCTAGTTGGGATCTGGTTTGGAACTGGTTTAGGTCTGGTTAGAATCTAGTTTTGATCTGGTGTGGAACTGGTTTAGGTCTGGTTAGAATCTAGTTTTGATCTGGTTTGGAACTGGCTTAGGTCTGGTTAGAATCTAGTTTTGATCTGGTTTGGAACTTGTTTAGGTCTGGTTAGAATCTAGTTTTGATCTGGTTTGGAACTTGTTTAGGTCTGGTTAGAATCTAGTTTTGATCTGGTTTGGAACTTGTTTAGGTCTGGTTAGAATCTAGTTTTGATCTGGTTTGGAACTGGTTTAGGTCTGGTTAGAATCTAGTTTTGATCTGGTTTGGAAATGGCTTAGGTCTGGTTAGAATCTAGTTGGGATCTGGTTTGGAACTGGTTAAGGTCTGGTTAGAATCTAGTTTTGATCTGGTTTGGAACTGGTTTAGGTCTGGTTAGAATCTAGTTTTGATCTGGTTTGGAACTGGTTTAGGTGTGGTTAGAATCTAGTTTTGATCTGGTTTGGAACTGGCTTAGGTGTGGTTAGAATCTAGTTTTGATCTGGTTTGGAACTGGTTTAGGTGTGGTTAGAATCTAGTTTTGATATGGTTTGGAACTGGTTTAGGTCTGGTTAGAATCTAGTTTTGATATGGTTTGGAACTGGTTTAGGTGTGGTTAGAATCTAGTTTTGATATGGTTTGGAACTGGTTTAGGTGTGGTTAGAATCTAGTTTCGATCTGGTTTGGAACTGGTTTAGGTGTGGTTAGAATCTAGTTTTGATATGGTTTGGAACTGGTTTAGGTCTGGTTAGAATCTAGTTTCGATCTGGTGTGGAACTGATTTAGGTCTGGTTAGAATCTAGTTTTGATCTGGTTTGGAACTGGTTTAGGTCTGATTAGAATCTAGTCTGATCTGGTTTGGAACTGGTTTAGGTCTGGTTGGAATCTAGTCTGATCTGGTTTGGAACTGGTTTAGGTCTGGTCTGAATCTAGTTGGGATCTGGTTTGGAACTGGTTTAGGTGTGGTTAGAATCTAGTTTTGATCTGGTTTGGAACTGGTTTAGGTCTGGTTAGAATGTAGTTTTGATCTGGTTTGGAACTGGTTTAGGTCTGGTTAGAATGTAGTTTTGATCTGGTTTGGAACTGGTTTAGGTCTGGTTCGGAGCTGTTACCTTGGGATAGTAGATGATGCCGGAGCTACTGCAGACTCTCTGACTTCCTGCCTGGTTGCGGCGGGTCGGCCGGCCCGTGGCGCTGCTGAAGCCGTTGGTTTGATGCCAGCGCAGCAGAGCCTGACCCTGAAGGACAGAACCAGATCGGGTTTTATTCTACATCAACACGTGGGTCGGTTCTGGACCTAGTTCAGATGAAGACACGCGGTACAGATGTAGTAACCCACCTTGGCCACTAGAGGCGCCTCTGGTCCGGTCAGAAGAAAGAAAGCCTTCCTCAGATCCATAAAGGTTCCTCCACACTCTTCTTCTACTGCTGCCTGATCCAGTTCTCCTAGAACACCAGAACACATAGAACCCACAGGAAGTGTAGACTGGTGCATTCAGGGACTCATCTCGCTGTACGGAGTTCACAGCGTTTTCAACGTAACCAAGAGTATTCTGGATTTAATGTGTTCTTACCAATGTCCAGACAGAACTGGGCCTGGTTCTGTTCAGAGCAGCCAATTAGAACCGACTCCTTCAGCAGGGTTCTGTCTGAACCAAGTCTCTCCAGGATGGACTGCACGTCTGGAACACACAGAACGCAGATCAGGAGTGTTTGAACAAGAAGCAAGTTTGTGCCTAGAGTTATGGTTCTCTGGCTGAGGTTCTAAAATGTTCTCCACCTGAGGTTCTAAAATGTTCTGCACCTGAAGTTCCATAATGTTCTACACCTGAGGTTCTGTATCTGAGGTTCTAAAATGATCTGCACCTGAGGTTCTGAGGTTCTGTACCTGAGGTTCTGAGGTTCTGTACCTGAGGTTCTGAGGTTCTGTACCTGAGGTTCTGAGGTTCTGTACCTGAGGTGATCAGGTCTGCTGGTCTGAAGGTTCCCTGCTCGGTGCGTTGCAGCAGAGGAGACAGACGGTGGAACAGGAACATCTGGCCGTTCTGCAGCGCTGCAGAACACGCTTCATCATCCTCCTTCAGCCTGTTCACATACCTGAGAGGACGGATCAATCAATCAATCAATCAATCAATCAATCAATCAATCAATCAATCAATCAGTCAATCAATCAATCAATCAATTCAATCAATCAGTTACTGAACCTCATCCTGGAGACGAAGTCTGAGCAGCAGCGAGTCGACAGACGGACGATCTTCAGAGGTCTCAACATGGTGACCCGGTCTGAAACCTAGCTTAGCACAAAGACTGGGAGCAGGGGGAAGCTGTTAGCCTAGCTTAGCACAAAGACTGGGAGCAGGGGGAAGCTGTTAGCCTAGCTTAGCATAAAGACTGGGAGCAGGGGGAAGCTGTTAGCCTAGCTTAGCATAAAGACTGGGAGCAGGGGGAAACTGTTAGCCTAGCTTAGCATAAAGACTGGGAGCAGGGGGAAACTATTAGCCTAGCTTAGCACAAAGACTGGGAGCAGGGGGAAACTGTTAGCCTAGCTTAGCACAAACACTGGGAGCAGGGGGAAACTGTTAGCCTAGCTTTGCACAAAGACTGGAAGCAGTGGGAAACTGTTAGCTGTTCATGGAGCGACAACGAGGCCAAATCTCCTTTAAAAGGTGACATTTAAGTTGTTATTTTCTGTTTTCCATAATGATTTATACTGACAACAATATAACTTCAGATAAACATCTGGATCTCTGGTCAAACCAGCCCCACGTGGTTTTCCGGTGCGTGTCTATCAGAGGCATTATGGTAAGAGCGTGTAGGAACTGACTTCAAAATAAAAGCACCGTTCTGATGAGCGTGATAGGACATTTCACATTCATTCAATAATTCTGTCAATAATTAATAAATACATTAATAAATAAACTAAATATAAATAAATGAAACAAAATTATTACATTTGAAATAAAAAAAAATGAAATTAATGATAATTAATAAGAAAACATATTTCAGAGAAATGTATTCTTTAATGTTAAGTTTGACTAAGTATTTACACAATTAGAATAACAATTTTCTCTGAAATATGTTTTGGAGGCGGTTGATTTTCTTTTTTTAAATGTATCATTCATTTCATTTAGAATTTCATATGTATTGCTTCATTCATTTATTTATTCATTTATGTATTAATTTGTTTATTAATTATTGACAGACTGACTGATCTATTGAATGAATGTGAAATGTCCCATCACGTTCATCAGAACGGTGCTTTTATTTTGAAGTCAGTTCCTACACGCCCTTACCGTAATGCATGTGATAGACACGCACCGCAAAGCAAGGTGGGGGCTGGTTTGACCGCAGACACTGTTCTGGGGTCTGAACAAAAACATGAATCATAAAACTGAGAGATTTTTGAACAGAGTCTGTTTGAACTGATCTGTGACGTCAGAGCTGCACGTGGTGTGTTTTAATACACACCTGTGTGTTCAGATACCTGCAGCTGCTCTTCTTCTTCTTCTTCTTCTGCTTCTTCTTCTTCTGCTTCTGCTTCTTCTTCTTCTTCTTCTTCTTCTCCTTCTTCTTCTTTTCCTTCTTCTTCTTCTCTGGTATTCTCAGCAGTATTCTGCCCCCTGCAGTCTGATTTATGAACCAAGTGAAGAAAAGAAAGAAAATAAACTGAGATTGATTTAACTGAGAACCTGCAGGAGGCAGTGATTCAACACTGCCGTGAAACCTGAAAGAAGAAGAAGAAGCTGCTTCCTGCTGTTATTTGCATGGCAGGACTACAGTTCCCAGCAGGCCGTTCGGCTCAGCCCATGTGTCGGAGAGCAGTGTGCAGCAGACAGCAGCAGCATGTCTGTGTTTATGGATTTAAACCTGAACTACACGAAGGATCGGAACCAACTGCAGAGCCTGCTGGAGACAGCAGCTCACCGTGAGTCCTCCGGTTCCTCTCCGGTTCCTCTCCGGGTCCTCTCCGGTTCACCTCTAAAAACACCCGTTTATCAGCGGGACCCTGGTGCCGCTCAGCCGGGCTCAGCTAGCATCGGGACTCTGCTCTGTTTCCTGGGTCTGCTGGTCTGTTGGAGTTCAGTTCATTCTTTAACCAGTAGAGTGGACATAGTGCTGGATCCATAGAGAGTTAGAGATATATATCATTTCACCAGTGAGTTTACAACACTGCCAATAAACTCTCCACCAGACTCCGTTCAAAAATCTCTCTATTTAAGTTCCCCCTTGTTCTCAGTAAAAAAAGAATTCCAATAGAATGTAATTGAAGATGTTCTATAAACAAATGTGATCCAGCGACAAATTCGTCGATACACATGAACCAATAAATCCAATATGTATTCAATAAACCTGGTATTTACATAAAGATCCTGATGTTTTGGCATGTAAATATAAGATGAGACCAGCTGAGCTGTGTGATTAGTGCAGATCTATTGTTCTGCTGTTCAGGTGATTCTATAACAGACACCAGAGGTCTGTACTATGAAGCAGGATTTGTGGTTTTCGAGGTAACTTCAGGTTTAACCCTTCTGGGTTTTCCATCCTACGAAGGTGGATCACTTCTTACCGGGGTAGATCACCATGGTAACTGATCACTTCTTACCGGGGTAGATCACCATGGTAACTGATCACTTCTTACCGGGGTAGATCACCATGGTAACTGATCACTTCTTACCGGGGTAGATCACCATGGTAACTGATCACTTCTTACCGGGGTATATCACCATGGTAACTGATGCTGAACGGCTAACCTGCTCCGGAGCAGGTTATGTTCCAGATAAGAGATCAACTCGTATAAAAACACCGCCTACTGACCAATCAGAGCTCAGTGAGCAGATCGTATGGTAATATTACACACATCTGAAGAAGTTTAAGTCATAATCCAACTAAAAACAACACAGTTTAAACTGACAGCTGCAGGAAGGACAGATTGATTTATGCTGCGGGTGTTTACCGCTTTGAATTATATTTTTATATTTATCCTCTTGAGTCCGTTTCGCACCGCCGGAGACGGAGACGCACCTGAAAGAAGGTTGAAATAGTTATTCACGCCACATTTATGATAACTGATATAATGAGGTGTAACCCATCCATCCACTCTATTTCTTATAGCTATTAATAACTAGACGACTTTATCCGACTTTTGAGTTTTCCGTTAAATGAATAAGTCTGTTAATTTACGCATTCACACATCGGGAGTTTTTTCTTTCACCAGCTGTCCTTCCTGCATTTGGCAGCTTCAACTGTGTTACTTTTAGTCTGGATTATGTGTTTAACTTCTTCGTATTTGTCTAATATAGTTTACTCTTCCTTTGTAAAATGTGCCGCTCTGTCTGTCTGTCTGCTGACAGTAGACTTGTCCATGTCTGTGATTGGTCAGATGCTGCAAACACCGCCCCGTTCATGTGAACGCGCTCACAACCAGATAGAGAAACCCTGGGTTGACTTACCGAGTTGATAACCACCTTCATAGGACAGTTTAGTGTGATCTCGTTTGTTAGGGTTGGTTAAGCCAGATAACGAGAAGATACCCTGAGTATGTTGAACTCGCTTCATAGTCCAGGCCTCAGGTTGAGCTGTGTGATTAGTGCTGATCTGTTGTTCAGGTGTTCAGGTGATTCTATAACAGACACCAGGTAGTTTATTACAGATTCCATCAGTTCAGGAGCTCAGAAAACCTGCTGAAGACTTTACACCAGACTCCGTTAAAAAAAATGTCATTTTAAAGTTTCCCTGCTTCTTGGTAGTAAAACCTACCGACACACAACAAACAGTAATCTCACCAGAACCAACCAGACCAATAATAAATATCACGGGTCCAAACGCAGTAAACTCAGCAGAACCAACCAGACCAATAATTAATATCACGGGTCCAAACGCAGTAATCTCAGCAGAACCAACCAGACCAATAATTAATATCACGGGTCCAAACGCAGTAAACTCAGCAGAACCAACCAACCTTATTATTTCTGTGCAGACGATGTAGATGTTATGGTGTTATGGTGTTATGGTGTTATATGTTATATGTTATATGTTATTTTGTGTTTCCTTCCTGCAGTCGGTTTCTCAACCGTCGCCATCAACTACGTGTTTGAACCAACCGCCAAGAAGAAACAGGTGAGTGCTGCGTTCAGGAACACAGTCCACTCTGTAATGAGGCGTGACTCCCTTTTATTTTGTAACTCTGTTCTATTTCCTGTTTCAGGACATTCCTGCCCCGAAGCCGATCAGTGAGCTGATGGATCAGCTGCCCGTCGTTCAGGTACGATGAAGGTGAAGGTGATGATGATGATGATGTCTGTGTTGTTGTCGTGGTAACAGCGGCCTCTGTCCCTGCAGGGTCGGTCCCGTCCAATCAGAGTGCTGAACAGACTGACTGTTGTGATGTCAGACGCCAGTCACTTCGTGAGTCTGCATTTTATTTTGGAATCTTTCAAGATCTTTTATATCTCAGTAACGTTGACCTCATTAGTTATTTTTATATATATATATATATATATATATATATATATATATTATATATACTGTATTTTATATTGATATAAAAGATATTTCTGTTTTTATTTCATCAACATAGTTTAAAGTGAACGCTGACTGTTGGTGTAACTGTTGTGTGTGTGTGTGTGTGTGTGTGTGTGTGTGTGTGTGTGTGTGTGTGTGTGTGTGTGTGTGTGTGTGTGTGTGTTCAGAGGCCGAACGCTGCAGAGTATCGTGGTTTCGACCTCCTCGCCGTCCAGCCGACCACAGAGAAACTCTTCCATGTGAGATTCACACCAAACTACCAAACTACATTCACTTTAATACACGTTTTAGATACTGTTTCTGTACTGCAGTATTTCTATGTTGTACTACTCTATACTGCAGTATTTCTATGTTGTACTACTTTATACTGCAGTATTTCTATGTTGAACTACTTTATACTGCAGTACATTTATCATACCAAACCTAAAATACAACATATTGTTATGACAACAGTTTATAAAGTACTTCACCAATCAATCAATATACAATAATATATAATAATATACAATAATATATAATAATATATAATAATGTGCGTGCGTGTGCGTGTGTGTGTGTGTGTGTGTGTGTGCAGGCAGCCTGTATGACCTATGACGTCGACATCATCTGTATCTCAGTGACGGAGAAACTTCCGTTCTTCTTCAAGAGAGCGCCGGTCAACGGGGTCAGAACTCTCACTATATATACTCTATATATATATATATATATAATATACTGTATGTATGTAGTATGTCCAGTGTATCTCTAATACTATATGTATACTGTGTGTGTGTGTGTGTGTGTGTGTTCAGGCTATAGAGAGAGGCGTTGTATTTGAGGTGTCGTACTCTGCCGCCATCAGAGACGCCACCAGGCGGCGCTACACCATCGCCAACGCCGTCTCCCTGATGGACACGTGTAAAGGGAAGGTACGTCCTCCGACGCCGTGTGATGTCACCGCTCAGTCGACTCGTCCATCTGTTATGATGTCATGGTGATGTCAGAGGAGGCGGAGCCTGGAACACCTGGAGTGTGACTCACTGTGACTCACCTGTGGTTGTTTGTGTCTTTCAGAATGTGATCCTGTCCAGTGCAGCTGAGCAGGTCGGATCAATAATCAATAATCAATAATCAATAATCAGTCCTCACAGTGATCAGTCTAAAATAATATCTATATATCTGTCTGTGTGTCCTCAGCCAATGGAGCTCAGAGGGCCGTATGACATCACCAACCTGTATCCTTCCTGCAGCAGCAGTAGTAGTAGTAGTAGTAGTAGTAGTAGTAGTAGTACTAAATGTAGTTTTCAACAAAAACAACACAGTTTTCATCTTTTGCTTTCTGTTCCACTGTGTGTACTCTGTGTGTGTAGTTCTACAGTACTGGGTGTACTCTATGTGTACTCTGTGTAGTAGTACTACAGTAGTTGTGTTCCTGAAGTGTGTCCTCAGAGGGTTGTTGTTTGGTTTGTCAGACGGAGACTCTAAAGAAGCCGTCTCCTCCACCTGTCGATCAGTTCTACTACACGCAGGTAAATACTACTACTGCTATTTATACTATAAATACTACTACTGCTATTTATACTATAAATACTACTACTGCCATTTATACTGTTCACCTGTCCACCTGTCCACCTGTTCTCCTGTCCACCTGTTCACCTGTTCACCTGTCCACCTGTCCACCTGTCCACCTGTCCACCTGTCCACCTGTCCACCTGTCCACCTGTCCACCTGTTCTCCTGTCCACCTGTCCACCTGTCCACCTGTCCACCTGTCCACCTGTCCACCTGTTCTCCTGTCCACCTGTCCACCTGTTCACCTGTTCTCCTGTCCACCTGTCCACCTGTTCACCTGTCCACCTGTTCACCTGTTCTCCTGTCCACCTGTCCACCTGTCCACCTGTCCACCTGTTCACCTGTTCTCCTGTCCACCTGTCCACCTGTTCACCTGTTCACCTGTTCACCTGTCCACCTGTCCACCTGTTCACCTGTTATCAGAAACCAGGCAGACGGCCAGCGGGATCATCTCCACCAGGAGGACCACTGAGACTTCTCCGTCTGCAGACTGTAGGTTTATAATCTATAATCAATAATCAGTAATCAGTAATGGCGTCGGGGTGAGTGGCTCTGATATCTCTTTTACCTGAGCAGGTGAAGCTCCTGCAGCCAAGAGAGCCAAGCCTCACCTGACTGAGTGATTGACAGCTGAGGAGGGCGGGGCTTCTGGACTGCGTCTGATTGATTATTAGTTTTGTAAACTATTGATCGACAGCAGATCAATAATAAGACTCTTTGTTTTCACTCATTTCTCATTTAAACTCCAGAAACATTGTCGACTTTAAGAAGTTTAATAAAGTTTTTGTTTTGATTCCATCAGTCAGATGTTTTCTGATTATTGTGTGTTTCTGTTGAGACTTTCTTCATTCGGCTGTTTGAAACTTTAACTGGACTCCAAATCTCGTGAGAAGAAAATGTCTCCAGATCTCGTGAGAGTACATGCTCGCTCTTGATCTGATTGGCTTGCTCTGCTCTGACGTCACACCGTTTGAAATGGAGGCCAGCGTGAAAAAAACCAAGGATGTATGAAGAGAACAAGTATACATAAGTAACTGAGCTTCCGGTTCAGTTAGAGGGGCTTCAAAATAAAATCATTATCATTATTATATTATGAAGTTTCAATACTAAACAAATAATGAATAAATATTTACTTTGGTTTAGATGAAGCAGTTATTTTCGGTAAGTTTATCTGGAAACAACAACTGCTGATAAACACTAATAACTAACTACTGTCTCACAACTATGTCTTTGTTTTCTTTATAATTAAAACCAATTATCAACAAAGAGAGGAGCGATAAATAAAAGCATTATTAAATTACTATTCCCTTTTTATGAAAGTATGAAAACTGTATTTGTTTTATGTCCTGTTAGTAGTAATGCTCTATAGCTGTCTTTGGTTTACTGTGTGCACCTAAAGGTTATTTATATTATCTCAGTCTATAGTTATTAATATTTAATAAACTGGTCAGATGACATAAAGATGCTGAAACAGTTCAAAACCTGACACGACGGCGCTTTTATTTTGAAGGCGGCGGCTCTTCTAGCACCGGAAGTGCTGCTGTAGTTGCTGTAAACGTCACGTATCGCTGTGTTGCTCTGTGAGTTGCCGGTCAACAGAAGGTCGGTCAACAACAGTCCGCAGAAAGTTCAACTGTCGCCGGTTAACGTTTAAACTCCTGGATTCATTCAGGCTGAGCGGGAAACCGACCACTGAGCGGGAAACTGACCACTGAGCGGGAAACTGACCACTTCCGGTCAGAGTTTGAACAAAGTAACTCTTCTGCAGCTAATGCTAACGTGCTAACGGCTAGCGGCTAGCTCCCCGGCTAACTGAACTGAAGTCTCTCCGTTAGCTGCTAGCTGTTAGCTCTGTTAGCTGTAAGCTGTTAGCTCTGTTAGCTGTTAGCTCTGTTAGCTGTTAGCTGTTAGCTCCGTTAGCTGTTAGCACGTTAGCTGTTAGCATGCAGTGTGTTAACGTTCTGAAGAAGAGAAGTTTGGAACCGGAAGTGGAGCCGTGGAGCTGCAGAGCGGTGAGTGATGATGATGATGATGATGAAGGTCAGAGGTCAGGGTTAGGGTTAACCCTGACCTCTGACCTCTGACCTCTGTATGGAGGACCGAATCTGACTAAATGAATAAATATGTCATTAAATATGACAGATTAAAAGTATCTCCACCTTTAACCAGCTGCTGCTACAGAGAGGAACACATTAACGCATCATTACAACACTATAATATATATTCTGAATAACTATATTTAGATAATTAATTAATTATTTGTAAATAGTAAAACTACCAAATATGTCCTGTTGTGTTCATCCTCTTGTTTTAAATCTCAGTAAACTCAGTTTATTTGTGTTGTTGGTAAAATTAAACAAAACATAAAATATGATGAATATACATATTTTATTATAATATTTTATAGATGAAATTATTAATAAATAATGCAAATAATTATCCGTTGCAGCCCTGTGAGGGATTATATGATGAAGATGATGATGAAGGTGTTGTTTTTTTAGAAGCGGGTGTGTTTGGGGGCGGAGCTCCAGATGAAGGAGTGTCCAATGGAAACGTCCCTCACCTTTACGGTGTCCAATCAGCAACAAGAACAGCAGCAGGTGAGTTCAGGTCGTCATGACAACGGGCGGTGAAGACTCACTTTACAGATCATTAATATTAAATGTTTTACTGATTATTTACTTTAACCTTCTGTTTATTATTGTTATTATCAGTAAATAAACTGTTATAACAGGTTAATAACAGACTGTAATGTAGTTATGTGCTTATTATTATCGGTATATAAACTGTTATAACAGGTTAATAACAGACTGTAATGTAGTTATGTGTTTATTATTGTACTATTTATAACTCCTCCATAAGGTGTCGTCTGCTGTATAAACAGATAATAAATGATAATATAATAATAAACGATACATCATTAAATTAACATTAACAACATGTGTTCATAACTACGTTAGCGTGTGTTATTAACCGTGTTTTTAACCTGATTATAGATGATCAACAGAGCCGTTGCTATGGTAACATGTTAGTGTGTGTGTGTGTGTGTGTGTGTGTGTGTGTGTGTGTGTGTGTGTGTGTGTGTGTGTGTGTTGATGCAGGTTGGTGCGGTCCGGTCCAGACCTCCTCTGCTCTGCTGTCCCCGGTGTCTCGGAGGAGAACCAGTAAGTTCTGATCACATTATTGATCATTAATCACACTGATAAACACCTGATGACGAGATTAAAGGTCCACAGCAGCAGTCTGCAGTGAGACAGGTCTGCAGTGAGACAGGTCTGCAGTGAGACAAGTCTGCAGTGAGACAAGTCTGCAGTGAGACAGGTCTGCAGTGAGACAGGTCTGAGGTGAGACAGGTCTGTAGTGAGACAGGTCTGCAGTGAGACAGGTCTGCAGTGAGACAGGTCTGCAGTGAGACAGGTCTGCTGTGAGACAGGTCTGCAGTGAGACAAGTCTGTAGTGAGACAGGTCTGTAGTGAGACAGGTCTGAGGTGAGACAGGTCTGCAGTGAGACAGGTCTGCAGTGAGACAGGTCTGCAGTGAGACACAGTGTGATCACTCAGGTCGTGGCTGATGATCGGAGCGTACAGTGTGGTCACTCAGGTCGTGGTTGATGATCGGACTGTACAGTGTGATCACTCAGGTCGTGGCTGATGATCGGACCGTACAGTGTGATCACTCAGGTCGTGGTTGATGATCGGACCGTACAGGGTGATCACTCGGGTCGTGGCTGATGATCGGAGCGTACAGTGTGATCACTCAGGTCGTGGTTGATGATCGGACCGTACAGTGTGATCACTCAGGTCGTGGCTGATGATCGGAGCGTACAGTGTGATCACTCAGGTTGTGGCTGATGATCGGACCGTACAGTGTGGTCACTCAGGTCGTGGTTGATGATCGGACCGTACAGTGTGATCACTCAGGTCGTGGCTGATGATCGGAGCGTACAGTGTGATCACTCAGGTCGTGGCTGATGATCGGACCGTACAGTGGGGTCACTCAGGTCGTGGCTGATGATCGGACCGTACAGTGTGATCACTCAGGTCGTGGCTGATGATCGGAGCGTACAGTGTGATCACTCAGGTCGTGGCTGATGATCGGACCGTACAGTGGGGTCACTCAGGTCGTGGCTGATGATCGGAGCGTACAGTGTGATCACTCAGGTCGTGGTTGATGATCGGACCGTACAGTGTGATCACTCAGGTCGTGGTTGGTGATCGGACCGTACAGTGTGATCACTCAGGTCGTGGCTGATGATCGGAGCGTACAGTGTGATCACTCAGGTCGTGGCTGATGATCGGACCGTACAGTGTGGTCACTCAGGTCGTGGTTGATGATCGGACCGTACAGTGTGATCACTCAGGTCGTGGCTGATGATCGGAGCGTACAGTGTGATCACTCAGGTCGTGGCTGATGATCGGACCGTACAGTGGGGTCACTCAGGTCGTGGCTGATGATCGGACCGTACAGTGGGGTCACTCGGGTCGTGGCTGATGATCGGACCGTACAGTGGGGTCACTCAGGTCGTGGCTGATGATCGGAGCGTACAGTGTGGTCACTCAGTTTGATTCTATTGTCAGTTTCAGATGTTAATGTGATGTTCTCATGTTTCAGGGTCACATCAACCACATCCTGGGTCATTGAGGAGCTGATCAATAACTCTGATCCAGGAAGCCATTGAGCAGCTGATCAATAACTTGATCCAGGAAGCCTCTTACTCACACTCACAGCCGTCCAATGACACGTCACTCCTGCTGGATGATGTCATCATGACCTCACCCACTGAAAGGACCAATCAGGTGCTTCTTTTGTCTGATTATTTTTAAAATTCCTTTGTTTCAAGTTTCATTCTGTTTCATGAGCTCTCAACCACCTCTCATGGCCTTCTTCAGCCAGTCCTGGAGATGATGTCGTCGTGATCGAAAGACTTCATTTGTTTATAGCAACATCTGTCTTTGTTGGTGTGTTTAAGGACAATCCGACATCTGAGTTTGAGACTTTAGTTCTGTCTTTGATTTTCAACCGAAGTGATTAAATGATTATAAATCACCGTCGGTTTGGAGAAACAACCAAACTCATGATGCTCCTTTCCAGCACTCTCAGTTCTCAGATGTCCGCGTGTCCTTGAAAGCACCATCATGTGGAAAGAATCAGCAGGGAAGTTTTTACAAAAAAGATTCTGTGTGAAGCATCCGCGAGCGTCGTGAGTGTCCGCACGGCCAAAGTGACGTCACGCCATAAGACAGGTTTCCGCCGGTCCGTTTCTAACTCTTTGCTTTGAGGATGTCGGTTTGAAACCCGCACAAGTAACGAGTAAAAAAGATCCAAATGTTTCCTCGTCACGATTCTACGTCGGCTCTAAAGGTTCGTCAGAGATCAGAAGGCTCTTCATGAGTTTCTGTCTGTTCGACAGGAAGCAGCTGAAACTTAAGGTGTGTTTAAATATCACGATGAATTCTCCTTTAATAACTCCTTTTAAAGGCGTTTGGCATTAATTAAACGGGGAAATAAATATGAATGTTAATTTGTTCTTCATTAAGAAATCTCCATGTTTTGTAGATTTATATTTTTATATTGTGAAGCAGTTTGTATTAATCTGACTGAATGTAAGGCAGCTTCCTGTAAAGATCTATTTTTGATGACATCATTTCCTCCTTTGGGGCTGACCAATCAGAGCGCAACATTTGTACCGCAGACTGATTTTAAATAAAATACTGACTGAAAACTTCTCTGGAGTCTGTTTTCATTTGACTGATGAAATAAAACCAAGATGGCCACTTGGTCTGTGGAATTCTGGGAAAGTACTAATACAGCAGGTAGTACTAATACAGTAGATATTACTAATACAGCAGGTAGTACAAATACAGTAGATATTACTAATACAGCAGGTAGTACAAATACAGTAGATATTACTAATACAGCAGATAGTACTAATACAGCAGGTAGTACTAATACAGTAGATATTACTAATACAGCAGGTAGTACAAATACAGTAGATATTACTAATACAGCAGGTAGTACAAATACAGTAGATATTACTAATACAGCAGATAGTACTAATACAGCAGGTAGTACTAATACAGCAGGTAGTACTAATACAGTAGATATTACTAATACAGCAGATAGTACTAATACAGCAGGTAGTACTAATACAGTAGATATTACTAATACAGCAGGTAGTACTAATACAGCAGGTAGTACTAATACAGCAGGTAGTACTAATACAGTAGATATTACTAATACAGCAGATAGTACTAATACAGCAGGTAGTACTAATACAGCAGGTAGTACTAATACAGTAGATATTACTAATACAGCAGATAGTACTAATACAGCAGGTAGTACTAATACAGTAGATATTACTAATACAGCAGGTAGTACTAATACAGCAGGTAGTACTAATACAGCAGGTAGTACTAATACAGTAGATATTACTAATACAGCAGATAGTACTAATACAGCAGGTAGTACTAATACAGCAGGTAGTACTAATACAGTAGGTATTACTAATACAGCAGATAGTACTAATACAGCAGGTAGTACTAATACAGTAGATATTACTAATACAGCAGGTAGTACAAATACAGTAGATATTACTAATACAGCAGATAGTACTAATACAGCAGGTAGTACTAATACAGCAGGTAGTACTAATACAGTAGATATTACTAATACAGCAGATAGTACTAATACAGCAGGTAGTACTAATACAGCAGGTAGTACTAATACAGCAAATAGTACTAATACAGCAGGTAGTACTAATACAGTAGATAGTACTAATACAGTAGATATTACTAATACAGCAGATAGTACTAATACAGCAGGTAGTACTAATACAGTAGATAGTACTAATACAGTAGATATTACTAATACAGCAGATAGTACTAATACAGCAAGTAGTACTAATACAGTAGATAGTACTAATACGTAGATAGTACTAATACAGTAGATAGTACTAATACAGCAGGTAGTACTAATACAGTAGATAGTACTAATACAGTAGATATTACTAATACAGCAGATAGTACTAATACAGCAAGTAGTACTAATACAGTAGATAGTACTAATACGTAGATAGTACTAATACAGTAGATAGTACTAATACAGCAGATAGTACTAATACGTAGATAGTACTAATACAGTAGATAGTACTAATACAGTAGATAGTACTAATACAGCAGGTAGTACTAATACAGTAGATAGTACTAATACAGTAGATATTACTAATACAGCAGATAGTACTAATACAGCAAGTAGTACTAATACAGTAGATAATACTAATACGTAGATAGTACTAATACAGTACATAGTACTAATACAGCAGGTAGTACTAATACAGTAGATAGTACTAATACGTAGATAGTACTAATACAGTAGATAGTACTAATACAGCAGGTAGTACTAATACAGCAGATAGTACTAATACAGCAAGTAGTACTAATACAGTAGATAGTACTAATACGTAGATAGTACTAATACAGTAGATATTACTAATACAGCAGATAGTACTAATACAGCAAGTAGTACTAATACAGTAGATAGTACTAATACGTAGATAGTACTAATACAGTAGATAGTACTAATACAGCAGGTAGTACTAATACAGTAGATAGTACTAATACAGTAGATAGTACTAATGCAGTAGATAGTACTAATACAGTAGATAGTACTAATACAGTAGATAGTACTAATACAGTAGATAGTACTAATACAGTAGATAGTACTAATACAGTAGATAGTACTGAGTACTAGAACGTGTGGACGGACCTGATGGTGAGTTTAGATGTTTGAGATGCTGCTTCACAAAGAGACGAGTCTATCAGAGCAGCTGGAGGAGTGTTTTCCTCATTATAACCCTTCGGTTACTTCTGCAGTACAAATATGACAGAAGTATATGAACACATGTGAGAGATAATGTACAGCGAGCGGGTCATTGTTGTGAAAGATTCACGTCGGTGCTGCATCGCCCTGAAGGGGATTCTTTCACTACAATGACCCGCTAGCTGTACATTATCTCTCTTATTACACGGCTACTTTCTGAAGAAATCAATATTTTGACGCAAAAACGGTCCGCCAGAGTAGCAACGGTCTGCTATACATAGAAACGGTCTGATATACGTAGCAACAGTCTGCTATACGTAGCAACGGTCTGTTATACGTAGCAACGGTCTGATATACGTAGCAACGGTCTGCTATACGTAGCAACGGTCTGTTATACGTAGCAACGGTCTGCTATACATAGAAACGGTCTGATATACGTAGCAACAGTCTGCTATACGTAGCAACGGTCTGTTATACGTAGCAACGGTCTGATATACGTAGCAACGGTCTGCTATACGTAGCAACGGTCTGTTATACGTAGCAACGGTCTGCTATACGTAGCAACGGTCTGTTATACGTAGCAACGGTCTGTTATACGTAGCAACGGTCTGTTATACGTAGCAACGGTCTGTTATACGTAGCAACGGTCTGTTATACGTAGCAACGGTCTGTTATACGTAGCAACGGTCTGTTCTACGTAGCAACGGTCTGCTATACGTAGCAACGGTCTGTTATACGTAGCAACGGTCTGCTATACGTAGCAACGGTCTGCTATACGTAGCAACGGTCTGTTATACGTAGCAACGGTCTGTTATACGTAGCAACGGTCTGCTATACGTAGCAACGGTCTGCTATACAGAAATTACAGACCGCAGAACGCCGTGATTGACCAATCAGAATCGAGTATTCAACACTGTAATAAATATATATATAGTTTTATTAGAGCCTGTAACAGCGGCGCTCTGAACATGTTGACCTCTAACAGTTAGATGTTGATGATTTTACAGAGTTAGAAACAAACTAACGGCTAATAGAATAACAGAATAATAGATTAATTATTATTTCACCTCACTAAACTAACGGCTAACAGAATAACAGATTAATAGATTAATTAACTGATTTCT
>CAKAOJ020000126.1:1677500-1682500 GCA_916701645.2 Sebastolobus alascanus
CATCAGGTCCAGTCTAAACCACCAGGTCCAGTCTAAACCACCAGGTCCAGTCTAAACCACCAGGTCCAGTCTAGATGGTTCTGTGTGTTTTAACTCGGAGCCTCATACAGATTTTGAAGACCAGGTTCAGTATTTGAGCTGACGCAGCAGCTTTCAGTGAATTAATGAGCCGTCATGTTTGATGCATCATGATATCATCAGTCTTCAGATTCTCAAAGCTCCGCTCTGATTGGTCATCGACACTGTCAATCACACAACAAACAGTTGACTTAACTCTGAGATTCTCGGCCTGAGGACGTCAACAGTCCAATCCATAATCATACTCATGGCAGGAAGTTACAGTCGCTATATTTTGGTGTATTACTCTTAGCAGGTTAACCAGATCCACCTCAAATTTGGGAACAAAAATGGTAAGACCTTCATGATGCCGGACGGCGAAGCTTTTGAGTTTTCGTGAAATGCCATTGCCTTGGCGATGCATTGTTCCCCATGAAACAGGAAGATGCTTTTGAGGAGCTAGGGTTGCTTAAAAACAAACGAAACGGGCTCGATAGCGCTTCCTACAAAATTTCAACGAAGCAGTCCTCGCGGTACGTTTCACTTAGATGTACAAAATTTGGTAGGCCCATGTATCACATGTAGACTTATAAAAAAGTCTCTTGGGGCCATGCTCTAAACCCAACAGGAAGTCGGCCATTTTTAATTTACTGTTTTTTCGTGTATTTTTGGCCATTTCCAGGCTCCCTACTTTAACGAACTCCTCCTACAGATTTAACACGATCGACTTCAGATCCGGTCAGTACAGTCTGAAGACCTTTGAGATGAAAAGTTGTTAAAAGTGTGAGCTTTCATGAAAAGGCGTTGAAGTGACGTGGCGGAGTATTGACATGATTCGCCATTATACAACAAGCTGTTGTAACTCGACTGGTCCAATCTGCCCCAAACTTGACCTACTTCATAGCAGTCCGGGCCTGAGGACATCTACATGGCAATGTTGACTCATAGTCATAGCGCCACCTACTGGCAACAGGAAGTAGGCCTGGTGTGACTGATATCATTCGCTTTTCATGAAATTTATGTTGTGTGACCTACACCTGATATACAGCAACATAATGCGTGTTTAGTGTGTGTTCTTTAGTGTGGCGTCCCTCCAGCACCCCCGACATGCGAGAAGGGGCGAGGGCTCGATCATCGCTGTTTGCAGCTTTAATTTATATACTGTATATATTTATTTATATTTATATAAAGCAAAAGTCTTTGTTGATTGTAAATCAGAAGACATTAAAGATCTCTGTGGACGGTGAGGAGACGTTTCCATTATAAATTTCAGTGAACCTCGCTGGTCGTCTCGTGTCTCATCATGAGATGAAATCACTTAAACTGTCTCAAAGGTTTAAGTTGAACCTGTTAGTTTAGAGTTAAACCGTCTGTGATATAATCTGTGAAAACAGTTTTTGTTTGAGTCATCAGCCGTCTGATCTACAGCGTCTTTAAAAGAGTTTATCCTCCTATGCAGTCGGAGATCAGATGAAACTTTAATGACGCCGGAGGGCAAAGAGAATAATGTCTGTTAATTATTGGTGGCGTGTTAATTACATCATGCAGCGCTTGTTCATAAACTCAGAGTTTAACATCTTATCAGCAGACTGTCTGATGTCAGTTTGTACTGAACATGTTAAAGTCAGACAGCGTTAAGGAGAACTCACTAACTGACCCGGAGTCAGTGTGTCTGCACCGAATCATCTCATATATATAAGTGTTTTAGATCTCCTAAAGCTCCTAAAGCTCCTTCACCTTGTTCACATATGATGAAGATGATGATGAGTGTTCAGAGCTCTTCCTCTTTCTTTTCTGTCGCTGCTTCATCTTCAGCTCCTCGTTCTGTCTGCAGACAGTAGAAAGGTCAAAGGTCAGGGACACTGGTGGGCGTTCTGTCCATCCGTCTGTCTTTCTCTCTCTCTCTCTCTCTCTATATATATATATATATCTGTAGGATATTATGATATGTATTAGTATCAGAGCTGTTGATATATTACAATATTTAATTGAGACTCGTGGGTACCCAGAGAACCCATTATCATCCACATATCTGGAGGTCAGAGGTCAAGGGACCCCTTTGAAAATGGACATGACAGTTTTTCCTCGACAACATTTAGTGCAAGTTTGGAGCGTTATTTAACCTCCTTCATGACCAGCTAGTAGTACAAGGGTTGGACCAATAGATTCATCAGGTTTATAGTTTACTGTGATACCAGTAGTAGTAGTAGTAGTAGTAGTAGTAGTAGTAGTAGTAGTAGTAGTAGTAGTAGTAGTAGTAGTAGTAGTAGTACCAGTATCTTCACTCTAACTTTAAAACTGAGCCGCTACAACCTCCGAAAGATCGATTGTGTTAATGAGTTAATGTCCCCTTTAAAGTAATGAGATAAAGTTTCTTTTTATGGTTCTACTGGTTCTTTATGTGGTTCTACTGGTTCTTTATGTGGTTCTACTGGTTCTTTATACTCTACTGGTTCTTTATGTGGTTCTACTGGTTCTTTATACTCTACTGGTTCTTTATGTGGTTCTACTGGTTCTTTACGTGACTCTAGAGTTCCTGTGGTTCTCCGGTTCTAAGCAGGTGACACATAGAGGAGAAACTATCAGATAAAAATGTGGAACCATCAAACTGTTCTTGTTGTTTCAGTGGGAACGTCCAGCTGTTGAAGTGGTTCCTCTGGTTCCTCAGTTCTATCGTTCTTCACCTCTTCATCCTCCTCATCCTCTCCCCAAGGTACACACACACACACACACACACACACACACACACACACACACACACACACAAACAGACATTAGCATGATGCTAACATGCTAACATGTTTGCAGGAAGTGGGCGTGTTCCAGAGGAGAGACAAGCCCCTCCTCCTGACCAATCACATCCTCCAGAGGCCAGAGAGACCCGCCCCCAGGACACGCCTCCTGCTGTCGTCCTCTCGACTCTCAGGTACGAGATCACCTGACGCAGGTGGGCGGGGCCAGAGGCAGCTCTCTGATTGGCTGGGAGATTGAAATCATCTGTCCAATCAGAAGCAAGGCTCCTCTGTTAGCCCCTCCCCCTCCTGCTCGAGGTCGGTCACGTGACCTGGTGTTTAGTTTACTTCCTCCATGACGGCGTCAGCTTCAGATGGAGGCGGAGCCTCTCTGGTTCTGGTCCAGCATTTATATTTACATTTATTGTGAAAGGCATCATTTCCTGCCGGTGACCAATCAGCTGCCTTTATTCTGCTGCCAGTCAGCTGGAATCAAACCAGCGACTTCTCGAGGCCAGATGTGTTTTGGGGAGACTGCATTCACGTCTGCCACGTTGCCATGACAACAGTGGTTATTGCTGGGAGCTGATGGCGGCGTGGCTCGCTGCTCACACACACACACACACACACACACACACACACACACACACACACACACACACAGAAAAGTGCTGTCAGATGTAATATGAAGATGATTGGTCAATTTGAAATCACCCAGTAGAGCACGATGGGAAATTTCTGCTGCTTCAGATCAGAGACAGAAGACGTGTTTCTGTCTTTATGAGTTTCATCAAACGACTCGATGCTTCGAAACAAAGATGAAAAACACGGTTTAGATATCAGAGATCATTAGAGTATCAATGAGTAGGGGTATTGATAAGTAGTATCAGTATCAGTACCATCCCTAGATATCAGGTATCATTAGAGTATTGATAAATAGAGGTATTGATAAGTAGTATCAGTACCATCCCTAGATATCAGGGATCATCAGAGTATTGATAAGTAGAGGTATTGATAAGATATCAGTGTGTTGTATATTACAGTGAATGTGCTGCTCAGACGACACTGAGAGTAAATATGAACTACAGATAATTAAATGTGTTGTGATCTGAGATAAATATGAACCCGAGTAGAGCATCGTGCTACATTAACCGTCTTTACACAGATGTTTTATTGTTGCTGTGATGCTGCTGCTGTCAACAGATTTAGGTCAGTGTTTCCTGAAAGGAGCAGAACTGTGTGGAGGCGTTCTCCATGATCCACGATCCACGATCCACGATCCACGATCCATGATCCATGATCCACGATCCACGATCCACACTAACACACAGATAGGTTCTAACAGCAGAGAACAGAGTCTCACTGGGATCTCTTCTTCATCACAGACCAACAGAACATCCTCTCCAGTATTAATCAACATTATGTCACCGTTCAGCTCCTCAAAGCTCTTTTTCTTTTGTTTGGTTCATAACTTTCCTGAAAGTTCTGGAAAATGATCTTTCAGTTGATTTTCAGGAGCAACAGAAAAAACAGACTGCAGGTTGAAAGTCAAATAATCTACTGATGAGTGTCTGCTGTTAGAGTCTCCACGTCCGTCTGTACGTCGGTACGTCGGCACGTCGGTCACCTACTCGGCCATTCAGGAGATCCAGACCAACATGATTCTCTGTGTCCAGGTCGTGTTAGAAGAGATGCAACAAAGATCAGAGACATGGAGCCAGAGAACACCTCCTCCTCCTCTCTCTCCTCCTCCTCTCTCTCCTCCTCTCTCTCCTCCTCCTCCTCCTCCTCCTCCTCTCTCTCCTCCTCCTCTCTCTCCTCCTCTCTCTCCTCCTCCTCCTCCTCCTCCTCCTCTCTCTCCTCCTCCTCTCTCTCCTCCTCCTCCTCCTCTCTCTCCTCCTCTCTCTCCTCCTCCCTCCCCCTGCACCTCCTCTCTGCGTCTCCTCTCCTCCGGCCTCTCCTCGCTGCTCCTCCTCCAACAGGTGAGTCATGTTTCTTCTCCTCATCAGGTGATATCTGGATCAATACAGTGATTTAGGATCAATAACAGAATCAGAATCACTTATCAGGACTTTGACTCTGCAGCAGCAGCAGCAGCAGCGTCTGTCACCCTCTCACCCTCTCACCTTCTCAAACCCTCTCACCCGGTCTCCCACTCAGCCTCGCACCCTCTCATGCCTCTCTCCCCGCATCATCCTCTCACCCTCTCAC
>CAKAOJ020000126.1:1692500-1752500 GCA_916701645.2 Sebastolobus alascanus
GTTTACTGTAAACACTGAAAGCAGCTGAAGTGATTACACTTCCTGTTTACTGTAAACACTGAAAGCAGCTGAAGTGATTACACTTCCTGTTTACTGTAAACACTGAAAGCAGCTGAAGTGTTTACAGTTCCTGTTTACTGTAAACACTGAAAGCAGCTGAAGTGTTTACAGTTCCTGTTTACTGTAAACACTGAAAGTAGCTGAAGTGTTTACAGTTCCTGTTTACTGTAAACACTGAAAGCAGCTGAAGTGTTTACACTTCCTGTTAACTGTAAACACTGAAAGCAGCTGAAGTGTTTAAACTTCCTGTTTACTGTAAACAGTGAAAGTAGCTGAAGTGTTTACACTTCCTGTTTACTGTAAACACTGAAAGCAGCTGAAGTGCTTACATGTTAACAACATCAGATTCACTGGATCAGTTCTCTGTTTGTCTCTGAGAGGAGCTGAAGTTGAAATCTCTACAATGATGATGTCATCCTGTAGGCGGAGCTTACTGGGAGTGGGCGGGACTTCGCATACAGAGGGACAACGAGGTGTGGCCGATCATTCTAACCAATCAGCGGCGTAGAGGGGCGTGGTCACGACCAATCATCAGCCTGGACAAAGCACTGTCTCCACCCACACAGGTACGTCACTTCACATCCATGTTGTCCAGAGTGACTTCAGGTACAGAGAGAGAGACAGGTCCATGCAGACAGACTAAAGGTGAGACAGGTGTCCATGTTGGTGAGACAGTCTTCTCTGTGTCTCTTACAGCAGTGTGTCTTCAGACCTGTCTCTCCCTCTCAGCTATGCATTGATAGGTGGCCTGTCTTACCTGTCCAGGTGAGTCTGTCTGTCTGTCTCTCCGTTAATTGCTGTCTGTCTCTCTCTCTGTTAATAACTGTCTGTCTCTCTCTCTTTAGGTGATGAAGGGAGTTCATCCCTCCTTCTTATCTTCACGTTTTTCTTCCAGATTCACTCTGCTGACAAACTACAGACACAGTAAGACCTGTCTGTCCCTCCGTTTGTCTGTCTGTCTGTCTGTCTGTCTGTCTGTCTGTCTGTCTGTCTGTCTGTCTGTCTGTCTCTCTGTGGTTGGTTGCTCATGTTAAAGGTAGACAACTCTCTGATTGGTTTAATTCCTGTTACACCTGAAACTCACCTGTGATTAATGAAAACACTGAGTACGACCCGTCTGTCCTCTGCCTGGTGATGAGAGGACGACCTGCTCTTCCTCTTCGTATTCATCATCAGAAACAGAAGCAGAGACGTTGAGATGTTAAACTCAGTCTGATCTAACATCACGGTCACATGACCACGTGTCTGTAGTCATCATGTCTCACGGAGGATCACATTCAGCCGCAGGAAGTCTTCATCTGTCACGTTGAGTCGCTTTATTTTCCCTCCGCTGAAGACTTTTACTCTCACAGAGACTGATGAAGAGGAGGGTAGTCTGGTGTCCAGTTCAGGTCCAGTTTAGGTCCAGTTTAGGTCCAGTTCAGGTCCAGTTCAGGTCCAGTTCAGGTCCAGTTCAGGTCCAGTTCAGGTCCAGTGGAGTTGATGGAATCGTAGTGATCAGTGACTGATTGATAACTAATTAATAAATGTATAATGATCAATAATCAGTGTTTGTTTCTGTCAGCAGTTTAAATAAAGTTTTATTTCTTGCGTCGTCAGAGAAGCGAGGGATGAACGGAGGAAAAGTTTCTTTACTGCTGAGGACGGATAGAACGATGGACGACAACAAACAGGTGAGTTAGTGCGTTCAGACTCAGGTCATGTGACTGATGTAGCTGCTGGAGGCGGAGCTAGTTTAGTGATGTAGCTGCTGGAGGCGGAGCTAGTTCAGTGTTGTAGCTGTTGGAGGCGGAGCTAGTTCAGTGATGTAGCTACTGGAGGCGGAGCTAGTTCAGTGATGTAGCTACTGGAGGCGGAGCTAGTTCAGTGATGTAGCTACTGGAGGCGGAGCTAGTTCAGTGATGTAGCTGCTTGAGGCGGAGCTAGTTTAGTGTTGTAGCTTCTGGAGGCGGAGCTAGTTTAGTGATGTAGCTGCTGGAGGTGGAGCTAGTTCAGTGATGTAGCTGCTGGAGGCGGAGCTAGTTTAGTGTTGTAGCTTCTGGAGGCGGAGCTAGTTCAGTGATGTAGCTGCTGGAGGTGGAGCTAGTTTAGTGATGTAGCTGCTGGAGGTGGAGCTAGTTCAGTGATGTAGCTGCTGGAGGCGGAGCTAGTTTAGTGTTGTAGCTTCTGGAGGCGGAGCTAGTTTAGTGTTGTAGCTTCTGGAGGCGGAGCTAGTTTAGTGTTGTAGCTTCTGGAGGCGGAGCTAGTTCAGTGATGTAGCTACTGGAGGCGGAGCTAGTTCAGTGATGTAGCTACTGGAGGCGGAGCTAGTTCAGTGATGTAGCTGCTGGAGGCGGAGCTAGTTCAGTGATGTAGCTGCTGGAGGCGGAGCTAGTTCAGTGAACTTGTGTGTGTGTGTGTATGTGTGTGTATGTGTGTGTGTGTGTGTGTGTGTGTGTGTGTGTGTGTGTTTGTGTTGCAGTGTGTAGGTGAGGACAGAGGAGAGGAGGAGGGAAGTGAAGGAGAAAGGAAAGAAAAACGTCCTGTCGCCTCCACACCTGTCCCAGGGTCGCCATGGTAACTGTTGCTCTGTCTCACACACACGCACGCGCACACACACACACACACACACACACACACACACACACACACACACACACACACACACACACACACACACACACACACACACACACACACACTCCTCTGAACCTGTGTGTGTGTTCAGGTGTGTTGTTTGGACCGGAGACGACCGCGTCTTCTTCTTCAATCCCACAATGCACCTGTCTGTCTGGGAGAGACCGGGGGAGCTGATTGGTCGAGACATCAGCCGCATCATCGAGGACCCGCCCCACAAGAGGAAGAAGATGACACCTGCTGGTCTGTCACCTCACCTGTCTGTCACCTCACCTGTCTGTCACCTCACCTGTCTGTCACCTCACCTGTCTGACACCTCACCTGTCTGTCACCTCACCTGTCTGTCACCTCACCTGTCTGTCACCTCACCTGTCTGTCACCTCACCTGTCTGTCACCTCACCTGTCTGACACCTCACCTGTCTGTCACCTCACCTGTCTGACACCTCACCTGTCTGTCACCTCACCTGTCTGTCACCTCATCTGTCTGTCACCTCACCTGTCTGTCACCTCACCTGTCTGTCACCTCATCTGTCTGTCACCTCACCTGTCTGTCACCTCACCTGTCTGTCACCTCATCTGTCTGTCACCTCACCTGTCTGTCACCTCATCTGTCTGTCACCTCACCTGTCTGTCACCTCACCTGTCTGTCACCTCACCTGTCTGTCACCTCACCTGTCTGTCACCTCACCTGTCTGTCGCCTCACCTGTCTGTCACCTCACCTGTCTGTCACTTCACCTGTCTGTCACCTCACCTGTCTAACTCTGACTCTTTGTCTGTTTCTGACAGACAGCAGCTCCAGCTGTCAGTCACCTGGTCTCCATGGTAACGATGAAGATAACGATGATGAACATGAACACACCTCTAAAAGGAACAGGTGAGTCTGATCGAGCCAATCAGAGAGCAGAACAGAAACAAGGTCAAAGGTCTTGAATGTGAAGGGTTCTGAGCTGCTGATGTCATCATGATGGAGGGATATGATTGGTTACATGTTGAGTTCAAGATTCTCTCAGTCGCCCCATAAAATAACCTGTCTGTCTACCTGTCTGTCTATCTGTCTGTCTGTCTGTCTGTCTGTCTGTGTCTGTCTCTCTCTCTCTCTCTCTCTCTCTGTCTGTCTGTCTGTCTGTCTGTCTGTCTGTCTGTCTGTCTGTGTCTGTCTCTCTCTCTCTCTCTCTCTCTCTGTCTGTCTGTCTGTCTGTCTGTCTGTCTGTCTGTCTGTCTGTCTGTCTGTCTGTGTCTGTCTCTCTCTCTCTCTCTCTCTCTCTGTCTGTCTGTCTGTCTGTCTGTCTGTCTGTCTGTGTCTGTCTCTCTCTCTCTCTCTCTCTGTCTGTCTGTCTGTCTGTCTGTCTGTCTGTCTGTCTGTCTGTGTCTGTCTCTCTCTCTCTCTCTCTCTCTCTGTCTGTCTGTCTGTCTGTCTGTCTGTCTGTCTGTCTGTCTGTGTCTGTCTGTCTGTCTGTCTGTCTGTCTGTCTGTCTGTCTACCTGTCTCTCTCCCTCTCTCTCTCTGTCTGTCTGTCTCTCTCTCTGTCTGTCTATCTGTCTGTCTACCTGTCTCTCTCCCTCTCTCTGTCTGTCTGTCTGTCTGTCTGTCTGTCTCTAGACTAGAGGAGTCGATGTCTCTCGTCCCCCGTCCAGGAGAAGTTCAGCTCCTCCCCCTGGAGCTTCGTATCGCTCATTTTAGGGAAATGATGCTGGAGAGAGGGGTAATACACTAATATACACACATATGTATATATATATATATATATATATATATATATATATTTATATGTATATTTATATATATATATGTAAACTGTAAATGTATACATAAATACACGTATGAAATGCTGAAATGTATTTATTAGATGTGGGAGTGAATAAATGTGTTGCTGTGTGTCGTGAGGTGTCGGCGTTCTCCAGCTGGGAGAAGGAGCTTCATAAGATGGTGTTCGACCCGCGGTACCTGCTGCTGACCTCAGACCAGAGGAAACAGGTCGCTTTCATTTCCACGGTTCTGATGTAGAAACACCTGGTTTCATGATGTCACACCTTTGTGATGTCACTGTGTGTGTGTGTGCAGGTGTTTGATCAGTTCGTGAAGAGCAGGATGAAGGACGAGTACAAAGAGAAGAAGAGTAAACTCCAGAAGGCCAGAGAAGAGTTCAGACAGCTGCTGGAGGACGCCAACATCACCATCAGGTACATCACCTGAGTCCACCTCTCACCTGAGTCCACCTCTCACCTGAGTCCACCTCTCACCTGAGTACACCTCTCACCTGGACCATCAGGTACATCACCTGAGTCCACCTCTCACCTGAGTCCACCTCTCACCTGGACCATCAGGTACATCACCTGAGTCCACCTCCTCACCTGAGTCCACCTCTCACCTGAGTCCACCTCTCACCTGAGTCCACCTCTCACCTGAGTACACCTCTCACCTGGACCAGCAGGTACATCACCTGAGTCCACCTCTCACCTGGACCATCAGGTACATCACTCTGAGTCCACCTCTCACCTGGACCATCAGGTATCACTCTGAGTCCACCTCTCACCTGGACCATCAGGTATCACTCTGAGTCCACCTCTCACCTGGACCATCAGGTATAACTCTGAGTCCACCTCTCACCTGGACCAGCAGGTACATCACTCTGAGTCCAGCTGCTCACCTGGACCAGCAGGTACATCACCTGAGTCCACCTCTCACCTGGACCAGTAGGTATCACTCTGAGTCCAGCTGCTCACCTGGACCAGCAGGTACATCACTCTGAGTCCAGCTGCTCACCTGGACCAGCAGGTACATCACCTGAGTCCACCTCTCACCTGGACTATCAGGTACATCACTCTGAGTCCACCTCTCACCTGGACCATCAGGTATCACTCTGAGTCCACCTCTCACCTGGACCAGCAGGTACATCACTCTGAGTCCACCTCTCACCTGGACCATCAGGTACATCACCTGAGTCCACCTCTCACCTGGACCAGCAGGTACATCACCTGAGTCCACCTGCTCACCTGGACCAGCAGGTATCACTCTGAGTCCACCTCCTAGTTCGGGTTCGACTCTAATCGTCACGTTTTTCTCGTTTTCTCTCCGCAGATCGACCTTTAAGGAGTTCTGTGCTCGTTACCGTGGCGACCAGCGGTTCGACGCCCTCAGCAGGAAGAAGGAACAGGAAGTGCTCTTTCATCATTACATCACATCCTTAAAGAAACGAGACAAGGAGAATGGAGCCAGACTGAGGAAGATGAGATGAGACCGCTGTTCTACAAACTGTCTCAGAACCTTACAGACCCATCTAGAACCTTCGTAGAACTCATCCAGGACCTCCCAGACCCTTCCAGACCCTTCCAGACCCTTCCAGAACCTTCAAAAAAAAAAACTCCCAGGACCTTGTGTTGCACATCACTGAGCAGATCCTGTTCTGGCTCCGAGTGCTGAGTCCTGGTTTCACACTGATGGTTCTCTGAGACCAGAAGGAACCACAGAGACCAGAAAGAACCACAGAGACCAGAAGGAACCACAGAGACCAGAAGGACCCACAGAGACCAGAAGGACCCACAGAGACCAGAAGGACCCACAGAGACCAGAAGGACCCACAGAGACCAGAAGGAACCACAGAGACCAGAAGGACCCACAGAGACCAGAAGGAACCACAGAGACCAGAAGGACCCACAGAGACCAGAAGGACCCACAGAGACCAGACTGGGACCAGAGGATCTGAATGGTTCTGACTTTTTGTTTGTGGTTATATAGATTATTTAGGACAGGAGGAGGACCAGCAGCATTAGACTTCTTTCTGGGTTCCGGACTGTAGTGGACTGATGTCATCTGGACCTGCTGAACTGGACTGAAAAGATCCGAGTTAAACTGGTTAAACTGGACTTCAAAAAGAACTAGAACACAAAAAAGATATCTGTCCATCTGTCTGACTGTCTGTATGTTCATCCGTACATATACTAGATATTATATTATATATATATATATATATATATATATATATATATATACTGTACATTATATGAATATCAATAATATGCATCTCCTGCCCGTCCAGCGGTCTCGGTGGTCTCCGTGGTCTCCGTGGGCCGAGCCAGGACCAGGTCCATGTTCTGAACACCAGTTTCAATTACTCACACTTTGGTTCTGTCTCTGAATACTACAATACCCATGAGCCTCAGCTACTGTTGCCATGGAGAGGACGGCAGGCAGAGGTGTGAAGCTCTGTGATTGGCTGTTTGGCAGTGAAATGCACCATGGGAGTCGTAGTTCTCCTTCAGTTTTTATGACTTTTTATCAAAGAAGCAGATATTTTCTAACTCAGTTATTCATCTTGTGTTTCATGTTGATCACCTGTTGATGGTCCTCTGATGGACGATCTGATTGGCCGAGCCAGGAGCAGGACGCCCCCCCCCCCCCTCATGTCTACCGTGTTTTTTAAATGTTTGTTATCAGGATGCTGCTGTAAACGTGATGTAAACCCTGCCCCCCCCACCTGTCAGCACCATGGTGAGATGTGATTAGACAGATTTTGTGTCCTGATGTTCTGATTGGATGTTTTTTAGTGTCCTGACTTCTCATTGGACGGTGTCTGTGTGTGTTCTGATGTTTCAGTGGCTGTAGTTCATGACGTGTTTTAATTAAAGTGTTCCTCAAACACAACGGTGGTGGTGGTGTTGTTTTCAGGTTAACTTCCTGTTAACAGGTGAACTTCCTGTTTACAGGTGAACTTCCTGTTAACAGGTGAACTTCCTGTTTACAGGTGAACTTCCTGTTAACAGGTGAACTTCCTGTTTTCAGGTGAACTTCCTGTTAACAGGTGAACTTCCTGTTTACAGGTGAACTTCCTGTTAACAGGGGAACTTCCTGTTTACAGGTGAACTTCCTGTTTAGAGGTGAACTTCCTGTTAACAGGGGAACTTCCTGTTAACAGGTGAACTTCCTGTTTACAGGTGAACATCCTGTTAATAGGGGAACTTCCTGTTTTCAGGTGAACTTCCTGTTAACAGGTGAACTTCCTGTTTACAGGTGAACTTCCTGTTAACAGGAGAACTTCCTGTTTACAGGTGAACTTCCTGTTAATAGGGGAACTTCCTGTTTTCAGGTGAACTTCCTGTTAACAGGTGAACTTCCTGTTTACAGGTGAACTTCCTGTTAACAGGTGAACTTCCTGTTAATAGGGGAACTTCCTGTTAACAGGAGAACTTCCTGTTTACAGGTGAACTTCCTGTTTACAGGTGAACTTCTTGTTAACAGGTGAACTTCCTGTTAACAGGTGAACTTCCTGTTTACAGGTGAACTTCTTGTTAACAGGTGAACTTCCTGTCTCGTGATGACTCTTCAGGGCCGCTACGACCTGCATCGATGGTCAGATGACAGACAGGTGTGGACGAAGCTAGTGAGCTAATCTGTTAGCATCAGGTTGTTTATGAGCACAACGTCCTCCACAGTCCTGGTAGAGATCCAACCTTCTTCTACAGGGGACGGACAATGTACAGAATTGGTACATTCTGTCTGTCTGTCTGTCTGTCTGTCTGTCTGTCTGTCTGTCTGTCTGTCTGTCTGTCTGTCTAATACTTTTATTTAAATATTTACTTTTTATTACATTTTTGTCTTATTTTTATGTCTTATGCGTGCATTTAAATAAATATTTTAGTTGTTATTGTTTTTTTATAATTTTTTTGTCTTATATGTATATCTTATGTTATGTGTTGCATTTAAGTACATTTTTTATTTAATTAATGAATGAATTTATTTTGAATGCTGTGATGACGCTGTGATGATGCTGTGATGACGCTGTGATGACGCTGTGATGATGCTGTGATGATGCTGTGATGACGCTGTGATGATGCTGTGATGATGTGATGATGCTGTGATGATGCTGTGATGCTCTGATGATGCTGTGATGATGCTGTGATGATGCTGTGATGACGCTGTGATGACGCTGTGATGATGCTGTGATGATGCTGTGATGCTCTGATGATGCTGTGATGATGCTGTGATGATGCTGTGATGATGCTGTGATGCTCTGATGATGCTGTGATGATGCTGTGATGATGCTGTGATGATGCTGTGATGATGATGTGATGATGCTGTGATGATGCTGTGATGATGCTGTGATGATGATGTGATGATGCTGTGATGATGCTGTGATGATGCTGTGATGATGCTGTGATGATGATGTGATGATGCTGTGATGATGCTGTGATGATGCTGTGATGACGCTGTGATGATGCTGTGATGATGCTGTGATGATGCTGTGATGATGTGATGATGCTGTGATGATGCTGTGATGCTCTGATGATGCTGTGATGATGCTGTGATGATGCTGTGATGATGCTGTGATGATGCTGTGATGATGCTGTGATGATGCTGTGATGCTCTGATGATGCTGTGATGATGCTGTGATGCTCTGATGACGCTGTGACGCTGTGATGATGCTGTGATGATGCTGTGATGATGCTGTGATGATGCTGTGATGATGCTGTGATGATGCTGTGATGATGCTGTGATGATGCTGTGATGATGCTGTGATGACGCTGTGATGATGCTGTGACGCTGTGATGATGCTGTGATGATGCTGTGATGATGCTGTGATGATGCTGTGACGCTGTGATGATGCTGTGATGATGCTGTGATGATGCTGTGATGATGATGTGATGATGCTGTGATGATGCTGTGATGATGATGTGATGATGCTGTGATGATGCTGTGATGACGCTGTGATGATGCTGTGACGCTGTGATGATGCTGTGATGATGTGATGATGCTGTGATGATGCTGTGATGCTGTGATGATGCTGTGATGACGGCGGGTGTCCAGCAGAGGGAGACAGAGCTCTGGAGGTTCAGCTCTGTGTTACACTGAAGGATGCTGGGAGGAGGAAGAGGAGGAGGAGGAGGAAGAGGATGACGCCAGCAGAGGCTGCAGAGATGCTAACAGCTTCGACACACAAACACTCACTGACAGGAGCTAAATGCTAACAGAGCCAGACAGACAGACAGTTAGACAGAGAGACAGGTATACAGATAGACAGACAGACACTTAGACAGAGAGACAGACAGACAGGTAGACAGAGAGACAGACAGACAGGTAGGTGGAAGGAGGCTGATGCTGGCAGCTAACACACACACACACACACAGTGAGCTGTAGTGAAGCTAGCTGGTTAGCATGCTCAGGATAGGAGGCTAACCTACTGTCACACACACACACACACACACACACACACACACACACACACACACACACACACTCAAGCAATGCAGTGTCCGAGGCTTCCTATTGGACGGTGAGTGATCTACATCTTTTCATGTGTGTGTGCTCAGTTAGGCCGGAGCTGTCAGTGTGTGTGTGGGTGTGTGTGTGTGTGTGTGTGTGTGCGTGTGCGCGTGTGTGTGCGCGCGCGCTGCGTGTTAATGGTGTTGCCATGGAAACAATCATGTATTGCTGCTGTGCAGTGTGCCGGTTGCCGTGACAGCATTGAATCACCTGTCAGAGGTTCACCTGTCCTGCATCACAGGAGGTGTACAAGTACTACTGATACTACTGCAGAACAAGTACAAGTACTACTGATACTACTGCAGAACAAGTACAAGTACTACTGATACTACTGCAGAACAAGTACAAGTACTACTGATACTACTGCAGAACAAGTACAAGTACTACTGATACTTCTGCAGAACAAGTAGAAGTACTACTGATACTTGTGCAGAGGCCTGGACCCCCCCAACGTGTCTAAGGACCGGACTTCAAAACTTATTGGGACCGCCTGGTGCAGTCAAGAGTTTTGGGGCGAACCCGCTGTTCACATCCCGTAACCTAGCAACAGTCAATATTACTTCTTTTGAACCCGGACCAGGACCTGGTCTCTGTTTAACCCGGACCAGGACCGTGTCTCTGACCTTTGTTTTGGTAGGTGATGACTCACTGACTCAGGTGTGTGTTGGTGGTTGTGTGTCTCTGTGTGTGTCCTCAGGTCCAGATGTAGTCCATCCTCTGATTGACGGACAGCTCGTGGGGGGGGCGGAGCCTGCAGGTGGGGGTGATGTCAAAGAGAGGATCAGGGGGGCGAGCGAAGGGGGAGCGACCTGACGCCATGGCAACTCTTCAATCAGCCAATGAGGAGCTGAGAGCCAAACTGATGGACATCCAGATAGAACTACAACATGAAAAGAACAAGGTAAGGACTACAAATCCCAGAGTACCACTGGGTCCTGTGAACCACCACTAATGTAAGACTACCCACAGGTGAGCCGTCTGGAGAGAGAGAAGAGCCAGGAGCTGAAGGCAGAGCATCACCGGGCGACGGTCACCGTGACGGAGCTGAAGACCAAACTCCACGAGGAGAAGCAGAAGGAGCTGGCGGTTACCAGGGAGACGTTACTACGGCAACACGAGATGGAGCTGATGAGGGTCATCAAGATCAAAGACGGCGAGATTCAGCGTCTAAACGGCCTCGTGCTGACGCTGAGGGACGGGTCCACGGACAAGGTGACACCACACCTGATCTACACCTGATCTACACCTGATCTACACCTGATCTACACCTGGTCCACACCTGACCTACATCTGGTCCACACCTGATCCACACGTGGTCCACACCTGATCTACACCTGATCCACACCTGATCTACACCTGATCTACACCTGATCTACACCTGATCCACACCTGACCTACACCTGATCTACACCTGGTCCACACCTGATCTACACCTGATCCACACCTGACCTACACCTGATCCAAACCTGATCTACACCTGACCCACACCTGATCTACACCTGATCCAAACCTGATCCACACCTGATCCAAACCTGATCTACACCTGACCCACACCTGATCTACACCTGACCCACACCTGACCCACACCTGATCTACACCTGATCTACACCTGATCTACACCTGATCCACACCTGATCTACACCTGATCCACACCTGATCTACACCTGATCCACACCTGACCTACACCTGATCCAGTGTTTAACTCCTCAGGTATGAAGGAGTGTTTGATACTCTCCGTCCTCTCGTCCCTCAGGTGAGGAGCGCCCTGCTGGCGGAGGTGGAGGAGGCGAGGAGGAGCTGGGAGGCGGAGCGTTGTCGCCTCCAGCAGGAGGTTCAGGAGCAGAGAGGAACCAAGAGGAGCGCTGAGGAGGCTCTGACATCAGCTCAGCAGGCCTGCCAGGCCCGAGCAGCCGAGCTCCGATCGGCTCATCACCTGCACCAGGAGGAGCTGAACAGAACCAAGAGAGACTGTGAGAGGGAGATCCGCCGCCTGGTACGACCCACCGCCACGCACACACACACACACACACACACACACACACACACACACACACACACACACACACACACACACACACACACACACACACACACACACACACACACACAGCACACCTACCATTACTGTTAGTCTGGAAACATGGCACAATAAACAATGGCACAAAAAAGTTCCACTGATGGACTCTGACGAATGAATAGATTTAAACATGAACAAACAGAGACTGGCTGAGCTCCACAGACCAGCTCAACACACTGGAGAGACACTGCCAGAGTCCAGTTCAGACTGGTACAACACACTGGAGAGACACTGCTAGAGTCCAGTTCAGACTGGTACAACACACTGGAGAGACACTGCTAGAGTCCAGTTCAGACTGGTACAACACACTGGAGAGACACTGCTAGAGTCCAGTTCAGACTGGTACAACACACTGGAGAGACACTGCTAGAGTCCAGTTCAGACTGGTACAACACACTGGAGAGACACTGCTAGAGTCCAGTTCAGACCAGTACAACACACTGGAGAGACACTGCTAGAGTCCAGTTCAGACTGGTACAACACACTGGAGAGACACTGCTAGAGTCCAGTTCAGACTGGTACAACACAGTGGAGAGACACTGCTAGAGTCCAGTTCAGACTGGTACAACACACTGGAGAGACACTGCTAGAGTCCAGTTCAGACTGGTACAACACACTGGAGAGACACTGCTAGAGTCCAGTTCAGACCAGTACAACACACTGGAGAGACACTGCTAGAGTCCAGTTCAGACTGGTACAACACACTGGAGAGACACTGCCAGAGTCCAGTACAGACTGGTACAACACAGTGGAGAGACACGGCCAGAGTCCAGATGAGACTGGTTCAACACAGTGGAGAGACACTGCTAGAGTCCAGATCAGACTGGTTCAACACAGTGGAGAGACACTGCCAGAGTCCAGTTCAGACTGGTACAACACACTGGAGAGACACTGCCAGAGTCCAGTTCAGACTGGTACAACACAGTGGAGAGACACTGCCAGAGTCCAGTTCAGACTGGTACAACACACTGGAGAGACACTGCCAGAGTCCAGTTCAGACTGGTACAACACACTGGAGAGACACTGCCAGAGTCCAGTACAGACTGGTACAACACAGTGGAGAGACACTGCTGGAGTCCAGTTCAGACTGGTACAACACACTGGAGAGACACTGCTAGAGTCCAGTTCAGACTGGTACAACACACTGGAGAGACACTGCTAGAGTCCAGTTCAGACCAGTACAACACACTGGAGAGACACTGCTAGAGTCCAGTTCAGACTGGTACAACACACTGGAGAGACACTGCTAGAGTCCAGTTCAGACTGGTACAACACACTGGAGAGACACTGCCAGAGTCCAGTTCAGACTGGTACAACACACTGGAGAGACACTGCCAGAGTCCAGTTCAGACTGGTACAACACAGTGGAGAGACACTGCCAGAGTCCAGTACAGACTGGTACAGTGGAGAGACACTGCTGGAGTCCAGTTGGTACAACACACTGGAGAGACACTGCTAGAGTCCAGTTCAGACCAGTACAACACACTGGAGAGACACTGCTAGAGTCCAGTTCAGACTGGTACAACACACTGGAGAGACACTGCTAGAGTCCAGTTCAGACTGGTACAACACACTGGAGAGACACTGCTAGAGTCCAGTTCAGACTGGTACAACACACTGGAGAGACACTGCTAGAGTCCAGTTCAGACCAGTACAACACACTGGAGAGACACTGCTAGAGTCCAGTTCAGACCGGTACAACACACTGGAGAGACACTGCTAGAGTCCAGTTCAGACTGGTACAACACACTGGAGAGACACTGCTAGAGTCCAGTTCAGACTGGTACAACACACTGGAGAGACACTGCTAGAGTCCAGTTCAGACTGGTACAACACACTGGAGAGACACTGCTAGAGTCCAGTTCAGACTGGTACAACACACTGGAGAGACACTGCCAGAGTCCAGTTCAGACTGGTACAACACACTGGAGAGACACTGCTAGAGTCCAGTTCAGACTGGTTCAACACCAGCAGCCCTCAGACAGAACACTCTCTGTACTTAGTGTCACTCTTCACTTCAGTTGAACTCAGTTTTTAGGGAAAATAGAAAGCAGCTTCTGTTTTATTAAACAATATAAGTGATGTATAATTTGTGGTTCAACGTTTAGGTTTAGTCAATATGTCCGAATACCTGAGTGGATCTAAATGGGGCGTAGCCGATATCAGATATGATCACTTCATAATCACAGCAGGAGGAAACGTGAACTATGAAATTAAGAGAAAAATGGAAATTTTATTTGCTAACATCAATTATTTCTATAAATTTGTCTTTGAAGCAAAAAGTGTAAATTATATTCTGTACCTTTACAATCATTATTGGACATTATTATTATTATATATCGCTGCTCTTTTCCACCAGTTGCTTGTTAAATGATCGTTTTAATCATGCTGCTGCTGCTGCTGGTGACCTGGTCAATGGCATTTTGGATTGGGTCTGATCATCCTCAAGTCTATTTGAGTCGAGTCTGGCTCTGCTCAGGTCCCCATCGAGTCTCTCTTTTTGAAAATGAATTGATGGACGTCAGGTTCAACCCCGCCCCTTACCTGTCTGACTAACCCCGCCCCTTACCTGTCTGACTAACCCCGCCCCTTACCTGTCTGACTAACCCCGCCCCTTACCTGTCTGACTAACCCCGCCCCTTACCTGTGTGTCTGACTAACCCCTCCCCTTACTTTTCTGACTAACCCCACCCCTTACCCGTCTGTCTCTAACCTGTCTACCTGTGTGTCTACCTGTGTGTCTACCTGTGTGTGTGCAGATGGATGAGATAAAGCTGAAGGACCGAGCGGTCAGTGTTTTGGATAAAGCCCTGGGGCTGCAGGCTGGACACGCCCACCGCCTCCAGCTGCAGACTCAGGCTGCCGAACAGCAAATCGCAACCCTGAGAGACGCTCAGAGGGTGGGGCTAAACTACCCCGGCCCCGCCCTAAACCCCGCCCCTAACACTGCTCCTCACATCGTAAGCTCCGCCTCCTCCTGCTCGTACTGCATGAAATAATTCACTTCATGTCACAGTTTAAACACAACCTGTGCGTTTCAGTAGACATACTACCATACTGCCATAGTATTTAGTATGGTAATACCCATACTACCATAGTATTTAGTATGGTAATACCCATACTACCATAACTTCTGACTTTTTACGTTTATGACTTCCTTGACTTCCAACTTCCTGCAAGCGAAAGGTGCCACGGATAGTTTCTCACCGGAGGATGTCACAGCCAGAGTCAGATACTGTAGACTGTCTACTGGACTCTAAGGGGCGAGCGGCCTGGGAGCCGCACAGGGACGGGGCAGGAAAACTCAGCCGGGCGGCCCAGGGGCAGGGCAGAGGCGAAGCTAGTGACCTCAGGTGGACGGGTAGAAACTCTCCAGGAGGACGGCCTAGGGGCAGGGCAGAGGCGGAGCTAGTGACTTCAGGTGGACGGGTAGAAACTCTCCAGGAGGACGGCCTAGGGGCAGGGCAGAGGCGAAGCTAGTGACCTCAGGTGGACAGGTAGAAACTCTCCAGGAGGACGGCCTAGGGGCAGGGCAGAGGCGGAGCTAGTGACCTCAGGTGGACGGGTAGAAACTCTCGAGGAGGACGGCCTAGGGGCAGGGCAGAGGCGGAGCTAGTGACCTCAGGTGGACGGGTAGAAACTCTCGAGGAGGACGGCCTAGGGGCAGGGCAGAGGCGGAGCTAGTGACCTCAGGTGGACGGGTAGAAACTCTCCATGAGGACGGCCTAGGGGCAGGGCAGAGGTGGTGCTAATGACCTCAGGTGGACGGGTAGAAACTCTCCAGGAGGACGGCCTGGGGGCAGGGCAGAGGCGGAGCTAGTGACCTCAGGTGGATGGGTAGAAACTCTCCAGGAGGACGGCCTAGGGGCAGGGCAGAGGCGGAGCTAATGACCTCAGGTGGACGGGTAGAAACTCTCCAGGAGGACGGCCTAGGGGCAGGGCAGAGGCGGAGCTAGTGACCTCAGGTGGACGGGTAGAAACTCTCCAGGAGGACGGCCTAGGGGCAGGGCAGAGGCGGAGCTAATGACCTCAGGTGGACGGGTAGAAACTCTCCAGGAGGACGGCCTAAGGTCAGGGCAGAGGCGTAGCTAGTGACCTCAGGTGGACGGGTAGAAACTCTCCAGGAGGACGGCCTAGGGGCAGGGCAGACGGGCAAAACTGGTTATGAAGCCGTAGGTGAAGGCAGGATCTCTCTGGAAGTCGAGCAGGACGGGACCCCTCAGGAGGATTACCACCGAGGCAGGACCCCACTGGAAGATGGCCATGGAGTCTTGAGGCTAAGGAGGGCAGCCAGCGACTGAAGACCCGGCTGTAGGTTGGTCCAGTGGTGAGCTGAACCGAAACTTGGGCTGCTGCGGCCCTGCAGGAACTGGTGTCGACCAGACCGGTGACTGGACACTGAGAGCAGGTGTCGGTCGGACCGCTTGACTATGACTTGCCCCAAACTGCATGTGATTATCATAAAGTGGGCATGTCTGTAAAGGGGAGACTCGTGGGTACCCAGAGAACCCATTTACATTCACACATCTGGAGGTCAGAGGTCAAGGGACCCCTTTGAAAATGGCCATGACAGGTTTTCCTCGCCAAAATTTAGTGTAAGTTTGGAGTGTTATTTAACCTCCTTCATGACCAGCTAGTCTGACCTGGTTGGTACCGATGGATTCATCAAGTTTTATAGTTTCAGATGATACCATCTTCATCTTCATCTTCATCTTCTAGATCTTCTCTCTAGATTTAAAACTGAGCCGCTACAACCTAAAAATCACAAGTTGCGTTAATGCGTTAAAGAAATTAGTGGCGTTAAAACAAATTAGCATTAATGCGTTATTATATTGTTAACTTTGATAGACTTAAACAAATCAAAAGTCTGTTTCCACCAGGAAGGAAAACACTCACAACACTAAACACTAACAACAGAACAGCTTTGTAGTTCTCAATAAAAACCTCTCTAGGTGCAGGAAGGACTACGTGACCTTGTGTTACTGTCCTGACAGACACGGTTCACGTTGGTTCTGACTAATCAGGTAAAGACTACATTACCCATAGGCCTCAGCTGCTGTTTGATCAGCTCTCCAAAGTATAAATTTAGCTCCTACATCTATATATTGTAGAGATGACAGAAGCTCTGTGATTGGCCGATTGTTACTGAAATGCACCATGGGAGTCGTAGTTCTCCCTCAGTCTATGATTTTTTTTATCAAAGAAGCAGATATTTATATACTGTATATATAACTCAGTGTGTTTCATGTTATAACTCACACTGCAATGTGTGTGTGTGTGTGTGTGTGTGTGTGTGTGTGTGTGTGTGTGTGTAGTCTCAGGAGGACCGGGACACTCGCAGGTTTCAGTTAAAAATTGCTGAGCTCAGCGCTGTCGTCAGGAAGCTGGAGGATCGAAATGCTCTGCTGTCGGAGGAACGCAACGAACTGGTAACCAGCACATGATACTCACACATTATTATTATTATTATTATTATTATTATTATTATTATTATTACTATACATTTATCCTTCTACACTAGTGAGGACCCTCATTAACATAATGCAGCTCCGAGCCATAACCCCTAAAACCTGCTGTACCCCATTTTTTGTGTATTTTCTCTATAATGTGTATTTTTTATATACTTTCTGTGTACTTTGTTTCTGTCCTGCAGCTGAAGCGTCTCAGGGAGACGGAGAGTCAGTTTCTTCCACTTCTGGATAAAAACAAGCGTCTGAGCAGGAAGAACGAGGATCTGGCCCTCACTCTGCGTCGCCTCGACAACAAGCTCCGCTTCGTCACCCAGGAGAACATGGAGATGGTAGCCATGGTAACCCCTGACCCTGTTCTCCTCTACCTTGACAACACACTCACAAACATGGTCTGAGTGCTGGTTTGGTCCCAGTCAAACCAGTAGTATAAAGTATATATTAATATACAGTATATACTATATACTACTGGTTTGGTCCCAGTCAAACCTCTGGACCAGTAGGAAATGTGTCTAAAGAAATGAGGAAATTTTATCAGATAAAATCTCACTAATATAGATTAATAGAACCTCATATTACTACCACTACTACTACTATATATACTATATATATGTATGTATATATCTGTGTGTTGTGATCCACAGAGGAGACCGAGTTCTTTAAACGACCTGGACCGCAGCCACTCCACCAGTTACCATGGTTACAGCCACGATGAGCGGGAGATGGAGTTTCTACGGTTACAAGTTCTGGAGCAGCAACACATCATCGACGACCTGTCCAAGGTACTACTACTACTACTACTACTACTACTGCTACTATACTACTACCTTTAATACTGCTACTACAACAACACATCATGGACGACCTGTCCAAGGTACTACTACTACTACTACTACTACTACTGCTACTATACTACTACCTTTAATACTGCTACTACAACAACACATCATCGACGACCTGTCCAAGGTACTAATACTACTACTACTACTACTACTACTACTACTACTACTACTACTACTATAACTATACTACTACCTTTAATACTGCTACTACAACAACACATCATCGACGACCTGTCCAAGGTACTAATACTACTACTACCTTTAATACTGCTACTACAACAACACATCATCGACGACCTGTTCAAGGTACTTCTACTACTACTACTACTATACTACTATACTACTACCTTTAATACTGCTATTACAACAACACATCATTGACGACCTGTCCAAGGTACTAATACTACTACTACTACTACTACTGCTACTACTACTACTACTACTACTATAACTATACTACTACCTTTAATACTGCTACTACAACAACACATCATCGACGACCTGTCCAAGGTACTAAACCTACAACTGTGATTACTACTACTGTTAATACTACCGTTGATACTACCTGATCAGCAGTACTACCAGTATGTTGTAGTAACAATATCTGAAATACAACTCTTTGTGTTTTCAGGCTCTGGAGACAGCTGGTTACGTAAAGAATGTTATAGTAAGTATTGCGTAGCAGTACTTCTACTACTGTCAGTACTACTAAAACTCTGAGTACTTTTACTGTGTGTGATGTAGGTGAAGTATTATGATGTTCTTTAGAGGCCAAAAACTGAGCTGGACTCCACAAACACAACTCCTAATGAATGAATGAATGGATGAATGAATGAATACTGTGTGTTTCCTCCAGGAGAGAGACATGTTACTGAGATACAGATGAATGAATGAATGAATGAATGAATGGATGAATGAGTGAATGAATGAATGAATGGATGAATGGATGAATGAGTGAATGAATGAATGAATGAATGGATGAATGAATGAATGAATGAATGGATGAATGAATGGATGGATGAATGAATGAATGAGTGAATGAATGGATGAATGAATGGATGAATGAATGAATGAATGAATGGATGAATGAATGGATGAATGAATGAATGGATGATCACTGTGTGTTTCCTCCAGGAGAGAGACATGTTACTGAGATACAGACGTCAGGACTCAGTCAGGAGGAAACGAACCTTCAGAGCCTGCAGGGTGAGAACTCTCTATGGTTCTATACCTGGTTTCTGTTCCTGTGTTCTACCGTTCTACTGTTCTCCTGTTCTACTGTTCTCTTGTTCTCCTGTTCTACTGTTCTCCTGTTCTCTTGTTCTCCTGTTCTACTGTTCTCCTGTTCTACTGTTCTCTTGTTCTCCTGTTCTACTGTTCTCCTGTTCTCTTGTTCTCCTGTTCTACTGTTCTACTGTTCTACTGTTCTCTTGTTCTCCTGTTCTCCTGTTCTCTTGTTCTCCTGTTCTACTGTTCTCCTGTTCTCTTGTTCTCCTGTTCTACTGTTCTACTGTTCTCTTGTTCTCCTGTTCTACTGTTCTACTGTTCTACTGTTCTACTGTTCTACTGTTCTCTTGTTCTCCTTTTCTACTGTTCTCCTGTTCTCCTGTTCTCACACAGGTCATAGAGACGTTCTATGGTTATGATGAGGAAGCGTCGGCGGACTCTGATGGATCGTCTTTGTCGTTTCACACCGACAGAACTCCAGATACAGAACCAGATGAGGTACACACACACAGTTTGGTTCTGTTACTGGTTCCGTTACTGTTTCTGTTACTGTTTCTGTTACTGTTCTGACTGGTTCTGTTACTGGTTCTGTTTGTGTTTCAGGTGTGTGTGCGTGAGGATGCAGAGTTTCGTTACCGTCAGCTGACTCAGGAGTATCAGGCTCTGCAGCGAGCGTACGCTCTGCTGACGGAGACGAGTGGAGGGAACTACGACGCCGAGAAGGAGATCAAGGTGACCCGACCTCTGAGCCAGGCACTAACAGGTCGATGGTTCTATTCTCTGTAATGAAGCAAGGCACTAACAGGTCGATGGTTCTATTCTCTGTAATGAAGCAAGGCACTAACAGGTTGATGGTTCTATTCCCTGTAATGAAGCAAGGCACTAACAGGTTGATGGTTCTATTCCCTGCAATGAAGCAAGGCACTAACAGGTTGATGGTTTTATTCTCTGTAATGAAGCAAGGCACTAACAGGTTGATGGTTTTATTCCCTGCAATGAAGCAAGGCACTAACAGGTTGATGGTTTTATTCTCTGTAATGAAGCAAGGCACTAACAGGTTGATGGTTCTATTCCCTGCAATGAAGCAAGGCACTAACAGGTTGATGGTTTTATTCTCTGTAATGAAGCAAGGCACTAACAGGTTGATGGTTCTATTCCCTGTGTTTCAGACCAGAGAGCAGCTGCTGGCTGAAATCAGTCGATATGAAACCAGAGTAGCAGATCTGGAGTCAGCTCTGAAGCAACAAGGACGGGTAACACACACTGAACTTAATGTTTACATGTTAGAAACGTGACATGAAATAATAATCAATAATAATAATGATGAAGAATGATGGTGAAGATACCCCGAGTGTATGGTGAAGATACCCCGGGTGTATGGTGAAGATACCCCGGGTGTGATGAAGATACCCCGGGTGTGATGAAGATACCCCGGGTGTGATGAAGATACCCCGGGTGTGATGAAGATACCCCGGGTATGGTGAAGATACCCCGGGTATGGTGAAGATACCCCGGGTATGGTGAAGATACCCCGGGTATGATGAACTGACTTCGTCAGTTGGTTCCAGGATAGACTCCTGGGATGTGTCTTCATTCTGATCAGAGGCGCAGAGAACCAATGAGAGCGAGAGGGAGGTAGAACAAACATAGAACGTAGAACAGAGTGACCAATCATATTCCATGAAGAGCCAAACTAAACCAATCAGAACATGTGACCACATGTTTGTTTACGATCCAACCAGCTCCTCCAATCAGAAAAAAGACTCCGCCCACTGCTCGGGTAGAGGGGAGGAGCTTATCTGTGATCAGTCTGACTGCTGGCTCTCTGTGGAACATGACTGAACCCCTCTGATGTAGAACGTACAACATAGAACATAGAACATAGAACATAGAGCGTAGAACATAGAGCGTAGAACATAGAACGTAGAACATAGAACGTAGAACATATAGCAGGAATCTTGGAGGTTTGAGCTGTAAATATAAGTTATTTAAGAACTACTGACACTGTCTCTCTCTCTGTCTGTCTCTCTCCCTGTCTCTCTGTCCACCTGTCTGTCCACCTGTCTGTCCACCTGTCTGTCCACCTGTCTGTCCACCTGTCTGTCTCTCAGGATGTCCAGTGGGTGGAGGAGAAGCAGTCGTTGTATCGGAGGAATCAGCAGCTGGTGGAGAAGGTGAACAAACTGTCAAATCTGTATTTGACACTGAACACGTGAAAGACAACGATTAATAATTTAGTGAATAAATGCATTAATATTGACTCTTTTTTACATCAGGAAGACTGAATATTTTTAATGCAAGATATAAAAACAGCATTATGTGACGCTGTTTCTATGATTTTTCTGTATATTTCTGATATTTTGCAGATTAAGCAAATGGAAGGTGAAGAGCTGAAGCTGGAAAACGACATCCAGGACGTCAGAGATCAGAACGAACTGCTGGAGTTTCGGATCTTAGAGCTCGAGGTAAAAACAGTCAGACAGACGTAAACAACAACAAGTTAAAACAGTCAGACAGACGTAAACAACAAGTCAAATCAGTCAAACGGACGTAAACATCAAGTTAAAACAGTCAGACAGACGTAAACAACAAGTCAAATCAGTCAAACGGACGTAAACAACAAGTTAAAACAGTCAGACAGACGTAAATAACAACAAGTTAAAACAGTCAGACAGACGTAAACATCAAGTTAAAACAGTCAGACAGACGTAAACATCAAGTTAAAACAGTCAGACTGACGTAAACATCAAGTTAAAACAGTCAGACAGACGTAAACATCAAGTTAAAACAGTCAGACTGACGTAAACATCAAGTTAAAACAGTCAGACTGACGTAAACATCAAGTTAAAACAGTCAGACTGACGTAAACAACAAGTTAAAACAGTCAGACAGACGTAAACATCAAGTTAAAACAGTCAGACAGACGTAAACAAGTTAAAACAGTCAGACAGACGTAAACAACAACAAGTTGAAACAGTCAGACTGACACATGTCTCTGTTTCTATGGAAACCATGTTGACTGTTCAGGAGAGGGAGCGACGCTCACCTGCCATTAACTTCCAACAACTCCATTTCCCAGAAGGCCTCAGTCCTCTACAGATCTACTGCGAGGCAGAGGGAGTCGCTGTGAGTAACAGTAGGCCTACACCTTATAACACCTGCAAACACCTGAGTACACCTGTAATCACACCTGAGTACACCTGTAAACATACCTGAGTACACCTACCAACACCTGAGTACACCTGTAAACATACCTGAGTATACCTACCAACACCTGAGTACACCTGTAAACATACCTGAGTACACCTACCAACACCTGAGTACACCTGTAAACATACCTGAGTCCACCTGAGTAACGATTGGTTCTGCTGAATGATATTTTGTGTTGTTATTCCTCAGGAGATCGTGATCAGTGAGTTGATGAAGAAGCTGGACATTCTGGGAGATAACGCCGTAAGTGTATGTTGAATTTATTTTGTACATGTATGTGTTTAAATATTGAAGTCAATCAGTTTGGACCTGAACTCCGTCTTCTATCGTCGGTTCTGTTTATTTGGACCTGAAGCTCGTCCTCTCAGAGCTTCAGTCTGCTGCAGTAAATCCTTCAGTTATTTACGTGTTGTTGACGTGTTGTTGACGTGTTGCTGTTTGCGTGTCTTCCTTTAGAACCTGTCCAATGACGAGCAGGTGGTGGTGATCCAGGCCAGGACGGTCCTCACTCTGGCAGAGAAGGTAACACAGCAGTGATGCTGACCTTTGACCCTGTCTGAATCATGTATATATCACAGTGATGCTGACCTTTGACCCTGTCTGAATCATGTATATATCACAGTGATGCTGACCTTTGACCCTGTCTGAATCATGTATATATCACAGTGATGCTGACCTTTGACCCTGTCTGAATCATGTATACATCACAGTGATGGTGACCTTTGACCCTGTCTGAATCATGTATACATCAAAGTGATGGTGACCTTTGACCCTGTCTGAATCATGTATATAATCACAGTCATTCTGTCCCCCTCTACCTGTCTCTCTACCTGTCTCTCTACCTGTCACTCTACCTGTCTCTCTACCTGTCTCTCTACCTGTCCCTCTACCGGTCTGTCTACCTGTCTCTCTACCTGTCTCTCTACCTGTCTCTCTACCTGTCCCCCTACCTGTCTCTCTACCTGTCTCTCTACCTGTCTCTCTACCTGTCCCTCTACCTGTCTCTCTACCTGTCTCTCTACCTGTCTCTCTACCTGTCCCTCTACCGGTCTGTCTACCTGTCTCTCTACCTGTCTCTCTACCTGTCCCTCTAACTGTCTCTCTACCTGTCCCTCTACCTGTCCCTCTACCGGTCTGTCTACCTGTCTCTCTACCTGTCTCTCTACCTGTCTCTCTACCTGTCCCCCTACCTGTCTCTCTACCTGTCTCTCTACCTGTCCCTCTACCTGTCTCTCTACCTGTCTCTCTACCTGTCTCTCTACCTGTCTCTCTACCTTTCTGTCTCTGCTCAGTGGTTGGAGTCCATCGAAGTGACCAAGTCGGCTCTGCAGCAGAAGATGTTAGACATTGAGAGTGAGAAGGTAAAAGAGTTCAACAGGTCAAAAGCATAAAACACAAAAATCATGAACCGTTTTCTAAAGGACAACAATCGTCCAACCATCGTCATGGTGACGCCTCAGGTAAAAACACGGTGAAGTTGTTTACGGTTGTATTTCTGTTGTCTAACATTGTCCATCTGACAGCAGCTCAGCAGCACAGCCTTCGGGTGACCTTTGACCTCTGTGTGTTGTTGTGTAGGACCTGTTCAGTAAACAGAAGGGTTACCTGGATGAAGAGCTGGACTACAGGAAGCAGTCGATGGATCAGGCTCATAAGGTCAGTGTGAGACGCAGGGGGGGCACATGGGGCACAAATATAGGAAATTAAGGAATGAGGAATTGAACTTGTCCTCTGTGATATTTCGATTGTCGATGTTGGATTTGAGAACAGCTTCACAACCACTGGTTCATTATTCTATTCTTTACTCCTCACAGCTAATATTGACTTTTCTGATGGGATGACATATTTTCTTGGTTGCCTCAGAGGATCCTGGAGCTGGAGGCCATGTTGTTTGAGGCTCTGCAGCAGGAGGAGGAGTTCAGGATGGAGGGATTAAAGATGGAGAAGGGTCGTCTGTCTGAAACACTGACGGAGGACGAGAGGGACGGCCTGAGGAGAGCTATGGACCAATGGAAACGATCGGTGATGTGTGAGCTGAGAGAGAGAGACGTCCAGATCCTCCGAGAGAGGATGGAGCTACTGCAGCTCACCCAACAGGTAGATGTTTAAACTACAGGTATACGTTTAAACTACAGGTAACTACAGGTTAACTATTAAACTTTAGGTATCTACGTGTAAACTTGTTATATGTTTCATGTATTGTTGACATGATGTTTGTGTTTCCAGAGGAACAAGGAGCTGGAGGAATTTATAGAAGCACAGAAACGACAGATTAAAGAGCTGGAGGAGAAGGTAGGAATAATAGAAACACAATAGAGTCTGGTTGTAAACCATCTGCTTTCTGTGACTCTTCAACTGACTCTCCACTTCTTTTCTTTCAGTTTCTATTCCTGTTTCTATTCTTCTCTTTGGCGTTTATCCTCTGGTCCTAACATTAGCTGGTGAGTCACACAGCAACACGTTTCAGTACACCTGGGGTAAACCCTGTACACCTGGGGTAAACCCAGTACACCTGGGGTAAACCCTGTACACCTGGGGTACACCCTGTACACCTGGGGTAAACCCTGTACACCTGGGGTAAACCCTGTACACCTGGGGTAAACCCTGTACACCTGGGGTACACCCTGTACACCTGGGGTAAACCCTGTACACCTGGGGTACACCCTGTACACCTGGGGTACACCCTGTACACCTGGGGTAAACCCAGTACACCTGGGGTAAACCCTGTACACCTGGGGTACACCCTGTACACCTGGGGTAAACCCTGTACACCTGGGGTAAACCCAGTACACCTGGGGTAAACCCTGTAAACGTGGGGTAAACCCTGTACACCTGGGGTAAACCCAGTACACCTGGGGTACACCCTGTACACCTGGGGTAAACCCTGTACACGTTGGGTAAACCCTGTACACCTGGGGTACACCCTGTACACCTGGGGTAAACCCTGTACACCTGGGGTAAACCCTGTAATGGTGGGGTAAACCCTGTACACCTGGGGTAAACCCAGTACACCTGGGGTACACCCTGTACACCTGGGGTAAACCCTGTACACGTTGGGTAAACCCTGTACACCTGGGGTACACCCTGTACACCTGGGGTAAACCCTGTACACCTGGGGTAAACCCAGTACACCTGGGGTACACCCTGTACACCTGGGGTAAACCCTGTACACCTGGGGTAAACCCTGTACACCTGGGGTAAACCCAGTACACCTGGGGTACACCCTGTACACCTGGGGTAAACCCTGTACACCTGGGGTAAACCCAGTACACCTGGGGTACACCCTGTACACCTGGGGTAAACCCTGTACACCTGGGGTACACCCTGTACACCTGGGGTAAACCCTGTACACCTGGGGTAAACCCAGTACACCTGGGGTACACCCTGTACACCTGGGGTAAACCCTGTACACCTGGGGTACACCCTGTACACCTGGGGTAAACCCTGTACACCTGGGGTAAACCCAGTACACCTGGGGTACACCCTGTACACCTGGGGTAAACCCTGTACACCTGGGGTAAACCCTGTACACCTGGTTATCCTACAGGGTTTCCTATCATTGTATGTTAGCACTACAGCTGTCAATGGTTGTAGAATTGATATAATTATGTAACTAAATCTGGTCAAAGTAACGGTGCTGACGTCTGTGTTTTAGTGTCTGCAGGCCTCCGGAGTCCAGCAGCTGAACACTCAGCAGGGTCGGCTCAGACTGATCGGACCAAGCGACATGAGGATTCAGAAGGATTCAGGGTTTGAACCAGCAGCTTCCTGACTGAGGCACGTTGGCTTCACTGCCCCACTGACCTGCCTCTGGCTGCTGTCAGCCAATCAGAGCAGAGCCCAGCTGTCAGCTGACTCTAGAACTAAACCGTCACACCTCATCGACGAAGACAAGGATGGTTTCCACCGCCACAGATGAACATTGTGTTTCAGACGAGTGAAAACCACAACCAGCAATATGCTAACTAGCTACCTGTTAGCTACTCTTCACCAGGAAGTTCTGGTTTAGACACCTGATATGTAGCTGACTCACATTCTGGCCTCAGGAGGCCCGCTGGACCAAAGTGGTGCTGAACGTCATACAGTGTTAGCTCAGCTAGCTGGACGTCACACAGTGTTAGCTCAGCTAGCTGGACGTCATACAGTGTTAGCTCAGCTAGCTGGACGTCATACAGTGTTAGCTCAGCTAGCTGGACGCCATACAGTGTTAGCTCAGCTAGCTGGACGTCACACAGTGTTAGCTCAGCTAGCTGGACGTAATACAGTGTTAGCTCAGCTAGCTCGACGCCATACAGTGTTAGCTCAGCTAGCTGGACGTCACACAGTGTTAGCTCAGCTAGCTTGACTTCTTACAGTGTTAGCTCAGCTAGCTGAACGTCACACAGTGTTAGCTGAGCTAGCTGGACGTCACACAGTGTTAGCTCAGCTAGCTGGACGTCACACAGTGTTAGCTCAGCTAGCTTGACTTCTTACAGTATTAGCTCAGCTAGCTGAACGTCACACAGTGTTAGCTGAGCTAGCTGGACGTCATACAGTGTTAGCTCAGCTAGCTGATTTTAAACATTGCCAGCTAACTGAGCTCGTTGGTTGGGTTGGTTGCAGCAATCTGACCTGGTTGGGTCGGTTGCAGCAATCTGACCCGGTTCTGAGTGAATGACGCTCCAATGACGGCCGAGCTCGATGAACTACAATAGACGTTCAGTAAAGCGGTTGCTAAGTTACCTTGATGAGTTCACACAGTAGAAAACATTAGAAACTGAACATGGAACGTGGAGCGTTCTCGTCTGTCCTGATGTAAGTTCAGTTGAATATAACTGTGTTCTGATTGGCTGTTCCTGCAGACTGGAGAGTGATGTCACACTGTAGAGCCTTCCAGCTCCTCATAGATCTGAGGTTACAGTGTGTAACCTTCATGTAGTTTCAGCCCACCTGAATCATCCCGGGACCAAAATCCGATGAAGGAAACACTTGTTGATGGCGTCAGGAGGTCTGCTGGAGGTTAGAGCTGCAACAACTGAACACGACAGGTTCTGATCTGAAGAAACGAAGCATGAAGTCTGAAACAGGATTAAAAACTGCTCAGAAACATTTGATTTAATAATAAACCTGCAGCAGAGGTTCTGATCCGGTCTCTGTACCAGATCAACTGGGAGGTCAAAGTGATGGAGGAAAGTACAACGTCAGTGTTTCATAGACCCGCCTGAATAATGGAGGATAATTTCACAAAACAAAAATCTATAATTATGTATTATTATATACTATATTATATTATATATTATACTATTACTATACTATTATACTATATTATATACTATTATTATAATAATTATTATTATTAGGCTATATGAATTTATGCATTCTTCATTTTACGCTGCTACTAGAGATAATCAGTTGACTATCTGATAAAATTAAATGGAAATATGAAAATAGAAAGTGAGTAAAATAAAAGTACAGAAAATAAATGTTCAAATAAAAAGTTTAATTCTAAACAAAGACTTATTATTTTTACAGTCTGGTTAATTTTCAAATCAGATTAATTTTTATTTTTCAGATAAAATGTTCCTGCATATCAGGGCTTTGAGGTCCATTTTCCACCAATGTGTCGTTTCAATATCAAATTCATATATACAGTATATATATATATATATATATATTAGTAAACAAAGCACAGGATTTATTTAAAAGGTGAATTATCTTCCCTCAGTGTTTAACTGAAACAGGTTCAGAGCTGAATCTTTCCTGCTGTTGTACTTTTATTATTACAGATGATATTTTTCTATCTCTGCTGTGAGTCTGAACTCAGTGAACATCTGACGAGTCGGCAGTTTGACGTGATTACACATTAAAAATGGTGGAAACGAGACTGAAAACAAAACTGTGTTTTGTTGTTTTTCACAAACTGTCTTCCAGATCAGAGATTTTTATTATTTGATCCATTAGTTATTTTAATGGTTTGGATGGATTGGAAGATTTGCTTCAGACATCAAACGCATTGCGGCTGCTGAACACCGACTCCTGTCTACTACAGATGTTAAATGATGCAGCGCTAGCTAGCTGGCCGGGTTTTTATTGAGTCTAAATCGATGCTGCAGACGTATCTGATGGACAGATGTGGTCTGTTCTTAATCCATTAACCAGATGTTTTGTGTTTTCTACTCGACAGACTGAAACTGAAACCAACATCATTCATTCAGCTCAAAGTCACTGAGATCACGTTTCCTCTGATGTTTGATGAACTGAACCTCTTCATCCTGTTTTTATACGTTTTATACGACACCTGATTGGCTGATGAGTTATTTGCATCATTGAGCAGGTGTACCTAATAAAGTGACCAGTGACCACAGGGTCAGATACATCCTGTACACTGTGTTGTGTATGTACTGCGTGTACATAGTACTGTGAGTATATAATATACTGTCACAGTGATTCTGTCAGACAGGAAGTGACTTTTCAGTTTAAAACACGAGAGCTTCATGTTAACATGAAGATACAGACTTTGTTACGGTCCACTGAGTGTGTGTGTGTGTGTGTGTGTGTGTGTGTGTGTGTGTGTGTGTGTGTGTGTGTGTGTGTGTGATCAGATAAAGTGAATGTGACAGGCAAAGAAATCCAGTTCAGATCTGCAGAGCATCAGCAGTAATGAGCACTGACCTGTGTGTGTGTGTGTGTGTGTGTGTGTGTGTGTGTGTGTGTGTGTGTCTATAAAGTCAAACAGTTAAAAGTCTCTTTGTGTTCGTTGGACCTGAAACTCACTGATGTCACATGATGATGTCAGTTTGTGATCAACACGGAACACAAGATGAACAATATCTGCTTCTTTGATAAAAAGTCATAAAGACTGAGGGAGAACTACAACTCCCATGGTGCATTTCACTGACAAACAGCCAATCACAGAGCTTCTGTTATCTATACAAAGTGTAGATGTAACTTCCCAAAAGGTTCTCATCCCAACAAGTCACATACTGCTTTGTCACGTCCCTTGGCATTGGCATCACGTCCCTTGGCATTGGCGTCATGCCCCTTGGCATTGGTGTCACGCCCCTTGGCATCACGTCCCTTGGCATTGGCGTCACGCCCCTTGGCGTTGGTGTCACGCCCCTTGGCATTGGCGTCACGCCCCTTGGCATTGGTGTCACGCGCCTTGGCATCACGTCCCTTGGCATTGGCGTCACGCCCATTGGCGTTGGTGTCACGCCCCTTGGCATTGGCGTCACGCCCCTTGGCATCACGTCCCTTGGCATTGGCGTCACGCCCCTTGGCATTGGTGTCACGCCCCTTGGCATCACGTCCCTTGGCATTGGCGTCACGCCCCTTGGTATTGGCGTCACGCCCCTTGGCATTGGTGTCACGCCCCTTGGCATCACGTCCCTTGGCATTGGCGTCACGCCCCTTGGCGTTGGTGTCATGCCCCTTGGCATTGGTGTCACGCCCCTTGGCATCACGTCCCTTGGCATTGGCGTCACGCCCCTTGGCGTTGGTGTCACGCCCCTTGGCATTGGCGTCACGCCCCTTGGCATCACGTCCCTTGGCATTGGCGTCACGCCCCTTGGCGTTGGCGTCACGCCCCCCTGTCATCACGCCCCTTGGCATTGGCGTCACGCCCCTTGGCATCATGCCCCTTGGCGTTAGCGTCACGCCCCTTGGCATCACGCCCCTTGGCATCATGCCTCTTGGCGTTGGCATCACGCTCCTTGGCATTGGCGAAAGACCCTTGGCATTGGCGTCACGCCCCTTGGCATCACGTCCCTTGGCGTTGGTGTCACACCCCTTGACGTTGGCGTCACGCCCCTTGACGTTGGCGTCACGCCCCTTGACGTTGGCATCACGCCCCTTGACGTTGGCGTCACGCCCCTTGACGTTGGCATCACGCCCCTTGAAGTTGGCGTCACGCCCCTTGACGTTGGCGTCACGCCCCTTGACGTTGGCATCACGCCCCTTGACGTTGGCATCACGCCCCTTGGCATCACGTCCCTTGGCATTGGCGTCACGCCCCTTGGCGTTGGCGTCACGCCCCCTGGCATCACGCCCCTTGGCATTGGCGTCACGCCCCTTGGCATCATGCCCCTTGGCGTTAGCGTCACGCCCCTTGGCATCACGCCCCTTGGCATCATGCGTCTTGGCGTTGGCATCACGCTCCTTGGCATTGGCGAAAGACCCTTGGCATTGGCGTCACGCCCCTTGGCATCACGTCCCTTGGCGTTGGTGTCACACCCCTTGACGTTGGCGTCACGCCCCTTGACGTTGGCGTCACGCCCCTTGATGTTGGCATCACGCCCCTTGACGTTGGCGTCACGCCCCTTGGCATCATGCGTCTTGGCGTTGGCATCACGCTCCTTGGCATTGGCGAAAGACTCTTGGCATTGGCGTCACGCCCCTTGGCATCACGTCCCTTGGCGTTGGTGTCACACCCCTTGACGTTGGCGTCACGCCCCTTGACGTTGGCGTCACGCCCCTTGATGTTGGCATCACGCCCCTTGACGTTGGCGTCACGCCCCTTGACGTTGGCATCACGCCCCTTGAAGTTGGCGTCACGCCCCTTGACGTTGGCGTCACACCCCTTGACGTTGGCGTCACGCCCCTTGACGTTGGCGTCACGCCCCTTGACGTTGGCGTCACGCCCCTTTACGTTGGCGTCACGCCCCTTGACGTTGGCGTCACGCCCCTTGACGTTGGCGTCACGCCCCTTGACGTTGGCGTCACGCCCCTTGACGTTGGCGTCACGCCCCTTGACGTTGGCGTCACGCCCCTTGACGTTGGCGTCACGCCCCTTGACGTTGGCGTCACGCCCCTTGACGTTGGCGTCACGCCCCTTGTAGTTGGCGTCACACCCTTTGGAATCACTTTAGGTTTAGGCAGCAGAACCACTATAGTTCGGTTTAGGAAAGAACTACATGTTTGGGCTTAAAACTACTACGTTTGTAGAGTGAAAATGAAACTGAATGTTGTGAACATGGGACAGGAGCAGCGGTCTCACCACCCATCCACCCAGAACCTCCTCCCGACACGGCGTTCACCGCTCTTCATACTTCCTGGTTCATGATTACGTGGATTATATGAATGATGAATAGATTTGGTAGGATATGAATTACAGAGCATCACTGAGACCAGGCTGGCTCTTCAGATGGTTCAAGGATTCAAACCAACAACCTCTCATGAGAATGTAATTGGTTGATTTGTGTTTATTTAAACCTCCTCCTCCTCTCACAGCTTCATCAGGACTCATTTTCTCTCTAGATGCTCCTCTTCTTCCTCCCTCTGATCTCTTCCTCTAAGTCTCAGTTTGAGGTCACGGTTCCTCCTCCCCCTCCTCCTCCTGGTCTCCTCATTTATTGCCTGAAGCCTTCAGCCAATCCTCCTCCTCCTCCTCCTCCTCCTCCACTCCTCTTCTTCGTCTCCTGGTCTCGTCTCAGATCAGATCTCCATGATGTCTGAGAGGAGGTGTTCTCAGGAGGACGACTGCTCCTCTCTGCTGTCCCGGCTGGGTTCCGACTCTCCTCGTCCCAGGATGAAGTATGGAGGGATGTTCTGCAGCGTCGAAGGAGCGTTCGAGAACAAAACGCTGAACTTTGAGTCGTTCAGTCCGCAGACGCAGCGACGCCGAACCACTCGAACCCAAACCGACGGCCATGATGGAGGAGGAAGAGGAGGAGGAGGAGGAGGAGGAGGAGGAGGAGGAGGAGGAGGAGGAGGAGGACAGACGGTGGTGTTTCCCTCTGGACACGCCCGAGAAAACTACGGCAAGAGAGAGGTCAAAAAGATTTTCTTTATCAGACTTTTCATTTTAAGATGTTTGAATGCGGCTGAGAATGATTTATTGATATTTAGTCATTTAAAAACAAGGACTTATTATTATTATTATTATTATTATTATTATTATTACTATTACTATTATTATTATTATTATTATAAATGAAGTGGTAAAATATGTTTGTTTGAAGTGGTTTATTGCAGGATGACATCATCAGCCTGAAGTATTTGTACAGTGTTTTATTTGTACTTTTACTGCAAAAAAATAAATGAAACTAAAGTTAAAATAAAATCAGACATAAATAATCAATTAATCAGTGATGACGTCAATAAATCAATCAATCCAATGAGGAAGCAGCTGCTTCCACAGGGGCGGGTCTGTCTCCTCCACACCAAGAGCCAATCAGCAACCAGCACAGAGAATACTTCCGGGGTCACCTTCCAAAATAAAAGCATGTGCAGTTCATACAACCACACAACGGAATATATACAGTGTATACACATACTGTGTATATACTGTATATATATAGATATAGATAGATATATATAGATCTTTCTTTCTTTCTAAGAAAATGATCGGACCTAAATGTTAAATTTAATCTTAAAATAAAGATAATGCTCGTCTACGGGACTTTATTTTGAAGCTCCATACCGGAAGCCGTGTGTGTGTGTTGTAGGCAGCGTGACGTCAGAGCTCACGGGAGCAACAATAGCAGAGTGTGTGTGTGTGCGTGCGTGAGAGCGGATCAATTGGCCGATCGCAGATCGATCAGGATGGCGTTCCAGACCAAGAAGAACAGCGCGAGACCCGCGGTAGGTCCAACCCGAGCCGAGCCGAACCGGGCCGAGCCGGGATAACGGGGATAGTGTTGGGCCGGTGAGGGAAGATGCTGCAGCTCCGCCTGTCAATCAGAACCAGGCCGGCTGATCCGGACCGGGACCAGCCGCTGTAGCCCAGCTCGGCTCGGTTCGGCCCGGTTCGGTGCAGTGAAGCTGCAGTGATGCTGCAGTGATTAATGAATTACTTTATTGATTAGATATTAATAATATTTAATGATGTTTTATTAATAAAAACATCACAGGGTGCGTTCAGGGAGGGTGGGACATTTAAACTCTGCCTCGTTTTGACCTCATAATATATAATGAAATAATATTATTGTTTCCTACAACACTTCCTGTCAATCAATAATCACCTGTGTGACATCATCACTGTGGGCGTGGCTGAAAGTCAGAGAGTCAATATGAATATGTATTTATGTATATATATATTTATATTTATATCTTTATATTTATATATTTATATAAAATAATGTTTTCTGATCACTTTAACGGAGCCGCCGTGTCACTGAACCTGAAACACGTGAAATACCGCCGCCGTGTTCATCAGATGACTTTGACTTCCTGTTGGTTTAATATTTTTAATATTCAGACGGCCTCCTCCCATTTTACCCAGCATCCTCTCTGTCTGTTTCCAGGGCGACCGTCTGATCATCAAAGGAGGAAAGATCGTCAATGACGACCAGTCGTTCTACGCCGACGTCTACGTGGAGGACGGGACCATCAAGTAAACACATTTATATTGATTATTATTAGTTATTGTGTGTTGGGAGCGTCCAGCGTGACCTCCACCTGACCTTCAGCTGACCTCCACCTGACCTCCATCTGACCTCCACCTGACCTCCATCTGACCTCCACCTGACCTCCACCTGACCTCCACCTGACCTTCAGCTGACCTCCACCTGACCTCCATCTGACCTCCACCTGACCTCCATCTGACCTCCACCTGACCTACACCTGACCTCCACCTGACCTCCATATGACCTCCACCTGACCTCCACCTGACCTCCAGATGAGTTGTGGGTCGTTACTGTCTCTGACATCATCAGTTTTCCTGTCGTGTGCCCTGATCAGACAGATCGGTGAGAACCTGATCGTCCCGCCGGGCGTGAAGACGGTGGACGCGTACGGTCAGCTGGTGATCCCCGGAGGAGTCGACGCCAACACCAACCTGCACGCGCCGCAGAAGGGCATGAACCCGGCCGACGACTTCTACCACGGAACCAGAGCCGCCGTGTCCGGAGGAACCACCACCATCAGTCAGATAACCACCGATCAATAACCTATCAATACTCATCAATCAATAACCGATCAATACTCATCAATCAATAACCGATCAATACTCATCAATCAATAACCTATCAATACTCACCAATCAATAACCGATCAGTACTCAGAGCAGCAGTGGTAACGGTGGCGTTGTGTTTACAGTGGACCACGTGCTGGTGGAGGCGGGGATTAGTTTACTGACGGCGTTGGATCAGTGGAAGGAGGCGGCGGAGCAGACGGCGTGCTGCGACTTCTCGCTACACATGGACATCACGCGCTGGCACGAAGGACTGTACGAAGAGCTGGAGACGCTCATCAAAGATCAAGGTCAGAGGACGGACTACTGATCGGAGACACTAACGACTCTGAAGACTTTAAAACACGAGAGACACTAAAGACACTAAAGACACTAAAGACACTGAAAACTCTAACGACTCTGAAGACTCTAAAGACACTAAAGACGCTAAAGACGCTAAAGACACTAAAGACTCTAAAGACACTAAAGACACTAAAGACTCTAAAGACACTAAAGACACTAAAGACTCTAAAGACTCTAAAGACACTAACGACTCTGAAGACTTTAAAACACTAGAGACACTAAAGATTCTAAAGACACTAACGACAATAAAGACTCTAAAGACACTGAAGACACTGAAGACACTGAAGACACAGACAGACACTAAAGATAACGTAAACCTTGACTCTGGTCCATTCGAAGCTCCCGTTCTGTCTCCGATGCGTCTGCTGAAGCTGAGATAACGTTCAGACGGTCATGTGACTGAAATATGAGCCATTAAAACAAGAGTTACATAATGTAACTACAGTTCTATGATTTGTGGATTCGGTACTCATACCTTTCACACACATGTTGGTTTGAACAGGGAAGAGATGGAGGAACACTATCTGACAGAGCTGTGGGGGGGTGAACTGTGTATTACCTGTAATATTGGTGTTCCAGGTGTGAACTCCTTCCTGTTCTTCATGGCCTACAAAGACAAATACCAGAGCTCCGACTCTCAGGTGAGCCGCACTTTGTTGTTGTTGCTCAGATCGGTTCGGTTTAGTAGTCGTCAGTGTTTTCTCTTCACTTAACTGAATCTGCTTCCTGTTTCAGCTCTACGAGGCATTCGGGGTCCTCCGAGATCTCGGAGCCATCGCACAGGTGCACGCTGAGAATGGTGACATCATTGATGAGGTAACACACCTGAGTGTAAATTAAAGTACAGACGTCAGCTGAAGGTTCATTTCTGTTCTGATTCTGACAGAGAATTCAAACTGGTTTGTGTTTCAGGAACAGAAGAAGATTCTTTCTCTCGGCATCACTGGACCTGAAGGACACGTTTTATCTCACCCTGAAGAGGTGCTCACACCTGTAATACACCTGTAATTACACCTGTCACACACACCTGTAATTACGCCTGTAAGACACCTATAACACACCTGTAACACACCTGTAATTACACCTGTAATTACACCTGTCAACACACCTGTAATTACACCTGTAAGACACCTATAACACACCTGTCACACACCTGTCACACACCTGTAATTACACCTGTAAGACACCTGAAATTACACCTGTAACACACCTGTAATTACGCCTGTAAGACACCTATAACACACCTGTAACACACCTGTAATTACACCTGTAATTACACCTGTCACACACACCTGTAATTACACCTGTAAGACACCTGAAATTACACCTGTCGCACACCTGTAATTACGCCTGTAAGACACCTGTAATTACGCCTGTAAGACACCTATAACACACCTGTAACACACCTGTAATTACACCTGTCACACACCTGTAGTTACACCTGTAATTAAACCTGTCACACACCTGTAGTTACACCTGTAATTAAACCTGTCACACACCTGTAATTACGCCTGTCAAACACCTGTAATTACACCTGTAATTACACCTGCAACACACTTGTAATTACACCTGTAATTACGCCTGTCAAACACCTGTAATTACACCTGTAACACACCTGTAATTACACCTGTAATTACACCTGTCACACACCTGTAATTACACCTGTGTGTGTGTGTGTGTGTGTGTGTGTGTGTGTGTGTGTGTGTGTGTTTTCCTGTTGTGCGTCAGGTGGAGACGGAGGCGGTGTATCGGGCCGTCACCATCGCCAAACAGGCCAACTGTCCGCTGTACGTTACCAAGGTGATGAGCAAATCTGCTGCTGATGTCATCGCCAAAGCCAGGAAGAAAGGTGACGTCATCATCCTCATGTTCTTCTTCACCTCCTTTAATCCACGTCAGGTTCAGCTCTGTAATCTCAAACAGGTTGTAGTCAAACATGCTCCTGTTTCTGTCCTCAGGTATGGTGGTGTATGGGGAGCCAATCACAGCCAGCCTGGCCACTGACGGCTCTCACTATTGGTCCAAAGACTGGGCAACAGCTGCCGCCTTTGTTATGAGCCCGCCTCTCAACCGCGATCCCTCAACGCCGCAGTACCTGACCTCGCTGTTAGCGTGGTTAGTATAACCTTTACCTCTCTGTTAGCGTGGTTAGTATAACTCTACCTCTCTGTTAGTGTGGTTAGTATAACCTTTACCTCTCTGTTAGCGTGGTTAGTATAACCTTTACCTCCCTGTTAGCGTGGTTAGTATAACCTTTACCTCTCTGTTAGCGTGGTTAGTATAACCTTTACCTCTCTGTTAGCGTGGTTAGTATCACTCTACCTCTCTGTTAGTGTGGTTAGTATAACCTTTACCACTCTGTTAGTGTGGTTAGTATAACCTTTACCACTCTGTTAGTGTGGTTAGTATAACCTTTACCTCCCTGTTAGCGTGGTTAGTATAACCTTTACCTCTCTGTTAGCGTGGTTAGTATAACCTTTACCTCTCTGTTAGCGTGGTTAGTATAACCTTTACCTCTCTGTTAGCGTGGTTAGTATCACTCTACCTCTCTGTTAGTGTGGTTAGTATAACCTTTACCACTCTGTTAGTGTGGTTAGTATAACCTTTACCTCTCTGTTAGCGTGGTTAGTATAACCTTTACCTCCCTGTTAGCGTGGTTAGTATAACCTTTACCTCTCTGTTAGCGTGGTTAGTATAACCTTTACCTCTCTGTTAGCGTGGTTAGTATAACCTTTACCACTCTGTTAGTGTGGTTAGTATAACCTTTACCACTCTGTTAGTGTGGTTAGTATAACCTTTACCACTCTGTTAGTGTGGTTAGTATAACCTTTACCTCCCTGTTAGCGTGGTTAGTATAACTCTACCACTCTGTTAGCGTGGTTAGTATTAATGTAGCCTCACCTTCCACCTGAGCGGTCCAGGTGATCCAGGTGATCCAGGTGATCCAGGTGATCCAGGTGATCCAGGTGAACCTGATAGATGCTTGTTCTGTGTTAATCTGTCCAGTGGAGACCTCCAGGTGACGTCCAGTGCTCAGGCCAGCTTCTCCACAGCGCAGAAAGCCGTCGGTAAAGATGACTTCACTCTGATCCCAGAGGGAACCAACGGGATCGAGGAAAGGTTGTCGGTGGTGTGGGACAGAGCTGTGGTAAGATAGGTATTCTCCACGCCGTGACACCTGGAAGACTTTCAAAGTGTTTCCCTCAGTTGTAACAGACTGAGATTTTTTCAGCTGTCAAAATGTCCTGCTGCCAACGCCAAACATGGCCCCTAATATTCTCACCTAAAAACAAAAAATAGGGATGTAACGATTGGATACTGGACAGATATCAGTTTAGACTTTATTAAGGACTTTATTGGTTCCACATTAAGATAAGGGTTCTTTGTCACTGTCATTATAAAAGTCAATGTTTTTGCAAGGTTTTTTGTTTGACTTTTTCTTGATCTGAATTGAGGCTCTGAGGATAGAGGATGTTGTATTGTCTGTATAAATGTATGTAAACTCAAACCTATCAGAAGTATTAACATGATGAACTTCACATGTGGAGACTCTGATTTTTGTCCTTCTGTCTCTGTAGTCTACGGGGAAGATGGATGAGAACGAGTTTGTGGCAGTAACGAGCACCAACGCTGCTAAACTCTTCAACATTTACCCACGAAAAGGTATGACATCCGTCAGGAGATGTTGCTCTGTGGACCAGATAGAGACACAGTCCCCACTGTGGGACTAATAAAGGAATATCTTATCTTATCTTATCTTATCTTATCTTATCTTACATCTACTGACACTCAGTATAAAGGAGGACAGGTTGGGTTCAGGTTCCTCTCTGTTGGACCAGATGGTAACTGAACTGTAACACTGATGTAAAAAATGCTTCAGATCACTGAAGATAAAGATATAGTTGAACATTCACCTCAGGAGGTTCCTCGTTATATTCAAGCTCAGATCCAGCAGCAGATGTTTGTTTCATGAGTAGCTGAAGCTCAGATATGTGATGTTTCTGTCCGTCTGTGTTCAGGGAGGATCGCTGTCGGATCTGATGCCGATATCGTCGTCTGGAATCCAAAAGAGACACGAACTGTTTCTGCAAAGACTCACAACCTGGTAACAACACATCAGTCTTCATCATCAATAATCAGAAATCAATCATGAATCCTGATAAAGTGAGCATCCTCCTCCTCCTCACCGCTGCCTGTCTGTGTGCAGACGCTGGAGGTCAACATCCTGGAGGGTTTGGAGTTTCGCGGCGTGGCGTCGGTGGTGATCGTCGGCGGTCGAGTCGTTCTGGAGGACGGAAAACTGGACGTGACCGAAGGTTCAGGACGCTTCATCCCCAGGAAGGCTTTCCCCGACGCCGTCTACAAGAGGATCAGAGCCCGCAGCAAGGTAACTCAACAACTAGTTAACAGGTTAACCAGCTTAACTACTTAACTACTGGTTAACTAGTTAACAGGTAAACCACCTTAACTACTGGTTAACTAGTTAACTATCTAAAGCTCTGACAGAGGATCAGGGGGAGTTCACTGACAGATGAAGAAGTTGTTTACAGGTGGAGGCTGGTTCAGCCTGATTAACTATTTGAACTGGATGGCTCCTGATGGACCGATCAGTTAATTGATCGGTCCATCAGGATCCGATCAGTTAATTGACCAGGAACGGATTAGTTAACCGGTCAGTTAACGGATCGGTTAACTGACCCATCAGTCCATCAGAAATCACTTTCAGACATCTTGTCTCCCGGTCTCAGATGGCGGAGGCTCGCGGCGTCCCCCGTGGAAACTACGACGGTCCGGTCCATGATGTCATCAGTATGAGTAAATCGGTTCTGCCCACTCCGACCACCAGGGGGCCCGCCTGCCCCAAAACCCAGATCAGCCTCCGAAACCTCCACCAATCAGGATTCACCCTGGCAGGTAGTGATCTCACACACACACACACACACACACACACACACACACACACACACACACACACACACACACACACACACACACACACACATGTATCTGCAGTGTTCTGATCAATAATCTGATCAGTTATAGGTGATTGACTCTGAGTTGCATTCTGGGTAAACAGTTTAGACCAGTTTATAATAACAGCAGCTGAGTACTGCAGTTAAATATTAATATTAATATTAATATTAATATTAAGAAGTAGAAGACTAGAAGAGTAGAAGTTTGATAACAGATGAGAGGATTGTACGTTTCTGTAAACCGCGGGAACGTTTGATGTCGGGACGTCGTAAATCGAGAGACGGTTACTGAAAGTTATCTGGTTTAATAACAAGTAGAAAGACGGAGAAAGTCCATTAATGGAGGACGGGTCGGTAGGACGGACGGGTCAAACAACCAGAAGTAAACGTTGTTATTCTTAACGTTCCATCAGGACGTCCCCTAACGGTGACTGTTATTTATGCTGGTTACGTTGTTACGGTGTTACGTTGTTACGTTGTTACGTTGTTACGCTGTTACGTTGTTGCGTTGTTACGTTTTTACTTTAACACAGACTTTGATCTTAACCAATAATTTTGTCGGCTAAACCTAAAAATAAACATTTCTGGTGACTTGGTTGGTAAAATTCAGATCACGTTCTTCTTCTTCTGTCCAGGAAGTCAAATCGACGACCACATTCCTCGCCGCTCCACTCAGAAGATTGTGGCGCCGCCTGGTGGACGATCCAACATCACGACCTTATCGTAAAACCAGAAGAACCACGTTGAAGAGTCTCCGTTACTACAAGATACTGCCGAACCCTACAACTGTAGTACTTCAACTACTACTGAACCCTACAACAACCTTACAACTAGTACTACACCCTATAACTGTAGTACTTCAACTACTACTGTACCCTACAACAACCTTACAACTAGTACTACACCCTATAACTGTAGTACTTCAACTACTACTGAACCCTACAACAACCTTACAACTAGTACTACACCCTATAACTGAAGTACTTCAACTACTACTGAACCCTACAACAACCTTACAACTAGTACTACACCCTATAACTGTAGTACTTCAACTACTACTGAACCCTACAACAACCCTGCAGCTAGAGTTAAATACCACAACACTTACAAGTGTACAACTAGTACTAAACCCTACAGCTAGTACTGAATATTTAGCTAGTACTAAACAGTAACAGTAACTAGCAGTGCTAAATCCTACAATAATGGTACATCCACTACTACTGAACCCTACAACTCAACAACTAGTTGAGTAACCCTGACAACGAGTACTAAATATTACATTAATTGTACTTCTACTAGTATCAGACCCTTCAACAACCATTCAACTAGTACTAAATTCTAAAACCATGGTACTTCATGTAGTACTAAACCCTGCTACAATGGTAGTACAACTCTACAAATACTACCAAACCCTGCTTACCCTGCCCTACTGAACAATGGTACTACAACCATACAAGTACTACAGTCTTACAAGTACTAAACCCTACAATAATTTACTTCAACTAGTACTGAATGTTACAGCAATGATAATACAACGCTACAAAAAGTACTTTATCCTACAACTAACACTTGGTCCTATTAGAGTAGTACTTCAACTAGTATTAAACCCTAAATCTAATACTAAATCCTAGAATATGGTACTACAACCTTACAAGTACTACTAAGCCCTACAACTATTTACTAAATCCTACACCTACTGTACTTCAACTGAAGTAGTACTGAGTGTTACAACAATGGTACTACAACCAATCGACTAGTAATAAATCCTACAACAATGGTACTTTAACGAGTACCTAATGTTATTGGTCATTTGAAGTACTCTGATCCTTACACATGTACTCAACATTATTCCATCACATCTGTCCTAAAACGCTTCACTTCATCATGTTCTCTTTTTCTCTCAGTGCTCTCTGATAAAGGTAGTAAACTACTGCTAGTAGTAGTAATAGAAGCAGTAGTAGTAGTATTAGTATGACCCCAGGAAATACGTCCTGTTTAATTTAGTACTCTTTCATTAACAGTGCAGATGTGTTCACATCACTTCATCAACAACATCTGGACATCAGGTGGATCTAAAGTACGACCAGTAAACTGGGTTCTCAGTTCCAGCTGTTACCAGCTGTGGCTGGTTGCTGCCAGATGTTTCTTAATACACAGCTGGTCTCATCAAAATACTTCTTCCATTCTTTCCATAAATCCATTCTGCTCATTGTAAATTAGATTTATATTGTCCTAGTTATGACTCTGAGCTGGATATTAACACTAGTCTGTAATATTTAATAATTAAAGGTCATTTATAACGTGATTATTCAGGTCCGTATCACTCTGATATCTGTTAGTCTCAATCTGAACCACGTTAAATCTGAACCACGTTAAATCTGAACCACGTTAAATCTGAACCACGTTAAATCTGAACCACGTTAAGTCTGAACCATTACGGGACCTGAATAATAATATAATCTCTATTGTTCTGTTATAATTTGAGTGTGTGGTAGAGTAACATGTTCAGCCCTGATAGAGTGATTCTGGACTGCAGAGATAGTCCTGTCAGGACCAACTAACTATGTTTTACTCTTTGATTCACTGATAAAGTTAATTTGAGTTATTGATAATGTATTTGATAGTCAACCTTTTTTCTCTGAATGAAAGAGCAGAATTAAACTTTGCGACTAACACCATCAACTTCAAAACATCAACTGACTTAATGGTGCTAATGAATCCAGTAGAAGCCTGCAAGTAGCAATCTCTTCAATATAATATATACCGTAATACCATACCATAAATACCACGACCCCTACGGGACCTAAACTCTGCCCCCCAGAAACATCTAAAACAAACTGGCATCGCCACATAAAGAGAGAAATCTGCTCTGACCATGGACGTATTATAAGAACTGGATACTGGACTCCAATCAACGTAAATATCCCGCCAAAAAAGTTTTCTAGTTTTGAGGTTTTCTTCTGTGCTGTGCGGCTCACTGCACATGCTCAGTAGTGTTTCTCCTGGTGCCCCCCCACGCAGATTGGTGAACCAATCGAGCGGATTGGTAGATTTCACTTCAGCAACCTCACCTGTAAGGTAATTGGCTCCATGTTGATGATTTATCATCATTATTTCTCAGAGATTCTGATCTTTAAAATAACCTTTTATTTTAAAGCAAAGTGACTGTTAGCTCGCCAACAATCCTTGCGATCGGTTTACCAATCCCGGCACTCGGTTTACCAATCCCTGCACTCGGTTTACCAATCCCTGCGATTGGTTTACCAATCCCTGCACTCGGTTTACCAATCCCTGCACTCGGTTTACCAATCCCTGCACTCGGTTTACCAATCCCTGCCCTCGGTTTACCAATCCCTGCACTCGGTTTACCAATCCCTGCCATCGGTTTAACAATCCCTGCACTCGGTTTACCAATCCCTGCACTCGGTTTACCAATCCATACGCTTGGTTTACCAATCCATGAACTAGGTTTACCAATCCATACGCTTGGTTTACCAATCACTGCACTCGGTTTACCAATCCATACGCTTGGTTTACCAATCCATGAACTAGGTTTACCAATCCATACGCTTGGTTTACCAATCACTGCACTCGGTTTACCAATCCATACGCTTGGTTTACCAATCCATAAACTCGGTTTACCAATCCCTGCACTCGGTTTACCAATCTGTGTGCCACACCAGTATTGTTTTCTACCATATGACCGCTGGCGGGCCTTTATATGATGGAGGTTTCTAACCCGACGGAGCCGTAACACGTCTGTTAATACCACCATGGTCCGACTCGGCTATTAGAGGCTCAACAACATCCACCGTGACCTCTGACTGTGATGTCACAGCTGCAGAGCCCCTCCCCTTCCTGCTGTATGACCTCTGATGACCTCTGAAGGGATTTTTAATAGTGTATTTGATTTGTAAAGACTTCATTTGATACCATGATCATTTTGTATTTTTTACAGTTTTTGTATCCTAGCAGTGTTAGCATCAGTGATTGTAGTACTCACACACAGTTCAGCCAGCGAGCAGCCCACGTCGGCCATGTTGGCGCCAGGCTGTTGCTATAGAAACAAAATATTGCTATGATGAGATTAAATGAACAACGATGTCGTTGGACATCAGACATTTTGTGTCCTAAAAGGAATTGTTTGATATTTTGAGAGTCAGATATTCAGGTTGATAACAGTAAATATGAAGCCAGCAGTCAGTTAGCTTAGCTTAGCTTAGCTTAGCTTAGCATATCAAACACTGTAGTACAGATTCAGCTCCAACATGGCGGCTGTGTTCCTGCAGGCTGAACTGTTTCTGTAGCAGTCGGTTGTTTCTCCGTCCTCACAGATGCACTGGAGCCAACATGGAGCCAACATGGAGCCAACATGGAGGACATGTATTCATAGCGAAAGATTAAAATTTCTTGATTTGCAATTTCAAACGTTGAATTTGAATGTATTTTATTCAATGTTCAAAAATTCGGATCCAAAAATTTTAGTTTCAGAATTACAAAAAATAATATTCAGGTTGCTCAGATTTGATTGGACAAATTCAGATTTAAAATTCAAGTCGACAAATTCAAATACCAACATCCGGGCTACCCAGGACAGGCAGGAGCTCCGGAGAAGGACTAACCAGCTCCTCCCGGTGAAGCTCGTCCACCAGCGGCGGTGCGTCCGGCTGGGGGAACGCTAGACGCCGCTCTGCCGCTAGACGCCGGCCGTGGTGCCAGCTACGCTCTGATCACGGATGTTCTTATAATACATCCGTGGCTCTGATGCCAGAGGTCTGTCTGTCTGTCCTGGGTAACGGGGAGCTTCGTTATTTTAGGCGTTGTGTGGCGATGGTGCATCTGTTGTTGTTGTTGTTGTTGTTGTGAATGTAAAACTCCTTTTTCAAGTTGTGAGAGCTGCATGAATAAACTGTGAAGAGAAACACGGCAGAGTGAGACGTCTGTTTTTATACATCACTGAAGTTCACCATCTCACCCTGAAGAGTACTATTAGTATTCTTCTTTTAAACTTAAAGAGAGTACACTTTCAGTTTACTTTTTATGTACTTATCAGAGATATACTTAACAAAAGTATACTTGGCTCATACTGACAGGTATACAGAAAAGTCTAAGTATACTTGGCTTCTACTTGTTGTGATCAAGAAATACTTAAGAAAATTATAAGTTAGTATACTTGTAGTATAAAAACTATTAAACTAGTAGTTTACTGAGAGTATACTTTAAAGTGTACTTTCATAAACTATAAAGTGGGCCTATTTAGTGCCAAGAAGTATTGAAGTAGTACACTTACAAGTATAAAACTAGTAAATTATCTGTATACTTATAGTATAGTTGCAGTACAAAATAAGACTTAAATGTAAACTAGTTGTGTACTCAAAGTTTACTACTCTTATACTTAAAGTACACTTAAAAGCACACTTTTATAAACTAAAATATGAAAGTAGTACACTTACAAGTATACTACTTGTAAATTGATATAAGTATAGTTACTACATAAAGTATACTTGGGAAATATATACTTGAACTTTATTTAAGTATACTTAATAAAATAAACTTGAAGTATACATAATATAATATATACAATAATATAAATATAAATATACTTGATATATAGAGTATATTTATATTTATATTATTAATCAGATCAGAAATAAAAATCGAAATTAGGAATTTTTAAAGATTATAGATTTGTATATAAATTATATAAATTAATTCCAAATGTTTATTTTATGAGGAAATTGTGTAGAAACATAAACGTTCATGTTTGTAAAATCATGATCAGTTTTAATCCGTCTAATGTTACTGGTGTTATTGTGTTCCTTATTTATTTATTTAGACAGAACATGATGAAGCAGCTGCACAGATGACATCACCACCAATAGGAAGAGCAGCTGAGGTCACATGATCACAGACAGACAGACAGTCAGACAGACAGACAGGCAGACAGACAGACAGACACACACAGGACTAATCAATGAAGTCTGATGAGCTGAGAGTCAGAGCTGCAGCCTGAAGTGAGTTTAAACCTCCTCATTCATTCATTCACTCACTCATTCATTCATTCACTCATTCATTCATTCACTCATTCATTCACTATTTCATTCATTCACTCATTTATTCAGCTGTGTGTGAACTGACCAAAGTTTGACCCAGTAACACTCAGCATGCTCACCGTCTGCTGTTGTTGTTTTATACTTTTGATCCCAGTTAAATGTTAATGTTGGTCTGTTTCTAGCTGTATGTCTAGTTCTATATTCTCTATATCTATATATATCTATATCTCTATATTCTCTATATCTATAGATATATATATCTCTATATTCTCTATATTCTCCATATTCTCTATATTCTCTATATCTCTATATTTCTATATTCTCTATATCTCTATATTATCTATATCTCTATATTCTCTATATTCTCTATATCTCTAAATTATCTATATCTCTATATTATCTATATCTCTATATTTCTATATTCTCTATATTTTCTATATTCTCTATATTCTCTATATTTCTATATTCTCTATATTTTCTATATTCTCTATATTCTCTATATTCTCTATATTCTCTATATTTCTAAATTATCTATATTCTCTATATTTCTAAATTATCTATATCTCTATATTTCTCTATTCTCTATATCTTTATATTTCTATATTCTCTATATTCTCTATATTTCTATATTATCTATATCTATATTCTCTATATTCTCTATATCTCTATATTATCTATATCTCTATATCTCTATATTCTCTATATTCTCTATATTTCTAAATGATCTATATCTCTATATTATCTATATCTCTATATTTCTATATTTGACGGAGCAGATTCTGGTTGTTATTCTGACGAACTCAGACTGAGTTTCTTCAGGAGGTTTAAAGTGTTAAATTAACCCTGAAGGTGAACAGTTGTGGATTTAGTGATATTAAAAGTCTTTAACTTGGTGAACCTGCAGGAAGTCTGAACCAGACTGTCAGAATAAGAGCCCGGCGGCGGGGGGGTGATGGGGGAGTCTCGGCTCATCGTGGAGGAGCTGCTGTCTCTTTGTCTCCAGAGGATCACCATGGAGGAGGACACTGTGGACAGTGAGCGGGGTGAGACGTCCTCACTGATCCAGGATCCGTTTACAGGTTACATTATTGTGGAGGAACAGGAAGTTGATGTTTCCTGTCTTCTAAGATTGTTTTTTAAATTTGTGTCATTTTGCCTTTTTTATTGAATCAGTCTCAGTGAGAGACAGACGGGACAATGATCTTAACCTCTCACTGTCTCCTCAGTCTGAGGACCTAGACTGAGATTTGTCCTTCTGTCCTCTCAGAGTTTGTTGAGATGGTGAAGAACTTCGAGGCGGTGAGGAAGCGCTGGCTGCACGCCGAGCTGGAGCTGAAGAAATACAAAGAGCTGCTGGTGAAGTCGGACGTGTCCAAAGCTGCTCTGGAGGTCAAACTGAAGCACGCTCGCAACCAGCTGGACGTGGAGATGAAGAAACGCTACAAGATCGAAGGCGACTACCAGTACCTGGTGAGTCCCAACGCCGCGTCCCAACGCCGAAGCGACTACGAGTACCTGGTGAGTCCTAACGCCGCGTCCCAACGCCGAGGCGACTACGAGTACCTGGTGAGTCCTAACACCGCGTCCCAACGCCGAGGCGACTACCAGCACCTGGTGAGTCCCAACGCCGTGTCCCAACGCCGAGGCGACTACCAGCACCTGGTGAGTCCTAACGCCGCGTCCCAACGCCGAGGCGACTACCAGTACCTGGTGAGTCCTAACGCCGCGTCCCAACGCCGAGGCGACTACCAGCACCTGGTGAGTCCTAACGCCGCGTCCCAACGCCGAGGCGACTACCAGCAACTGGTGAGTCCTAACGCTGAGGCGACTACCAGTACCTGGTGAGTCCTAACGCCGCGTCCCAACGCCGAGGCGACTACCAGTACTTGGTGAGTCCTAACGCTGAGGCGACTACCAGCACCTGGTGAGTCCTAACGCCGCGTCCCAACGCCGAGGCGACTACCAGCAACTGGTGAGTCCTAACGCTGAGGCGACTACCAGTACCTGGTGAGTCCTAACGCCGCGTCCCAACGCCGAGGCGACTACCAGCAACTGGTGAGTCCTAACGCTGAGGCTACTACCAGCACCTGGTGAGTCCTAACGCCGCGTCCCAACGCCGAGGCGACTACCAGTACCTGGTGAGTCCTAACGCTGAGGCGACTACCAGTACCTGGTGAGTCCTAACGCCGCGTCCCAACGCTGAGGCGACTACCAGCACCTGGTGAGTCCTAACGCCGCGTCCCAACGCTGCTGCGTCCCAACGCCGCGTCCCAACGCTGCTGCGTCCCAACGCTGCTGCGTCCCAACGCCGCGTCCCAACGCTGCTGCGTCCCAACGCTGCTGCGTCCCAACGCCGCGTCCCAGGCGCCGCGTCCCGACGCCGCGTCCCGACACCGCGTCCCAACGCCGCGTCCCAACGCTGCTTCCCAATGCTGCTTCCCAACGCTGCTTCCCAACGCTGCTTCCCAACGCTGCTTCCCAACGCTGCTGCGTCCCAACGCCGCGTCCCAACGCTGCTGCGTCCCAACGCTGCTGCGTCCCAACGCCGCGTCCCAGGCGCCGCGTCCCGACGCCGCGTCCCGACACCGCGTCCCAACGCCGCGTCCCAACGCTGCTTCCCAACGCTGCTTCCCAACGCTGCTTCCCAACGCTGCTTCCCAACGCTGCTTCCCAACGCTGCTGCGTCCCAACGCTGCGTCCCAAAGGTGCTGCGTCCCAACGCTGCGTCCCAAAGGTGCTGCGTCCCAACGCTGCTGCGTCCCAACGCTGCTGCGTCCCAACGCTGCTGCGTCCCAACGCTGCTGCGTCCCAACGCTGCGTCCCAAAGCTGCTGCGTCCCAACGCTGCGTCCCAACGCTGCTGCGTCCCAACGCTGCTGCATCCCAACGCTCCACCATGTCAAGTCTTGAACACAGTGTGTCCGCTCCGTTAGAGGATGAACCCTTCAGACGTTAGTGACTCCGTGGTGTTTCCTCCCTGGCCACCAACATGTTTAACCCACTACTGTTCAGACTGTCTGCAGCCTGTAGAGTCTGAGAGTCTGAATCTCTGCTCTTCTTGTGTCTGATTGGCAGCAGCGGCAGATGCAGCTCATGTGTGACATCCTGGTCCACGACAGTAAATCAAGTGCTTGTCTGAACGACGAGCAGAAATCTCTGTTGGCCACGTTTGAACACAAAGGAGGAAACGTGACTCAGCACCGGAGCAGCAGACGGTGAGAGACGAGTGGACCGACGGGTTCTCTGGTTCTGATCGGTGTAATAGCGGTCTGCACACAGAGAATACATTTACCTGTTACACCAGTTATGTTGTTCCACCTGTTGTCAGGGCCGGTAGTTTGAGAGCTTTCACTCCAACACCTCCCACCGGACCGCAGGCTCAATGTTGATGATGATCTTTGTGGTTTTAGACCGGATGAATAAGTCCAGCCTGAGTGATGTAACGTAGGCGAATGTCCGGTTTCAACCTGTTCTTCTTGGCTGAGACGTTATTGGTGTCAGGACGTTATTGGGTCTCATCCTGGTTATCTTACTAAATCTAGTCTTTGGGCACAAACGGTTAAATATTTCTAGTTTCAGTTATTGTTGAGGAGGTTGTGAAGAATAACTGGGGGGTTTCAGTGGTTGTTGTAGTTTCCACATGTTCCTCATGTAGATTCATTAGATTTTAGAGGTTCTTTAAAGGGTTCTTGAAGAGTTTAGATGTCAGTGAGGAGACTGGAGTTGAGTTGATCCTCAGTGGGATCAGCAGCAGTAATAAAGGATAATTACAGGCAAACATATTATTATTTATTGTTAATATAACCTGTTGAATCTTTGGATGCTCGTAGTAATTAACCCTTTTTCTTTTTGTTCCCTCAGGCTGTGTGTGATTGACGAGTCGTCTTTCCTGTCTCACTCTGATATCAGCTACGATCGGACAGACGACGACGTGGTACGAACACAGACGGCAGGATTTACTGAGTTAAAGGACCAGTCTGTAGTTTTATATGTTAACAGTTAAAGGTGATGTGATGTGATGTGATCTGATGTGATGTGATGTGTTGTGATGTGTTGTGATGTGATGTGATGTGATGTGATGTGTTGTGATGTGTTGTGATGTGATGTGATGTGATGTGATGTGTTGTGATGTGATGTGTTGTGATGTGTTGTGATGTGATGTGATGTGATGTGATGTGTTGTGATGTGATGTGATGTGATGTGATGTGATGTGTTGTGATGTGTTGTGTTGTGATGTGATGTGTTGTGATGTGATAGAAGTTTGTGTTTTCATTTTGTTTCAGGATCTGGACACAACTCTCATTAAACCGCTGAGATCTCGAGCCAGAGAGAAGAGGGTCAGTGTGACGTTCCCACCTTCACATCTTCCTCAGCTCGTTCTTTGTTTGTTCTGACATTCTGTTGGTTCTGTTGGTTCTGTTGGTTCTCCTCAGCGCTCGTCGATGGGACCGGTGGTTGGCGCTCCGGTTGGGAGGAGAGGGAAAAGCATGAACGTATCTGCAGAGCTGCTGGAGAGAAAAACTGTAGAGGTGAACAGACTGATTAAAAGATGGTAGACGAAGTACGCAGAGGAAGAAGTACTCAGTGGAAGAAGTACTCAGTGGAAGAAGTACTCAGTGGAAGAAGTACTAGGCAGTAAAAAGCAGAATATTTGCCTCTGAAGCATCATTTCTTTATTGCCAGATTGCAGATTTCTATAAATTCCGGACGTATTTTTGAACGTTTCAAGCAGCAGTTATAAAATATTCTTGTTTCAGCTGCTTTTCTTTATTTTCTGTTAGTAAAGTGAATATTTAAGACTTTTGGTCAGATAAAACATTTTAATATGTCAAGTTGCACTTTTTAAATTTATAGACCAAACAACTAATCTATTAATAGAGAAAATACCTGACAGATTAATGGATAAAGTCCACATCCCAGAATCCTGTAGTTTTAACAAAGAAACGGTTCCTTCAGCGTCTGGACGCTGAAGGAACTCATCATTCAGTGGTTTCTCCTTTAAAGACATGGAGGAGGCTAAAGTTGAGTTTGTGTGACTCAGGAGGTCGACGTGATGGTGAAGACGTCGACGACGACTCCTGAGACCGGAGGTCAGATCCACATGGTGACCCCTGAAAACCCGGTCCAGACCCTCACCCAGGAGTGTGCTGGTTCAGTCGGAGGAGGTGAGTTTAGAACTCTGATTAGTGCTCAGTATTTTTAGGGGTGAGACTTTGAAATAGATGTTTATTTATATATTTGCTTCACCTGAGTCTATGTGGAGGTAGAAGGAAGTTACCGCTTTTATTGTTGTAGTCTGAGTAACGTGACGTCATATCTGTTCCGTATCCGTCAACCAAAACAAACCTCAGCGAGCCGAAACGAGAAAGTAGAAAACGTTGGAGGTCGTCGTGGATACGACCTGTATCTTCACTCTAAAAGTGAACCAGCTACAGCTTCTGGAAGACAGTAAAGTCGTTCGGCATCCTCGCGGTCTCAGAGGGTTAAACACACATGTTGTGTTTCAAACTCAGTTCTGTGATAATGCGTTTGTGTAAAAACTATATAAATACATATATAAAAACTCTGTATTAAACTTGTGTTCCTCAGACCAAACCTCGGTGTGGTTTCTCGGTGATGAGACGGCGGTGGAGCCTGAAACCGAAGCAAAGATGGAGGAGAGCGCCGCCGTCAGAGCTTCTCACACCTGCAAAGCTGAGAAAACCCTGAAACATGTTTTCCTTTCTAAAACCGTACGAACCCACAGAGCTCCTATAAGATCTATACTGACCGTGCAGAGCTCCTATAAGATCTATACTGACCGTACAGAGCTCCTATATGATCTATACTGACCGTACAGAGCTCCTATATGATCTATACTGACCGTACAGAGCTCCTATAAGATCTATACTGACCGTACAGAGCTCCTATATGATCTATACTGACCGTACAGAGCTCCTATATGATCTATACTGACCGTACAGAGCTCCTATATGATCTATACTGACCGTACAGAGCTCCCATATGATCTATACTGACCGTACAGAGCTCCTATAAGATCTATACTGACCGTACAGAGCTCCTATATGATCTATACTGACCGTACAGAGCTCCTATATGATCTATACTGACCGTACAGAGCTCCTATAAGATCTATACTGACCGTACAGAGCTCCTATAAGATCTATACTGACCGTACAGAGCTCCTATATGATCTATACTGACTGTACAGAGCTCCTATAAGATCTATACTGACCGTACAGAGTATCTCTGTTATTAAAGGTCACTGAACTGGTTTCACAGCCAAGAAAAGACTTTAATTCTATACAGAAAGTCCAGATTGATTTTTAATTTTTGAGTCAAATGTTGAATATGAATTCCTCAGTATTTGTCTCATCTGGGTACCATTTAAAGTTTAATATACTTTGTCTTGTCTGTGATTAAGAAGTGACTGTTGAAAAGCATCAAAGGTTGACTGCAGATGAAGAATATAATTCTATCATCTGCATAGAAATGGACTGATTAGGAAAAACCATCCGGTCCGTCAGTGTAATCTATCTGCCTCCCTGCAGGTGATCCGGCCGGAGATGTGCTCGCCGTGCGGTAAGAGGATCCGCTTTGGAAAGATGGTGGTGAAGTGCAGAAACTGCCGAGCGATCGCTCATCCAGAGTGCAAACAGAAACTCAGCGAAGGCTGTTGGGCTGCCACCAAGATAGGAAGTTCAGCTCAACAGGTGAATTCCTCTGAGTTCCTCTGACTTCCTCTGAGTCTGAGCAGAAGGAGAAAACTCAGAGATCTACATTAAAACACAAAAACGGGATTTAAACGACAGGAGTTGACAGAAACAGAGGAGGTGATTGTTCCTGTTTCGAACTGATTGGATCTTTGTCTCTCCAGAACTCGTTGGAGGGTTTTGCTCCAGTGAACCATCCCAGAGTTCCTCTGCTGGTTGTGGAGTGTGTGGCTGAGATAGAGAGGAGGGGGCTGGAGGAGGTGAGTCCTCCTCCGTCTTTAAGGCTGGTTTCTGACCAGCGTTGTTCATCCTGGTTCATATGAGTTTCAGCTGCTGATGTCCTGCCGTCTGCAGAGAGGACTTTACAGAGTTCCTGGAGGGGAGCGTCTGGTGAAGGAGCTCAGAGACCGGTTCATCCAGGGGAAAACGCCGCTGATGCTCAGTAAAGTTCATGACGTTCACGTGCTGTGTGGACTTCTGAAAGACTTTCTGAGGAAACTGAAGGAGCCGCTGATCACCTTCAAACTGCACCGGACCTTCATGGAGGCTTCAGGTATGAAGACTGAAACTGCTCACCAAGTTACCTCGAGATCAGATCAGTCATCGACTGTTTTACTGTGGAACACCAGACGCATGGACGGTATCAGGACAGAACCCGTCTGTGTTGTTAGAACTCGTCTGTGCAGTTAGAACCCGTCTATGGAGTTAGAACTCATCTGTGGAGTTAGAACCCGTCTGTGGAGTTAGAACTCGTCTGTGGAGTTAGAACCCGTCTGTGGAGTTAGAACCCGTCTGTGGAGTTAGAACCCGTCTGTGCAGTTAGAACTCGTCTGTGCAGTTAGAACTCGTCTGTGCAGTTAGAACCCGTCTGTGCAGGTAGAAACCGTCTGTGCAGTTACAACCCGTCTGTGCAGTTAGAACCCGTCTGTGCAGTTTGAACCCGTCTTTCCAGGTAGAACCCGTCTGTGAAGTTAGAACCCACCGGTGCAGGTAGAACCGGTCTGTGGAGTTAGAACCCATCTGTGCAGGTAGAACCCGTCTGTGCAGTTAGAACTGGCATGTGCAGTTAGAACTCGTCTGTGCAGTTAGAACCCGTCTGTGCACTTAGAGCCTGTCTTTGCAGGTACAACCCGTCTGTGCAGTTAGAACCCGTCTGTGCACTTAGAACCCGTCTTTGCAGTTAGAACCCGTCTGTGCAGGTAGAACCCGTCTGTGCTGTTAGAACTCATCTGTGGAGTTAGAACCAGTCTGTGCAGCTAGAACCCGTCTGTGCAGTTAGAACCCGTCTGTGCAGTTAGAACTCGTCCGTGGAGTTAGAACCAGTCTGTGCAGCTAGAACCCGTCTGTGCAGTTAGAACTCGTCTGTGCAGTTAGAACCCGTCTGTGCAGTTAGAACCCATCTGTGCAGCTAGAACCCATCTGTGGAGTTAGAACCCGTCTGTGCAGTTAGAACCCGTCTGTGCAGTTAGAACCCATCTGTGCAGCTAGAACTCGTCTGTGCAGTTAGAACCCATCTGTGCAGGTAGAACCCGTCTGTGCAGTCAGAACTCGTCTGTGGAGTTAGAACCCGTCTGTGCAGTTAGAACCCGTCTGTGCAGCTAGAACTCGTCTGTGCAGTTAGAACTCGTCTGTGCAGGTAGAACCTGTCTGTGCAGTTAGAACCCGTCTATGGAGTTAGAACTCGTCTGTGCAGTTAGAACCCGTCTATGGAGTTAGAACCCGTCTGTGCAGTTAGAACCCGTCTGTGCAGTTAGAACCCGTCTGTGCACTTAGAACCCGTCATTGCAGGTAGAACCCGTCTGTGCAGTTAGAACCCGTCTGTGCAGTTAGAACCCGTCTGTGATGATGGAACCGTCACTGTGTGTCTGTGTTTCAGAACTGGCTGATGAAGACAGCAGCGCCGCCATCTTGTATCAGGCGTTAGCAGAGCTGCCGAAGGTCAACAGAGACACTCTGGCGTTTCTGATGCTTCACCTGCAGAAGTACGAACTTTAACCTCTTCTGATGTTTCATCTGAGTGATGAAGTTTAGATTTATGTCATTTCAGCAGCTCAGAGGTTGAATAGTGTCTGATGTGGTTCTGATGTTCTAGTGTCATACGTCACTTTATTATTATTATGTGCTTTATTCTACAGACATACAACATCAAACACATCATGACAGTAAGTGTCGGTTTAATTCTAAACAGTATTAATGTTTCCTTCTGTCTGCAGAGTGACGAGGAGTCCTCAGTGTCAGATGGACCAGAACAATCTGTCCCGGGTGTTTGGACCGACTCTAGTGGGACACGGGATGTCTGAGCCGACTCCGTCGACCATCATGAGAGACACCAACACTCAGCCGAAGGTTCGCTTCTTTCTAAACGTCTCATTCGTGGTATGTAGATTTTAAATGTGATATTGGAAGCAGTTTTGTTGCCTCTTACGGCTCTCAACATGGCGACGGCTGAGCCGGCGGCTCGTAGCTAACGCCATACTTGCCAACTCTCCCGATTTTCATCGCCCTGTCCAGGTTTCCTCCCGGAGTCACAATTATCCCTTATTTCTCCCGATTTCTGGCAATTTTTCACTCTTTTTTTTCTTCTCAGAAATCTCAAACTGTTTCTGGAACTGAACATTGTGAATATTCCTGTTTCCACCCGGACGATAATACAGCGACACCAACTGTTGATGCTCGCGACAAAACGCAGTCTGAGCTCATGTTTAAGCCGCGCTCGCAACAGCGTGCAGCGCCCAAAGCTGAGCTTTGCTCGATGCAGCGAAAACCGTCGTCCCCATTAGAAAGAATTAAAAAGATAAACCGTGAACATGGTTGTTGTGGCGGTTGTGGCGGTTGTGGCGGTTATGGCGGATGTGGCGGTTGTGGCGGATGTGCCGGTTATGGCGGTTGTGGCGGATGTGGCGGTTGTGGCGGTTGTGGTGGTAATGGCAAATGTGGCGGTTGTGGTGGTTGTGATGGTTGTGGCGGTTGTGGCGGTTGTGGCGGTTATGGCAAATGTGGCGGTTGTTGTGGTGCCTGTGTTGGTTGTGGCGGATGTGGCGGATGTGGCGGTTGTGGCGGTGGTTGTGGCGGTTGTGGCGGTTGTGGTGGTCGTGGTGGTTGTGGCGATGTGGCGGTTGTGGCGGATGTGGCGGTGGTTGTGGTGGTTGTGGTGGTTGTGGCGGTGGTTGTGGCGGTTGTGGTGGTCATGGTGGTTGTGGCGATGTGGCGGTGGTTGTGGCGGTTGTGGTGGTCGTGGTGGTTGTGGCGGATGTGGCGGTTGTGGCGGTTGTGGCGGTTGTGGCGGTTGTGGCGGTTGTGGCGGTTGTGGCGGTCGTGGTGGTTGTGGCGGATGTGGCGGTTGTGGCGGATGTGGCGGTTGTGGCGGTTGTGGCGGATGTGGCGGTTGTGGCGGTTGTGGCGGTTGTGGCGGTTGTGGCGGATGTGGCAGTTGTGGCGGTGGTTGTGGCGGTGGTGGCGGATGTGGCGGTTGTGGTGGTTGTGGTTGTGGTGGTTGTGGTGGTTGTGGCGATGTCATGGTGGTTGTGGTGGTTGTGGCGGTTATGGCGGTTGTGGCGGTTATGGCAAATGTGGCGGTTGTGGCGGTTGTGGTGCCTGTGTTGGTTGTGGCGGTTGTGGCGGTGGTTGTGGCGGTTGTGGCGGTGGTTGTGGCGGTTGTGGCGGTGGTTGTGGCGGTTGTGGTGGTCGTGGTGGTTGTGGCGATGTGGCGGATGTGGCGGTTGTTGTGGTGGTTGTGGCGGTTGTGGCGGATGTGGCGGTTGTGGCGGTTGTGGCGGTTGTGGCGGTGGTTGTGGCGGTTGTGGTGGTCATGGTGGTTGTGGCGATGTGGCGGTGGTTGTGGCGGTTGTGGTGGTCGTGGTGGTTGTGGCGATGTGGCGGTGGTTGTGGCGGTTGTGGTGGTCGTGGTGGTTGTGGCGGATGTGGCGGTTGTGGCGGTTGTGGTGGTTGTGGCGGTGGTTGTGGCGGTGGTGGCGGTTGTGGCGGATGTGGCGGTTGTGGCGGTTGTGGCGGTGGTTGTGGTTGTGGTGGTTGTGGTGGTTGTGGCGGTTGTGGTGGTTGTGGCGGTTGTGGTGGTCATGTTGGTTGTGGCGGTGGTTGTGGTTGTGGTGGTTGTGGTGGTTGTGGCGGTTCTGGTGGTTGTGGCGGTTGTGGCGGTGGTTGTGGTTGTGGTGGTTGTGGTGGTTGTGGCGGTTGTGGTGGTTGTGGCGGTTGTGGCGGATGTGGCGGTTGTGGCGGTAGTTGTGGCGGTTGTGGCGGTGGTTGTGGCGGTGGTGGCGGTTGTGGCGGATGTGGCGGTGGTGGCGGTTGTGGCGGATGTGGCGGTTGTGGCGGTTGTGGCGGTGGTTGTGGTTGTGGTGGTTGTGGTGGTTGTGGCGGTTGTGGTGGTTGTGGCGGTTGTGGTGGTCATGTTGGTTGTGGCGGTGGTTGTGGCGATGTGGCGGTTGCTGCGGTTATGGCCCTACTAACAGGTTTCTCTCGTCTTATTGGATGAAACCCTGATTAGAGGACTAAACGTGTCCGTCTGGCCTCCCGGTGGTTCATTAGCTCTGCTGCTCTCGTCTCAGGTTCTCTGCCGTCTGTTGTCCGTCCCTGAAGCCTATTGGAGACGCGTCCTCGCCGTCCAGACAGACAAGACCTCGACCTCCACCGCTACGACCTACAGCCAGGATGGTGGACATGGTGGGTTTATTACTGGACAACTACATCCAGTCTCTACTACTACTACTACTACTACTACTACTACTACTACTACTACTACTCTCCTGATAGTACTCTTCCTGATGACGTGTTTTTTATTTCCCAGGTCGGTTGTTTAAGCCGCTGACGTCTCCAGAGTTGAACAGCTACTACAAAACTCCCAGCAGAGGAACTCTGAGAGGCCAGATCCGGAACCAGACCAGGTCCAACCTTCAGTCCACTACCAGAAACTCCTGTTATTATTTATTAAGACCACAACAGACCAGGTACTTTATATTCTCCCTTGTGTTTCTGTCTTCAGTGGTCAAACAGAACCATGGAGGAGGTTCTTCACTTCCCCGAGCTGATCCACTGACCTGCTGACCAGAACCCATCCACACTACATACAGTACGTATACAGCAGTACTACACTCTGATCCTGTATACAGTAGTACTACACTCTGATCCTGTATACAGTAGTACTACACTCTGATCCTGTATACAGTAGTACTACACTCTGATCCTGTATACAGTAGTACTACACTCTGATCCTGTATACAGTAGTTCTACACTCTGATCCTGTATACAGTAGTACTACACTCTGATCCTGTATACAGTAGTACTACACTCTGATCCTGTATACAGTAGTACTACACTCTGATCCTGTATACAGTAGTACTACACTCTGGTCCAGTATACAGTAGTACTACACTCTGATCCAGTATACAGCAGTACTACACTCTGATCCTGTATACAGTAGTACTACACTCTGGTCCAGTATACAGTAGTACTACACTCTGATCCAGTATACAGTACAGAAACACGTGACCACGTTACCTGTCGCTACGGAAACACGTGACCACGTTACCTGTCGCTACGTAAACACGTGACCACGTTACCTGTCGCTACGGAAACACGTGACCACGTTACCTGTCGCTACGGAAACACGTGACCACGTTACCCGTTGCTACGGAAACACGTGACCACGTTACCCGTTGCTACAGAAACACGTGACCACGTTACCCGTTGCTACAGAAAAACGTGACCACGTTACCCGTCGCTACAGAAACACGTGACCACGTTACCCGTTGCTACAGAAACACGTGACCACGTTACCCGTTGCTACAGAAAAACGTGACCATGTTACCCGTCGCTACAGAAACACGTGACCACGTTACCCGTCGCTACAGAAACATGTGACCACGTTACCCGTCGCTACAGAAACACGTGACCACGTTACCCGTCGCTACAGAAAAACGTGACCAGGTTACCTTCCGCTACAGAAACACGTGACCACGTTACCTTCCGCTACAGAAACACGTGACCACGTTACCTGTCGCTACAGAAACACGTGACCACGTTACCTTCTGCTACAGAAACACGTGACCACGTTACCTGTCGCTACAGAAACACGTGACCACGTTACCTGTCGCTACAGAAACACGTGACCATGTTACCTTTCGCTACAGAAACACGTGACCACGTTACCTTTCGCTACAGAAACATGTGACCACGTTACCTGTCGCTACAGAAACACGTGACCACGTTACCTGTTGCTACAGAAACACGTGACCACGTTACCTTTCGCTACAGAAACATGTGACCACGTTGCCTTTCGCTACATAAACACGTGACCACGTTACCTGTCGCTACAGAAACACGTGACCACGTTACCTTTCGCTACATAAACACGTGACCACGTTACCTTTCGCTACGGAAACACGTGACCACGTTACCTTTCGCTACGGAAACACATGACCACGTTACCTTTCGCTACAGAAACACGTGACCACGTTACCTTCTGCTACAGAAACACGTGACCACGTTACCTTCCGCTACAGAAACACGTGACCACGTTACCTTTCGCTACAGAAACACGTGACCACGTTACCTTCTGCTACAGAAACACGTGACCACGTTACCTTCCGCTACAGAAACACGTGACCACGTTACCTTTCGCTACAGAAACACGTGACCACGTTACCTGTCGCTAATTCTTGGTTTTCCATCCTCAGCATCTGGTGGAGACTGGTCAAACTGGTTAAACTGGTTAAACTGGTTAAACTGGTTAAACTGGTTAAACTGGTTAAACTGGTCTACCCTGACACTTGCAGCCTTCTGAACAGAAGAACCAGATTCTTCCTGATATCAGCTGCCATAAATATGTAAATGAATCTGTCAGCTGTAACTCTCTTTATGTGTGTACCTGTGTGTATCTGTGTGTACCTGTGTGTACCTGTGTGTTTTTGTGTGTACCTGTGTGTACCTGTGTGTACCTGTGTGTACCTGTGTGTACCTGTGTGTTTCTGTGTGTACCTGTGTGTACCTGTGTGTACCTGTGTGTATCTGTGTGTACCTGTGTGTACCTGTGTGTTTCTGTGTGTACCTGTGTGTACCTGTGTGTACCTGTGTGTACCTGTGTGTACCTGTGTGTACCTGTGTGTTTCTGTGTGTACCTGTGTGTACCTGTGTGTACCTGTGTGTACCTGTGTGTTTCTGTGTGTACCTGTGCGTACCTGTGCGTACCTGTGTGTTTCTGTGTGTACCTGTGCGTACCTGTGCGTACCTGTGTGTTTTTGCGTGTACCTGTGTG
>CAKAOJ020000126.1:1757500-1760000 GCA_916701645.2 Sebastolobus alascanus
GTATATACAGTGTATATATATATATACTGTAGAGATACAGATCACACTTTGTGAATGAAGCTGTTGACAGTTGTGTGACTCTGAGTTTGAATCATAAACCTTTATTTAAAGTCTTGCTCCAATAACCAGAACAGAAATAACAATATAGAGGACCTGACCTCTGACCTCTGACCTCTGACCCCCTGTCTCCGGTCTGTCTTACAAAACTTTATTATCAGCAACATGAGTTTACAGCTCAGTGTGTGTGTGTGTGTGTTGGACGTGACCTTCTCTGGTGTCATTTTATTGGCCAATCACTTCCTAAAAGGGAGGGGTCAGAGGTCAGAGGTCGGGGGGGATCATCTGGTCTCTGACAGCCAAAAGGAAAAACTGAATTCTTTTAAATAAAATCAAGAATCAATTTCTGTCAAAATATATAAATAACACACAGTTTTACTCACCTGTATACCAACATTTATACTATATAATACTACAAAATATATCCTGTTGTTATATTTTAACTTTATCCTATATAACATTTATACTATATAATACTACAAATTATATCTTGTTGTTATATATTAACATTATTCTATATAACATTTATACTATATAATACTATAAAATATATCCTGTCGTTATATTTTAACTTTATTCTATATAACATTTATACTATATAATACTACAAAATATATCCTGTTGTTATATATTAACTTTATTCTATATAACATTTATATTATATAATACTATAAAATATATCCTGTTGTTATATATTAACTTTATTCTATATAACATTTATACTATATAATACTACAAATTATATCTTGTTGTTATATATTAACATTATTCTATATAACATTTATACTATATAATACTATAAAATATATCCTGTCGTTATATTTTAACTTTATTCTATATAACATTTATACTATATAATACTACAAAACATATCTTGTTGTTATATATTGACTTTATTCTATATAACATTTATATTATATAATACTATAAAATATATTCTGTTATTATATATTAACTTTATACTATATAACATTTATATTATATAATACTATAAAATATATCCTGTTGTTATATATTAACTTTATACTATATAACATAGAATAGAATAGAATAGAATAGAATAGACTTCCTTCTTGTCCACTCACATGGAAATTTGTCTTTGTCTTCACAGACACTTAAACTCCAGTTATGGAATATATAGATTAAAAGGATAAATCAGTAATAAGTGGGCCAAACGGTTTGATGACAGCGTTAAAATATTACCAATTAATATATAATAAAATATTACCAATTAATATATAATAAAATATTACCAATTAATATATAATAAAAAATTACAAATTTTACCCAAAAGAAAGAAAAGAAATCAAAAGTTCTCCTGACGACACAAACAGACGGTTACCATGACGGCGACAGACAGACGGTTACCATGACGGCGACAGGTTGACTGGAGCCAATCGTTAACCTCCTGGTGATGTCACTTTATTATCCACCAATCACATGGCAGAGGTCAGAGGTCAGGCAGCACTCACACACACACACACACACACACACACACACACACACACACACACACACACACACACACACACACACACACACACACACACACACACACACACTGTATCTATATATACATGATCCAAAAAGAAGAAACATGAAATATTTTCTCCTCACCATCATCATCTCCTCTTCCTCCTCTTCGTCGTCCCAGCTGATCAGCTCAGATCTGACAGAATAAAGAAGAACAAGAATCTGTTCGTTTATTACTGTCATCAAACAACAACGTTTCACCTGTGAGACATACAGTATATATATATATATATAAATATATATATATATGTAATAATATAACTTCTTTTAAATTAGAAGATGAAGATATTTAATCATCATTCTGAGATTATTGTTGTTGTTGTTTGTGTCTGTTTAGTAGTAAATATCTATAATATAAATATTCTGAACTTCACATGTTAATATATCACAAACATGTCAGTGTGAACACAAAGTACACAAAGTATCTAAATAAAGTATACTGTATAAGTAAAGTATTCAATTATACTGTATATTTAAAGTATGTATATCTAGTACACACATTAAGTATATATCTATATATCTATATATAGACAGTATATATAGTATATATATAGATAGATAGTAGAAAACTGTTTTTAATGAAATGTTTAAAGCGTTTGCATCGGTCACATGAAGGTAAACATGTTTTTATCATTAAATATTCCTGCTGTGATTCAACCTACAGACAAGTCAGCATTGTTAAGAATCATCAATTATCAATAATCAATAATCAGTGATCAGTGATCAGTGATTAATAATGAATAGTGAATGTTTCCCAGCTCACCTCTGCAGCTCCATGTCAGCGTTCACAGCAGCAGAAGAAGAAAGATGTTTTGATGCTTCACTTCCATCAGCCTCCTTATATAGACACACACACGCACACGCACACGCACACAAACACACACACACATACACACACACACACACACAC
>CAKAOJ020000126.1:1767500-1790000 GCA_916701645.2 Sebastolobus alascanus
TCTTCTGCTGATGGTAAAATACATCCGTCACTTTGTGTTTGTAACCAGTTTCAGGTAGATAGAGTCCTCAGTCTTTGTGTCTCTCTCCTTAGACTCCGCCCCCTCAGAATCTAGCCCCGCCTCCCAAAAGAAAGGGGGCGTGTCCGGTAGTGTGATGGACAGGTTGAGGTCTCCTGGTACGGTGAGGAAACTCTCACTAAAAATGAAGAAACTTCCTGAGTTGCGCCGCAAACTCAGCCTTCGCTCCTCCTCTCGCGCCCATCGCCAGGGAAACGACAGCAGAGAGAGCTGCGACGAGACGACCAGTAAGACTGCATCATCATCGGCAGCCAACCAGAATGTGATCAGTAGATATCACCTGGATAGCTCCGCCCCTCCAGCCAGACCGCTGCGACGGTCATCGAGAGGACGCTCAGCCAAAGGAGGTCAAGTTTACACGTTTAGAACAAACATTTATACCAGTTACACATTTCAATTCTCTGTTCTCGTGTTGCAAAGTATCCAGATGAGATTTAATACACTTTCATTTACACTTGCATGTTGGCCAGATCAAAAATCTGATTTCAGTCAGTCTTGGTTTTCTTAGATATTTCTAACAGCAGGTCCTTAAAAGGGCTAATGCTAGACTATAACGCCTGAAAACACATATCACATGACCATTCACGTGCAGGCTCTAGTCGACTTGTCCCTCTATCGTTGGCTAGCTAAATGTTTGTTTTCCTTTTAGGTTATCTGAGTGATGGAGACTCTCCTGAGCTGCTGCCACGGCAACAGGCCTCTCCCGTCACTACTTCCCAGGAAACGGCGTGCGACGTCAGTTCATTCCGACTGTACGTGAGTTCCGATCCACCGAGATGCAGCCAGCGGGTGACGGGTTTACTGACCGTCCATCTGCTGGGCCTGGAGGAGATGAAGACCAGCAGGTAGGACACCAACACCTGGAACTAGTTAACACCACAGACACCAACACCTGGAACTAGTTAACACCACGACACCAACACCTGGAACTAGTTAACACCACCGACACCAACACCTGGAACTAGTTAACACCACCGACACCAACACCTGGAACTAGTTAACACCACGACACCAACACCTGGAACTAGTTAACACCACGACACCAACACCTGGAACTAGTTAACACCACCGACACCAACACCTGGAACTAGTTAACACCACCGACACCAACACCTGGAACTAGTTAACACCACCGACACCAACACCTGGAACTAGTTAACACCACAGACACCAACACCTGGAACTAGTTAACACCACGACACCAACACCTGGAACTAGTTAACACCACCGACACCAACACCTGGAACTAGTTAACACCACCGACACCAACACCTTGAACTAGTTAACACCACCGACACCAACACCTGGAACTAGTTAACACCACGACACCAACACCTGGAACTAGTTAACACCACCGACACCAACACCTGGAACTAGTTAACACCACGACACCAACACCTGGAACTAGTTAACACCACCGACACCAACACCTGGAACTAGTTAACACCACCGACACCAACACCTGGAACTAGTTAACACCACAGACACCAACACCTGGAACTAGTTAACACCACGACACCAACACCTGGAACTAGTTAACACCACCGACACCAACACCTGGAACTAGTTAACACCACCGACACCAACACCTGGAACTAGTTAACACCACAGACACCAACACCTGGAACTAGTTAACACCACGACACCAACACCTGGAACTAGTTAACACCACCGACACCAACACCTGGAACTAGTTAACACCACCGACACCAACACCTTGAACTAGTTAACACCACCGACACCAACACCTGGAACTAGTTAACACCACCGACACCAACACCTGGAACTAGTTAACACCACCGACACCAACACCTGGAACTAGTTAACACCACCGACACCAACACCTGGAACTAGTTAACACCACCGACACCAACACCTGGAACTAGTTAACACCACCGACACCAACACCTGGAACTAGTTAACACCACCGACACCAACACCTGGAACTAGTTAACACCACCGACACCAACACCTGGAACTAGTTAACACCACCGACACCAACACCTGGAACTAGTTAACACCACAGACACCAACACCTGGAACTAGTTAACACCACCGACACCAACACCTGGAACTAGTTAACACCACTGACACCAACACCTTGAATTAGTTAACACCACCGACACCAACACCTGGAACCAGCAGCTAATAAAGGTTGTGTTTTGGTTAGGCGTTAGGACAGATGGTGGTTTTGGGTCCATATTGTCTGTGTGGATTTGTCTCCTGGTCTCAGGTCGGAGGACAGTAAGGAGATCTTCCTGGCGATCCAGATTGATGGCGTGACGAGAGCGCGGACCGCCCTCCTGACCCTGCGCGGCTCGTCCCTCCCGTTGAACCATGCCTTCCACCTGGACCTGGAGCGAGCCCGGCAGCTCCGCGTAGTGGTCTTAACACCGGGTACCTTTACCAGCTGCTGCATTAAAGTGATGAACACATTAATGCATCAGTCATTAGAATACTATAATAAGATATAGATGGAGTACTTTTCCTGTTGGTACTTTATTGATGCTGTTATGTTTACTGCAGTATAAGATCTGAATACTTCTTCCAGCTGTAGTTACTGAACCAGAACCTTCTCTGTGTGATCCGTCTCAGTGCTTAATGTCTTTCTGTCTCTGCAGTGAGTCCAGCAGCAGCGGGGCGGTCCGGATCCGGGACGGACCCGACTTCTGCCGGTCCCACCAGGAACCGAGTGTGCGGTCTGGGTGGCGTCTCCATCCCTCCACTCTTTAAAGGTTCTCTACAGTATCGTGGTTCTACTGATTCACCGCTGTGTTTAAAGGTCTCATACTGAAGTCTTCTGGTGTTTGTGTCTCTCAGGGACTCGCAGTCAGCAGCTCTGTGTGAAGCTGGAGCCCCGAGGACTTCTTTATGTCAAACTGTCTCTACAGGAGAAATGGGACACACAGGTACACACTACTACTACTACTACTACTACTACTACTACTACTACTACTAAAAACCATCAGTTCTACCAGACAGACGGGATGTCCAAACTAAGAAAACTTATAAAAATAGAAAAGTAAATCAGATCTCACCTGCAGTCCTACTTTATTAATAAAACTACACTTTACACAAGTACACTAATCTTGGCTCAGTGAAAACATGACCTTCACCAGGTCATACTGACACTATTACTACAGCACTATGAAAATACTACCATATGTTCCTACTAATACTACTGTCTCCCCACAGCCCAGCAGAGACTCATCAGTACCTGGTAACGTGTTTGGTGTTGAACTGCATCACCTGGTGGACAAAGAAGGTTCTACATCCCCGATCCCTCTGCTGATCCAGAAATCAGTGGCAGAGATCGAACGCCGAGGAATTAAGGTACTACTACTACTACTACTACTGAGCTACTGCTAGTACTACTACTACTGAGCTACTGCTAGTACTACTACTACTGAGCTACTGCTAGTACTACTACTACTGAGCTACTGCTAGTACTACTACTACTGAGCTACTGCTAGTACTACTACTACTGAGCTACTGCTAGTACTACTACTACTGAGCTACTACTACTACTACTACTACTGAAATACTGCTAGTACTACTACTACTGAGCTACTGCTAGTACTACTACTACTGAGCTACTGCTAGTACTACTACTACTGAGCTACTACTACTACTACTACTACTGAGCTACTGCTAGTACTACTACTACTGAGCTACTGCTAGTACTACTACTACTGAGCTACTGCTAGTACTACTACTGAGCTACTGCTAGTACTACTACTACTGAGCTACTGCTAGTACTACTACTACTGAGCTACTGCTAGTACTACTACTGAGCTACTGCTAGTACTACTACTACTGAGCTACTGCTAGTACTACTACTACTGAGCTACTGCTAGTACTACTACTGAGCTACTGCTAGTACTACTACTACTGAGCTACTGCTAGTACTACTACTGAGCTACTGCTAGTACTACTACTACTGAGCTACTGCTAGTACTACTACTACTGAGCTACTGCTAGTACTACTACTGAGCTACTGCTAGTACTACTACTACTGAGCTACTGCTAGTACTACTACTGAGCTACTGCTAGTACTACTACTGAGCTACTGCTAGTACTACTACTGAGCTACTGCTAGTACTACTACTACTGAGCTACTGCTAGTACTACTACTACTGAGCTACTGCTAGTACTAAGAACCCGGAGTAAACCCAGACTAACCTGCATGTCTGACGGGCATAAAACATATAAAGATGAAATTTTAGGTTTGTCCATTAATACCAACAGTTAGGACTGAAACCCCACACTAGTACTAGTATTAACTAGTATTTACACTAGTACTAGTATTAACTAGTATTTACACTAGTACTAGTATTAACTAGTATTTACACTAGTACTAGTATTAACTAGTATTTACACTAGTACTAGTATTAACTAGTATTTACACTAGTACTAGTATTAACTAGTATTTACACTAGTACTAGTATTAACTAGTATTTACACTAGTACTAGTATTAACTAGTATTTACACTAGTACTAGTATTAACTAGTATTTACACTAGTACTAGTATTAACTAGTATTTACACTAGTACTAGTATTAACTAGTATTTACACTAGTACTAGTATTAACTAGTATAAGATTAGTTTGGGCTCACAGTCAGAGTTTTCCAGTAAAAACTGATCTACCTGAACAGGTGGTTCTGGTTCCCAGTGATCAGTCAGAACTTCCTGTGTGTCCGTCAGGTGGTGGGTCTGTACAGACTGTGTGGTTCTGCAGCGGTGAAGAAGGAGCTCAGGGATTGGTTCGAGAGGAACAGTTCAGCCGTCTGCCTCAGCGAGGACCTTTACCCCGACATCAACGTCATCACAGGTCAGTCAGCACGAAGCCGGGGGAATCGGACCCGAAGACCTGAAGACCTGGACTCAGGAGTTCTGGTTTAGTGAACAGTGACTCGACTGTGACCTCTGTGACTCGACTGTGACCTCTGTGACTCGACTGTGACCTCTGTGACTCGACTGTGACCTCTGTGACTCGACTGTGACCTCTGTGACTCGACTGTGACCTCTGTGTCTCGACTGTGACCTCTGTGACTCGACTGTGACCTCTGTGACTCGACTGTGACCTCTGTGACTCGACTGTGACCTCTGTGACTCGAGTGTGACCTCTGTGACTCGACTGTGACCTCTGTGTCTCGACTGTGACCTCTGTGACTCGACTGTGACCTCTGTGACTCGACTGTGACCTCTGTGACTCGAGTGTGACCTCTGTGACTCGACTGTGACCTCTGTGTCTCGACTGTGACCTCTGTGACTCGACTGTGACCTCTGTGACTCGACTGTGACCTCTGTGACTCGACTGTGACCTCTGTGACTCGACTGTGACCTTGGTGACTTGATTTTGATTATTCAGCTTTCCCTTTGAATCAAACATGTCCTTATTTCATTAACACAACCTGAACCTGTCCTTGTTGACTCGGACTTGACGACCCAGACTTGACCGTAATAACTCGGGGTCAGTCCAGAGACCTTTCACCACCAGGTGTGTCCCTACCGCCCCTGTGACCCTAACGAACCTCGTGTGTGACCCTCTCCTAATCTCAAAACTGGATTGTTCGGATTTGGGGACCTGGGTGACTCGTTGCCCTTGGTGATTTGGGATTTTAAAATTACCTCAGCTTTCCCTTTAAATCAAACTCTGTCCAGGTTCCTGGAGCCAACCTAAACCCCCCTGTCCTTTTTGCCCTCTGACTCCACGGCCCAGAGACCGTAAAAAGCTCGGGTCTGTCCAGAGACGTTAACCACGGGTTTACTCAAACGAACCTACCACTGCAGTACTCAAACCCCAAAAGCCCTCTGGTTTGTTTGTGCCACAGTCCCCGTAAGAGCTTTTCTGAAACAGGGTATGTTCAGGACTTGGACCTGGGTGAACTCGTTGACCTTTAAATTTTAACTGCCCGGTGTGCTACTTAGGAAATTCGAATGCACTACCTGCGGGAAAGGCTTCCGTCTCCTCATCACCGGGAAACTCTGTACCAGGGGTCCGGGAGGCATAAAACCCCCCCCGACCCCCCCGTGCTCCTCTGTGCCTCTGACCCCCTCCCAGAGCACCGGGCCCCCCTGCTGTCTCCTCCCCAGTAGTGTGCTCCTCCCCACAGTACTCCTCCGTCCCTCAGTAGTCTCCTCCCCGCAGTAGTCTCCTCCGCCCTCAGTAGTCATCCTCTCCCTCAGTAGTCTCCTTCTCCTCCGCCAGTAGTCTCATCCTCCTCAGTAGTCTCCGTCCTCCCTCAGTGTCGCCTCCTCCCTCTGTAGTCTCCTCCTCCCTCAGCAGTCTCCTCCTCCCTCAGTAGTCTCCTCCTCCCTCAGAAGTCTCCTCCTCCCTCAGTAGTCTCCTCCTCCCTCAGTAGTCTCCTCCTCCCTCAGCAGTCTCCTCCTCCTCAGTAGTCTCCTCTCCCTCAGTAGTCTCCTCCTCCGCTCTGTGAGTCTCTCCTCCTCAGATTCTCCTCCTCCTCCCCAGTAGTCTCCTCCTCCCTCAGTAGTCTCCTCCTCCCTCAGTAGTCTCCTCCTCCCTCAGTAGTCTCCTCCTCCCTCAGTAGTCTCCTCCTCCTCCCTCAGTAGTCTCCTCCTCCCTCAGTAGTCTCCTCCTCCCTCAGTAGTCTCCTCCTCCCTCAGTAGTCTCCTCCTCCCTCAGTAGTCTCCTCCTCCCTCAGTAGTCTCCTCCTCCCTCAGTAGTCTCCTCCTCCCTCAGTAGTCTCCTCCTCCCTCAGTAGTCTCCTCCTCCCTCAGTAGTCTCCTCCTCCCTCAGTAGTCTCCTCCTCCCTCAGTAGTCTCCTCCTCCTCAGTAGTCTCCTCCCTCAGTAGTCTCCTCCTCCCTCAGTAGTCTCCTCCTCCCTCAGTAGTCTCCTCCTCCCTCAGTAGTCTCCTCCTCCCTCAGTAGTCTCCTCCTCCCTCAGCAGTCTCCTCCTCCCTCAGTAGTCTCCTCCTCCCTCAGCAGTCTCCTCCTCCCTCAGTAGTCTCCTCCTCCCTCAGTAGTCTCCTCCTCCCTCAGTAGTCTCCTCCTCCCTCAGTAGTCTCCTCCTCCCTCAGTAGTCTCCTCCTCCCTCAGCAGTCTCCTCCTCCCTCAGTAGTCTCCTCCTCCCTCAGTAGTCTCCTCCTCCCTCAGCAGTCTCCTCCCTCAGTAGTCTCCTCCTCCCTCAGTAGTCTCCTCCTCCCTCAGTAGTCTCCTCCTCCCTCAGTAGTCTCCTCCTCCCTCAGTAGTCTCCTCCTCCCTCAGTAGTCTCCTCCTCCCTCAGTAGTCTCCTCCTCCTGCAGAGTGAGTGACAGCACATATTGAGAGACGCTAGGATTTTCTTCAGCCGTTGTTAAAAAAACAAGACAACAATACTTGCTAGCCAGCGTTAACTAACGTGTTCAGAGAATTATTCTGCCTCCACTTAACGCTCCGCCCACTAAATACGTCACCATGGTTACCAACAGGAAAGGGCGCGGCAATAGAAGCAGATATCTGAACTACTTTGTGCTCCAGACTCCAGGAACTGGTTCAGGTTTCACCTGGTCAGGATGCTGATGGATTTATTCAGTCTGTGTTTTATAAATGTAAAGTGTGAACATGTTGAATCCAACGTTTTCCTCCTTCCAGGCTACGCTGTCTCTCCTGCTGGACCACCTCAGCCTGGTGGCGTCCCTCAGCTCCTCCAACAGGATGACGCATCAGAACCTCGCCGTCTGCTTCGGCCCGGTTCTCCTCACCCCGACCCAGGAGGCCTGGAGGGGGGGGGGAGGAGGAGGAGGAGGGAGGGGAGGAAGAGGAGGAGGGAAGGGATTGGGTCACGGTGAAGAGATAGCGAGTGCGGTGGATTTCAAACGACACATCGAGGCGTTGCACTATCTGCTGCAGCTGTGGCCAGGTGAGACAAGCTCCGCCCACTTTGATACTCTATTGTTGCTATGGAAACCGCCTTACCTTTAACAGGTGCATCTTTGCTTTTCATATCTTGTTCCTCAGTGCCGACCCATCGAGTCCCAGCAGACGACAACATCGACGTCTCCCCGCCGCCCTCCCCCGCCCTTACCCAGAAGCCCCTGGGACAGCAGAGGAATCCTTCGCTGCGATTGGCTCTGACCCAGAAACCCGAGGAGGAGGTGGTGGTGTCACGTCGGGGTCGAGGCAGCCTGGCCCGGCTGGAGAGTCCGCCACCGATCAACCGGTACGCCGGAGACTGGAGCGTCTGTGGACGAGATCTTCTGTCGGAACAGGAGGCCGACTACGACGAGGTGGCAGGAAGTGAGAGCGACAGAGGTACGTGGTTCCTCGACCCAAACAAAGATGGCAGCCGCACTGCGCCACAGTGGAAACACAGCTTCATTCCAGGAGAGTCTTTAAATATCGTGAGTCTGTGAACGGGTCTGTAAGACCAGCGATGACCCGAGTCCAACAGAACCTCTTCAATATTCTCCATCTTCGACTTCCCTTCAGTTCATTCTCAGAAACTAATAAACTAAAACTAAATGTGGAATATCCGTTGACGCGTTCAAACCTTTCACAACAAGACCGACATGAATATTCACGTGCCGTGCATTCCACCGAAAATTACGGTCCGATCTCGGCCTGTGGTGTTGCAGATTTCTGGAGAAACGCTCAGACAAACAGCTTCCCTCTGGACACTGAGCTTCCTCCGGAGCTGATCAATACAGCTGCCGGGACAGAGAGGCGTTACACACTCAGGTCATGAATACTCACGGTCAGACACATCGGTCAAATACACTTAGAGGAGGTCATTTTCCAAATAGGCGTATTAGTCAACCACTGTGGTTATAAAGCAGCGTAGTGTTATTAGTGTTATTAGTTAGTAGACAGCAGGTGAATACAGTCTTACTCACAGGAGAGCTGTAAACACATTGTGAAACCTTTTGAACATGTTTAACCTGCTGTGGTCCGAATCTCACTCTCACTCCTTCTTGTTGTTGCTGTTTCAGGCAGCGGGGAGGAAGAGGAGGAGGAGAAGAAGGAGGCCTGGTCCTCAGAAGGAGGAGGAGGAGGAGGAGGAGGAGGAGGAGGAGGAGGAGGAGGTCTGTACGTGGATGAGTTCATGGATTTTGACGCTCCATTTAACTGTCGACTCAGTCTGAAAGACTTCGACACTCTGATCCACGACCTGGACCGAGAGCTGGCCAAACAGATCAACATCTGTCTGTAGAGGAGGAGGAGGAGGAGGAGGAGGAGGAGGAGGAGGAGGAGGTGGAGGAGGAGGAGGAGGAGGAGGAGGAGGAGGAGGAGGAGGAGGAGGAAGAGGAAGAGGAAGAGGAGGAGGAGGAGGAGGAGGAGGAGGAGGAGGAGGAGGAAGAGGAAGAGGAAGAGGAAGAGGAGGAGGAGGAGGAAGAGGAAGAGGAAGAGGAGGAGGAGGAGGAAGAGGAAGAGGAAGAGGAGGAGGAAGAGGAGGAAGAGGAGGAGGAGGAGGAGGAGGAGGAGGAGGAAGAGGAGGAAGAGGAGGAGGAGGAGGAAGAGGAAGAGGAGGGAGAGGAAGAGGAGGAGGAGGAGGAGGAGGAAGAGGAAGAGGAGGGAGAGGAAGAGGAGGAGGAGGCATCCGTTCTGTTCCTGACCGAGGTGATGAGTTGAACTCAAAGTGGAACGCGGTTCTCTGGATGGTTCCAGATGTTTCTGGAGGTCAGAATCCAACCAGATTAATTATTTCTCTGATCCAAAGGTAAAGGTAGCTTCAGCGTTACTATGAAGGAGGAACTACAGGAACCAGAACTGGAGAGAACCACACAGTTGGTTCCCTCTTCACGTTGTGGACCCTCTGAAGATGTGAACTGAACTGTGTTGTTGTTGTTCTGGGTATCAGGGTAGAATCCTGGTGGACCTGGTGGACCTGGTGGACCTGGTGGACCTGGTGGACCTGGTGGACCTGGTGGACCTGGTGGACCTGGTGGGGCTGTTTGCACTGTTGAAGCCATAATTTCACTTGTTGAGACTTTTAGTTGAAGTGAACAAACTGCAGAACTCATCGCTGCTGCTGCCCCCCCTGCAGGTTTTTGATAGTCCTGCAGGTTTCTGGTAGTCCTGCAGGTCTCTGGTAGTCCTGCAGGTCTCTGGTAGCCCTGCAGGTTTTTGATAGTCCTGCAGGTTTCTGGTAGTCTTGCAGGTTTCTGGTAGTCCTGCAGGTTTCTGGTAGTCCTGCAGGTTTTTGATAGTCCTGCAGGTTTCTGGTAGTCCTGCAGGTTTTTGATAGTCCTGCAGGTTTCTGGTAGTCCTGCAGGTTTCTGGTAGTCTTGCAGGTCTCTGGTAGTCCTGCAGGTCTCTGGTAGTCCTGCAAGTCTCTGGTAGTCCTGCAGGTTTCTGGTAGTCCTGCAGGTCTCTGGTAGTCCTGCAGGTTTGGCAGCAGAGTGATGTGAGCTGCAGCTGCTCGTCAGTATTTTCACGGTACAGAGTTTCAGTCCGTTCTCATTCTCAGGATGTAAAATACAGACGCCTTGTCAATCCCCTCGCCATGTGATGCCGACACACAAAGCACCGCTTAGCGCCAGCCGAAGCCTCGAGCTCAGTATTTTGGCCGTCTCCATCTTGGTTTTTGGCCGTCTCCATCTTGGTTTTTGACTGTCACCATCTTGGTTTGGCCGTCATCATCTTGTTTTTTTCACCGTCACCATCTTGGTTTTTGACCGTCACCATCTTGTTTTTTTCACCGTCACCATCTTGGTTTTTTCACCGTCACCATCTTGGTTTTTTCACCGTCACCATCTTGGTTTTTGACCGTCACCATCTTGGTTTTTTCACCATCACCATCTTGGTTTTTCACCGTCACCATCTTGGTTTTTGACCGTCTCCATCTTGGTTTTTGACCGTCTCCATATTTGTTTTTGACCGTCACCATCTTGGTTTTTGACCGTCTCCATCTTGGTTTTTGGCCGTCTCCATCTTGGTTTTTGACCGTCACCATCTTGGTTTTTGACCGTCACCATCTTGGTTTTTGACCGTCTCCATATTGGTTTTTGGCCGTCACCATCTTGGTTTTTGACCGTCTCCATATTGGTTTTTGGCCGTCACCATCTTGGTTTTTGACCGTCACCATCTTGGTTTTTGACCGTCTCCATATTGGTTTTTGGCCGTCACCATCTTGGTTTTTGACCGTCACCATCTTGGTTTTTTCACCGTCACCATCTTGGTTTTTGACCGTCACCATCTTGGTTTTTGGCCGTCTCCATCTTGGTATTTTCCTACTACTTAACTGTAGTAATTTTGTTAGCTGAACCAAAATGTTTTTATTGAATTCTCAACGTTAAGTTCTGTGTTTACTGCGACCGTAAAGTGGCGCCGAGGGGTCTGACAAAGCGGCGGTATGTAACGAGGTGGGATGAGAACGCGTTGAGAGTTTCTAACTGTGATGACTTTGTGGAGCCACAGAAGGAAAATGATGCCATACTCAGTGTTTTAATCTGTTTTCTGTGTTTGTTGTTATTTGACAGTATTACTTTGTTTTGCACAACGATAATAAGCACTTATGTTTTTTATTGATGATGACGATGTTTCTATGCAGATGATGTAACCAAAGTGTTGAAGCACAGTTCCTGTTGGAACAGACCACAGCAGCCTGTCTGTACGTCTTATTAACCTGACCAACTATTAAACACAATATTATTATTATAATAATTACTCCATGACCAGGCTGTTATTATTATCATTTCTGTTGGATCACTTTCAGTCCAAGCTAAAGACGCTTCATCAGATAAGAAGTTCTAAATAGTTTGAAGATGCAGTTGACACGGATGGATGATGGCTGGATGATGGATGATGGATGGATGATGGATGATGGATGGATGATGGATGATGGATGATGGATGGATGATGGATGATGGATGATAGATGATGGATGGATGATGGATGATGGATGGATGATGGATGGATGATGGATGGATGATGGATGATGGATGATGGATGGATGATGGATGATCGATGATGGATGGATGATGGATGATGGAGGATGGATGGATGATGGATGATGGATGATGGATGATGGATGGATGATGGATGGATGATGGATGGATGATGGATGATGGATGGATGGATGATGGATGGATGATGGAGGATGGAGGATGGATGGATGATGGATGGATGATGGAGGATGGAGGATGGATGGATGATGGATGATGGATGGATGATGGATGATGGAGGATGGATGGATGATGGATGATGGATGATGGATGGATGATGGAGGATGGAGGATGGATGGATGATGGATGGATGATGGATGATGGATGAGGGATGGATGATGGATGATGGATGGATGATGGATGATGGATGGATGATGGATGATGGATGATGGATGATAGATGGATGATGGATGATGGATGGATGATGGATGATGGATGATGGATGATAGATGATGGATGGATGATGGATGGATGATGGATGATGGATGATAGATGGATGATGGATGATGGATGGATGATGGATGATGGATGATGGATGATAGATGATGGATGGATGATGGATGGATGATGGATGATGGAGGATGGATGGATGATGGATGATGGATGGATGATGGATGATGGATGATGGATGTTTGAGGTTGTTCGGGGAACCTGAACAGGAAAACCCGTTACAGATGATGAATGGATGGATGGAGGGAGGGATGGATGGATGGATGTTTCAGGTAATTATCAATACATATAGACAGATGGATAGATAGATGTACTTTATTGATCGCAAATTGTGAAATTCTTGTGTTACAGCAGCAGGTTATCCAGACAGTGTACAGGAACAGTAAATACACAGTAAATATGCACATCAACACTAGAGATATTATCTATAATATACACAATATATATATACATATATATTAGAATACACTTTAAATATACCAGACTACTACAACTAACATAGAAAATTTAAAATATGAACATTGAATAACAATAACTTACTATATAAATGAGCTAAATGTGCAAGTTACAAAAGTTATTACAGTGTGGAAATATAGAATTATATCTAATGATCTAATATCTAATTATGTATCATTGGTTTATTCATATTCTAAACCAACAGTCCCTCTTGTGGTTTCTTTTATTTTCTACACTTACTTTCATTTTTTAATAAATATTAAAAAGTTGTGCCTGTCAGTCCGTCCTCAGGGCTCCAAACTCACAATCAGCTGGGACAGGCTCCGCCCAGCCATTACGTCACTGCTCTCGTTATTTTGGCTTCTATCTGATTGGCTGAGGGAGCGAGCAGCTGACGGTGCAGAGCGCTGATTGGCTGAGGGAGCGAGCAGCTGACGGTGCAGAGCGCTGATTGGCTGCTCACTCTGTCGGGACCTGCAGCAGCTTTTCCTCCTTAAAATGGCTGAAAACTAAAAGCGAATAAAATTCAAATAAAGACGAGAATAGAAACAGGAAGCTGTCCGGCTCGCTGCGGCGCTCAGAGCCGGTTCTACCGGATTCTACCGGATTCTACCAGATTCTACTGAGACAGAAACTCTCCAATGAACTGCACCAGGTGAGAGGAACTGCGACACAGCAGCTGCAGGCTTCTACTCAGTTATCTGTTATCTGTTATCTAACTCTGCTCACTGACCTCAGATCAGTCTGTGAGTTCTCCTCAGCTCTTCTCTGTTATCTGACTCTGATGATCACTGACCTCAGATCAGCCTGAAATCAGATGAATGATGTGACAGAAGTAGAATATGTAGTCAGAGCAGGAAACACCTGTTATATACAATATTTACTATATATTATACTATACTACACTCATACTATACTACAGTTTATATACTGTTTTATTTCCTGTATATATTACAGGAAGCACAACAATCAGAGAGGAGCAGTCTGAGATCTCAGGCTCCATCTAACATATATATATATATAATAAAATACAGGGATACAATATAACATATATATAATAAAATACAGGGATCAAATATAACATATATAATAAAATACAGGGATAAAATACAACATATATAATAAAATACAGGGATACAATATAACATATATAATAAAATACAGGGATCAAATATAACATATATAATAAAATACAGGGATCAAATATAACATATATAATAAAATACAGGGATCAAATATAACATATATAATAAAATACAGGGATCAAATATAACATATATATAGGGATAAAATATAGGGATATATATCTATATATAGATATATATAGATATATATATATCTATATAGATATATATATCTATATATATACATACAGTATATCCACATTGAAGTGCAGCTGATTTTACACCTGTAGTGCAGCTGCAGGTGAGTTGACTTGTTTTACCTGAGCAACCCTGTTCTCAGTTTAGAACCAATAGAACCCTGTTCTCAGTTTAGAACCAATAGAACCCTGTTCTCAGTTTAGAACCAATAGAACCCTGTTCTCAGTTTAGAAACAATAGAACCCTGTTCTCAGTTCGGAGCCAATAGAACCCTGTTCTCAGTTTAGAACCAATATAACCCTGTTCTCAGTTTAGAACCAATAGAACCCTGTTCTCAGTTTAGAACCAATAGAACCCTGTTCTCAGTTTAGAACCAATAGAACCCTGTTCTCAGTTCGGAACCAATAGAACCCTGTTCTCAGTTTAGAACCAATAGAACCCTGTTCTCAGTTTAGAACCAATAGAACCCTGTTCTCAGTTTAGAACCAATAGAACCCTGTTCTCAGTTTAGAACCGATAGAACCCTGTTCTCAGTTTAGAACCAATAGAACCCTGTTTTCTGTGTCTCTTCAGGGTTCTCCACATCCTGGACTCTCGCCCCGGCGGTCCATCTCCCATGATGCCCGTCGACATGGCGATGAGGATCTGCCTGGCCAGCTCTCCTCCTTTGCGCTCCTTCCTCAGTAACTATGACGACCGCTGTTCATCAGCCGCCGCTCTGTTGAAGCGCTGTGAACCGCTGCGACCTTGTCTGTCCTTCAGTAACAACGTCGCCACCGTGGCAACCACGGCGTCAGCGGCTGCAGAGATCGGCGGCGGCCTGGCATGGCTGAGGAGGAGGAAGAAGAAGAAGAGCGTGGTGTTTGCAGACTCTCGAGGTCTGGCGCTCACCGCCATCCACGTGTTTAACGAGGCCGAAGACGACCAGCTGACTGAGCTGCAGTTCCACCTGACGGAGATAGAGGGCGCCGCCGCCGGACTCCACCTGGGAGACGACCACGGTGAGCAGCTCATCACCGACACGCAGCTGTTGGGCGGCAGTTTGCCATGTTATGATTGGAGCAATGTGTTCTATGCTAAAGGCGGTACCTGGGAGGGTTCTGGTATTAAAGGCAGTACCTGAGAGGGTTCTGGTATTAAAGGCAGTACCTGGGAGGGTTCTGGTATTAAAGGCAGTACCTGTGAGGGTTCTGGTATTAAAGGCAGTACCTGAGAGGGTTCTAGTATTAAAGGCAGTACCTGAGAGGGTTCTGGTATTAAAGGCAGTACCTGAGAGGGTTCTAGTATTAAAGGCAGTACATGAGAGGGTTCTAGTATTAAAGGCAGTACCTGAGAGGGTTCTGGTATTAAAGGCAGTACCTGGGAGGGTTCTGGTATTAAAGGCAGTACCTGTGAGGGTTCTGGTATTAAAGGCAGTACCTGTGAGGGTTCTGGTATTAAAGGCAGTACCTGGGAGGGTTCTGGTATTAAAGGCAGTACCTGTGAGGGTTCTAGTATTAAAGGCAGTACCTGTGAGGGTTCTGGTATTAAAGGCAGTACATGAGAGGGTTCTAGTATTAAAGGCAGTACCTGAGAGGGTTCTGGTATTAAAGGCAGTACCTGGGAGGGTTCTGGTATTAAAGGCAGTACCTGAGAGGGTTCTGGTATTAAAGGCAGTACCTGTGAGGGTTCTGGTATTAAAGGCAGTACCTGAGAGGGTTCTAGTATTAAAGGCGGTACCTGTGAGGGTTCTGGTATTAAAGGCAGTACCTGAGAGGGTTCTGGTATTAAAGGCAGTACCTGTGAGGGTTCTAGTATTAAAGGCAGTATCTGAGAGGGTTCTGGTATTAAAGGAAGTACCTGAGAGGGTTCTAGTATTAAAGGCAGTATCTGTGAGGGTTCTAGTATTAAAGGCAGTACCTGTGAGGGTTCTGGTATTAAAGGCAGTACCTGAGAGGGTTCTGGTATTAAAGGCAGTACCTGAGAGGGTTCTGGTATTAAAGGCAGTATCTGTGAGAGTTCTGGTATTAAAGGCGGTACCTGTGAGGGTTCTAGTATTAAAGGCAGTACCTGTGAGGGTTCTAGTATTAAAGGCAGTACCTGAGAGGGTTCTGGTATTAAAGGCAGTATCTGTGAGAGTTCTGGTATTAAAGGCGGTACCTGTGAGGGTTCTAGTATTAAAGGCAGTACCTGTGAGGGTTCTAGTATTAAAGGCAGTATCTGAGAGGGTTCTGGTATTAAAGGCAGTACCTGTGAGGGTTCTAGTATTAAAGGCAGTACATGTGAGGGTTCTGGTATTAAAGGCAGTACCTGTGAGGGTTCTGGTATTAAAGGCAGTACCTGTGAGAGTTCTGGTATTAAAGGCAGTACCTGTGAGGGTTCTAGTATTAAAGGCAGTACCTGAGAGGGTTCTGGTATTAAAGGCAGTACCTGAGAGGGTTCTAGTATTAAAGGCAGTACATGTGAGGGTTTTAGTATTAAAGGCAGTACCTGTGAGGGTTCTAGTATTAAAGGCAGTACCTGAGAGGGTTCTGGTATTAAAGGCAGTATCTGTGAGAGTTCTGGTATTAAAGGCAGTACCTGTGAGAGTTCTGGTATTAAAGGCAGTACCTGTGAGGGTTTTAGTATTAAAGGCAGTACCTGTGAGAGTTCTGGTATTAAAGGCAGTACCTGTGAGGGTTCTAGTATTAAAGGCAGTACCTGAGAGGGTTCTGGTATTAAAGGCAGTACCTGAGAGGGTTCTAGTATTAAAGGCAGTACATGTGAGGGTTCTGGTATTAAAGGCAGTATCTGTGAGGGTTCTAGTATTAAAGGCAGTACCTGTGAGGGTTCTGGTATTAAAGGCAGTACCTGTGAGGGTTTTAGTATTAAAGGCAGTACCTGTGAGAGTTCTGGTATTAAAGGCAGTACCTGTGAGGGTTCTAGTATTAAAGGCAGTACCTGTGAGGGTTCTGGTATTAAAGGCAGTACCTGTGAGGGTTCTAGTATTAAAGGCAGTACCTGTGAGGGTTCTAGTACTAGTTTCTAGTATTAAATACTTGACAAATCTCCCCTTAAGGAACATTTTGAACAGATTAAAAATGTGATTAAATAGTTTAATTGACTCGCAGCTCTACTAACAAACAAACAAGCAGAATGAAGTTAATACTCACTTCTCTTCCAGACGCTGCAGATTGTGGGTCGGGTCTGGTTCTGGACTTCACCCAGCCGGCTGCAGACTATCTGGACTTGAGGAACCGGCTCAAAGCCCAGCAGGTTTGTCTTGAGACCTGTTCTGTCCAGGAGCGCCTGCTCTCAGGTACCGTTCAGGTCCGAAACCTCTGCTTTGACAAGTCTGTCTCGGTCCGGATCACCTTTGACTCGTGGCGCTCGTTCCAGGACGTTCCGTGTCTGTATCTGAACAACGTCTACGGCTGCCTCGACACCGACACCTTCTCCTTCTCCGTCTCGGTACCGGAGCTTCTCGAGCCCTCCAACAGAGTGGAGTTCTGCATTTGGTACCAGACTCGGGACCGCACCTTCTGGGACAACAACCGCGGGAACAACTACCGGCTGGCGGACCCAAACGGCAGCCCGACCCAGAGCACCGAGAGTACCGCCGGGCTGGAGATCCAGAGGGACCGCGGAGGAGAGAAGAGGGAGGAGATGGAGTTCGATCCCTTCGGAAGTCCCAGGACGTCATCGGGGATCTTCCCCGAATGGCAGAGCTGGGGTCACGTGGAGACCAGCGCCCCCTACTGGTGAGACCAGCGCCCCCTACTGGTGAGACCAGCGCCCCCTACTGGTGAGACCATCGCCCCCTACTGGTGAGACCAGCGCCCCCTACTGGTGAGACCATCGCCCCCTACTGGTGAGACCATCGCCCCCTACTGGTGAGACCATCGCCCCCTACTGGTGAGACCATCGCCCCCTACTGGTGAGACCATCGCCCCCTACTGGTGAGACCATCGCCCCCTACTGGTGAGACCATCGCCCCTACTGGTGAGACCAGCGCCCCCTACTGGTGAGACCATCGCCCCCTACTGGTGAGACCATCGCCCCCTACTGGTGAGACCATCGCCCCCTACTGGTGAGACCAGCGCCCCCTACTGGTGAGACCATCGCCCCCTACCGGTGAGACCATCGCCCCCTACCGGTGAGACCATCGCCCCCTACCGGTGAGACCATCGCCCCCTACCGGTGAGACCATCGCCCCCTACCGGTGAGACCATCGCCCCCTACCGGTGAGACCATCGCCCCCTACTGGTGAGACCATCGCCCCCTACTGGTGAGACCATCGCCCCCTACCGGTGAGACCATCGCCCCCTACCGGTGAGACCATCGCCCCCTACCGGTGAGACCAGCGCCCCCTACTGGTGAGACCAGCGCCCCCTACTGGTGAGACCAGCGCCCCCAACCGGTGAGACCATCGCCCCCTACCGGTGAGACCAGCGCCCCCAACCGGTGAGACCAGCGCCCCCTACCGGTGAGACCTGCGACATACTGGTGAGACCATCGCCCCCTACTGGTGAGACCAGCGCCCCCTACTGGTGAGACCATCGCCCCCAACCGGTGAGACCATCGCCCCCTACCGGTGAGACCATCGCCCCCTACCGGTGAGACCAGCGCCCCCTACCGGTGAGACCAGCGCCCCCTACCGGTGAGACCAGCGCCCCCAACCGGTGAGACCATCGCCCCCTACCGGTGAGACCAGCGCCCCCTACCGGTGAGACCAGCGCCCCCTACCGGTGAGACCTGCGACATACTGGTGAGACCATCGCCCCCTACTGGTGAGACCAGCGCCCCCTACTGGTGAGACCAGAGCCCCCTACTGGTGAGACCAGCGCCCCGTACTGGTGAGACCAGCGCCCCCTACTGGTGAGACCAGCGCCCCCTACTGGTGAGACCAGCGCCCCCTACTGGTGAGACCATCGCCCCCTACTGGTGAGACCATCGCCCCCTACTGGTGAGACCAGAGCCCCCTACTGGTGAGACCAGCGCCCCCTACTGGTGAGACCAGCGCCCCCTACTGGTGAGACCATCGCCCCCTACTGGTGAGACCATCGCCCCCTACTGGTGAGACCAGCGCCCCCTACTGGTGAGACCAGCGCCCCCTACTGGTGAGACCAGCGCCCCCTACTGGTGAGACCAGCGCCCCCTACTGGTGAGACCAGCGCCCCCTACTGGTGAGACCATCGCCCCCTACTGGTGAGACCATCGCCCCCTACTGGTGAGACCAGCGCCCCCTACTGGTGAGACCAGCGCCCCCTACTGGTGAGACCAGCGCCCCGTACTGGTGAGACCAGCGCCCCCTACTGGTGAGACCAGAGCCCCCTACTGGTGAGACCAGCGCCCCCTACTGGTGAGACCAGCGCCCCCTACTGGTGAGACCAGCGCCCCCTACTGGTGAGACCAGCGCCCCCATTGGTGAGACCATCGCCCCCTACTGGTGAGACCAGCGCCCCCTACTGGTGAGACCAGAGCCCCCTACTGGTGAGACCAGCGCCCCCTACTGGTGAGACCAGCGCCCCCTACTGGTGAGACCAGCGCCCCCTACTGGTGAGACCAGCGCCCCCTACTGGTGAGACCAGCGCCCCCTACTGGTGAGACCAGCGCCCCCCTATTGGTGAGACCATCGCCCCCTACTGGTGAGACCAGCGCCCCCTACTGGTGAGACCAGCGCCCCCTACTGGTGAGACCAGCGCCCCCCATTGGTGAGACCAGCGCCCCCTACTGGTGAGACCAGTGCCCCCTACTGGTGAGACCACCACAGGACATGTTTTAATGTTGCACTCACTGAGATTCACATGAGCACTGAATCGCCACATTGGGTCCCCGGAGGTGGTCCAGGTGTGTTTGCAGGACCGGAGCCGCTTTAGCCCCAACAGGACCTTCATGAGTCGTCTTTATGAACGACGCCATCTGGATGAAGTGGAAGGAGTCTCAGCCCAAGAGAGGCTTAAATCCTGCTCATTTGAGTTTCCCAGAATCCTGCTGCCCTATAACAACCAGACCCGGCTCACATCTGGTCCTCCTTTGCCGGAACACATCCAAGTGTGCCGACACTCGGCCACAGTTGGCCCGACTCAGCTGGATTACCTGGCACGGCCATCATGGGAAATCTTTAAAACCTTACAAAGGGATTTGTAGGTGCTTAGTAAAAGCATCCCAATAATTCAGGAGTTTGCAGGGCGTCACGTCTAAAAACCAGCCCGGTTCAGCCCAGATGGGTTTATTCCTGTCCGGCAACAGACTCATATGCTGGATTTTTCTCTGTTTTTGTCAGAGCATTTGATTCTTTGACTGCTGTTGGGAATATAACAAATGTTTCTGAGAAACACTACCAACCCGAGCTTTAAAGATACTCACAAGTCAATCAGGAGTCATAAGGGCTTTGTCAAAGCAAGGATTTGGTAACCACCGTAAGGATCCACCAGGTAAACTGTAAGGCTTCACAAGTCTGACACAGATTCATAAGTACTTTCTTAAAACCTCCCAAAGACCTGTGACGGGTTCAAGGCATTACTGGTGTTTCAGAGAGCTCAACAAGGCTTTAGTACCATTTGTAAACCGTGACAACATTTGGCTCCACTTCTCATTGAAGAGTTCTTTGTATAAATCATCCAAAGGATCCATATTGTCCAGAATCACAGCTCTGATTTTGACAACTCGACAACATGAGGACGGCTGACTGAAGGAGGATTCAGGATGTGATTGTTCTTCACCTCAGACTTCCCTTCACTTCTTCTTTTCCACCATGACCGCTGATTCTTAACAGAAACCCGGTCAGCTGCCAGAGAAGACCAGCAGCATGGATCTTTAAGTCCTGAACCACCAGCCTGAACACGGTTTTCAGAAGACTCCAGATGTTGGTTTGAAAAGAGAGAAATGAAGTGATGGATCCTTCTGCGGTCTCTGGTTCAGGTTGATCTACGGTGTTAAACCTCGATGCCTTCAGGCTCAGTTCAAAGATCTTTAACTCTAAAACCTACGTGGACCCAGTCTGGGTCTTGAGCAGGGCTGAATCCAACTGTCCGGACTTCCCCACACTGGCAGACTCAAGTTCTCAAGTGGACTCTGTCCAGACATGGATCATAGGGTCTAGGTCTAGATAGGGTCTAGGTCTAGAAAGGGTCTGGTGTCATTGTGCAGCACGTCACCGATGCAGATTTGTTGTGATGACTGTATGTAATGGAATGACCCAAGTTCACGAGGGCCCAGTCCACAAGTCCAGAGGGAGGACATTTGGATTTAGCCCAACCTGAAAAGTACTGTTGGGTTCTGTTAGTGTTCGGTAGATTTTGTGTTGTATCCCTGAAGACGTCTAATTCATACAGCAGGAGAGTGACCCTTAACCAGAACCTAGAACCAGACCAAAACTCAGTGAGAAGAACCTGCACTCTGGTTCATGTTGTCCTCTGCTGTTAGTGGAAAACCAACCATCTCTTGGAAATTAGCTGTCAAATATTGTTATTATAACATTTTGACTCAGATTTGTCTTGGACTTGTTTTTGACGTATTTTAGCCCCTGTCTTGACCTCATTTGGACTTGTCCTGGACTTAAGTGGTCTTGACTACCGCCCCGCCTGGAACCAGGACGTTATTGTTTCACTGTAGTGATGAGAGCACCAGCAGGTATCTCCCTCCTCATGTCAGCATTTTAGGTAGCTCCAGCCGCTGTGTTCCCCTCAATCAGATGTTATTTTCATGAACATGAGTTAAAGAGTGAATGAAGAGAGGGAGCGGCATTGGTAGAGCGAGCTATAGAGTGAATGAAGAGAGGGAGCGGCATTGGTAGAGCGAGTTATAGAGTGAATGAAGAGAGGGAGCGGCGTTGGTCGAGCGAGGAGTTATAGAGTGAATGAAGAGAGGGAGCGGTGTAGGTAGAGCGAGCTATAGAGTGAATGAAGAGAGGGAGCGGCATTGGTAGAGCGAGTTATAGAGTGAATGAAGAGAGAGAGCGGCATTGGTAGAGAGAGCTATAGAGTGAATGAAGAGAGGGAGCGGCGTTGGTAGAGCAAGTTATAGAGTGAATGAAGAGAGGGAGTAGTGATGGTAGAGCGAGCTATAGAGTGAATGATGAGAGGGAGCGGCGTTGTCGAGAACAAAGCAGCGAATCAGAGAAATAAAACGTTATTTTCTGATTGTTTCACGGCGGTTACGTTCTAAAACACTAATAAACAAACAGCTAACTCACTGCTGTCATAGATATTTATATATAGATATTTTATCAGACTTTACATTGTTGTTTTCTTGGAAATTCCTGCACATGATACCTTTTAATACTGTATGACGACTAAAGCACATTATGAACTGAATGATGGGGACATTGAAATATCTTCTACA
>CAKAOJ020000126.1:1795000-1800000 GCA_916701645.2 Sebastolobus alascanus
GGTCTTTAGGGGGGTCCAGGGGGTCTTTAGGGGGGTGCAGGGGTCTTTAGGGGGTCCAGAGGGTCTTTAGGGGTTCCAGAGGGTCTTTAGGGGGGTCCAGGGGGTCTTTAGGGGGGTCCAGGGTGTATTCTCTGTGTGTGATGCGTTCAGGTTCCTGTTACAGGTTTATTCGGTGTTTTTTCTCTGTGTGATGCGTTCAGGTTCCTGTTACAGGTTTATTCGGTGTTTTTTCTCGGTGTGATGCGTTCAGGTTCCTGTTACAGGTTTATTCGGTGTTTTTTCTCGGTGTGATGCGTTCAGGTTCCTGTTACAGGTTTATTCGGTGTTTTTTCTCGGTGTGATGCGTTCAGGTTCCTGTTACAGGTTTATTCGGTGTTTTTTCTCGGTGTGATGCGTTCAGGTTCCTGTTACAGGTTTATTCGCTGTTTTCTCTCTGTGTGATGCGTTCAGGTTCCTGTTACAGGTTTATTCGGTGTTTTTTCTCGGTGTGATGCGTTCAGGTTCCTGTTACAGGTTTATTTGGTGTATTCTCTCCGTGTGATGCGTTCAGGTTCCTGTTACAGGTTTATTCGGTGTATTTTCTTGGTGTGATGCGTTCAGGTTCCTGTTACAGGTTTATTTGGTGTATTCTCTGTGTGTGATGCGTTCAGGTTCCTGTTACAGGTTTATTCGCTGTTTTCTCTCTGTGTGATGCGTTCAGGTTCCTGTTACAGGTTTATTCGGTGTTTTTTCTCGGTGTGATGCGTTCAGGTTCCTGTTACAGGTTTATTTGGTGTATTCTCTCCGTGTGATGCGTTCAGGTTCCTGTTACAGGTTTATTCGGTGTATTTTCTCTGTGTGATGCGTTCAGGTTCCTGTTACAGGTTTATTTGGTGTATTCTCTGTGTGTGATGCGTTCAGGTTCCTGTTACAGGTTTATTCGCTGTTTTCTCTCTGTGTGATGCGTTCAGGTTCCTGTTACAGGTTTATTTGGTGTATTCTCTGTGTGATGCGTTCAGGTTCCTGTTACAGGTTTTTTCGCTGTTTTCTCTCTGTGTGATGCGTTCAGGTTCCTGTTACAGGTTTATTTGGTGTATTCTCTGTGTGATGCGTTCAGGTTCCTGTTACAGGTTTATTTGGTGTTTTCTCTCTGTGTGATGCGTTCAGGTTCCTGTTACAGGTTTATTCGGTGTATTTCTCGGTGTGATGCGTTCAGGTTCCTGTTACAGGTTTATTTGGTTTATTCTCTCTGTGTGATGCGTTCAGGTTCCTGTTACAGGTTTATTCGGTGTATTTCTCGGTGTCTGGAGGACGGAGAGAGTCACATGTCCGACAGATCGTAGAAAACATGTCTCTCATGTCGGGTTTCATGAATTTAACCAACTTTTTAATTCTGATTCTTCAATTTCTTCATGAATGAAAATTAATCAGAAAAAATCTGTTTATGAATCTAAATCATCTGAAATGAAACAAAGACTTATTATTTATTCTGTTTTATTAACTGATTTATTATTTATTTATTCTGTTTTATTAACTGATTAAGTACTATTTATTATATTTTATTAACTGATTAATTATTATGTATTCTGTTTTGACTGATTAATTATGATTTATTCTGTTTTATTAACTGATTAATTATGATTTATTCTGTTTTATTAACAAACAGAATGGTATAGATATTAATAATCACAGTTTCCTCTTGGTGTCGCTCTCTCCTCGCTTGCCCGTCGCTCTGCTGGGATGAAGGAATTCCCCGAACTGGGACGACTGGAAATCCCTCTGCAACACACACACACACACACACACACACACACACACACACACACTCTGTTGAAGGTCGACCGCTTTGTTTCCTTTCATTTCATTTTCAGTTTTCTTGTTTTTTCTCTTTTTGTCTGAATCCCTGAGTCCTCTACTGTCAGACTCTACTGTCAGACTCTACTGTCAGACTCTACTGTCAGACTCTACTCTCAGACTCTACTGTCAGACTCTACTGTCAGCCTCTACTGTCAGACTCTACTGTCAGACTCTACTGTCAGACTCTACTGTCAGACTCTACTGTCAGACTCTAATGTAAGCCTTTACTGTAGAAAATCTGTCACTCTATGAATCTAGAATCACTGTCAAAGACTTATTAATTATTCATACTTATACTGACTCTATTATTTCTTATTCAGACTTTATTAACTGATTAAGTACTATTGATTATGGTTTTATTAACTGATTAATTATTATTTATTAATTTTATTAACTTATTAATTATTAGATTCTGTTTTGACTGATTAATTATGACTCTACTTCAGACTCTATTAACTATTAATTATGATTTATTCAGTTTTAATCTACAAACAGAATGGGCAAAATTTTTCAGAATCACTGTTTCCCCTTGTCGCCTCTCTCCTCGCTTCCTGTCGCTCTGCTGGATAATTCCCCAACTGGACGACTGGGAAACCCTCTGCAACTCACGTCACCACGTCAACTCTACGTCACACACACGTCAACTCACACAGACACACGTCACACTCACACAGACCACGTCACACACTACTGTAGAACGTCGACCTACTGTTCCTTCATTCATTGTCAGACTCTTGTTTCCTTTACTGTCAGAATCTACTGTCAGCCTCTACTGTCAGACTCTACTGTCAGACTCTACTGTCAGACTCTACTGTCAGACTCTACTCTCAGACTCTACTGTCAGACTCTACTGTCAGCCTCTACTGTCAGACTCTACTGTCAGACTCTACTGTCAGACTCTACTGATAGACTCTACTGTCAGACTCTAATGTAAGCCTTTACTGTCAGACTCTACTGTCAGCCTCTACTGTCAGACTCTACTGTCAGACTCTACTGTCAGACTCTAATGTCAGACTCTACTGACAGACTCTACTGTCAGACTCTACTGTCAGACTCTACTGACAGACTCTACTGTCAGACTCTACTGTCAGACTCTAATGTCAGCCTCTACTGTCAGACTCTACTGACAGACTCTACTGTCAGACTCTACTGTCAGACTCTACTGACAGACTCTACTGTCAGACTCTACTGTCAGCCTCTACTGACAGACTCTACTGTCAGCCTCTACTGTCAGACTCTACTGTCAGACTTTACTGTCAGACTCTACTGACAGATTCTAATGTCAGCCTCTACTGTCAGACTCTACTGTCAGACTCTACTGTCAGACTCTAATGTCAGCCTCTACTGTCAGACTCTACTGTCAGCCTCTACTGTCAGACTCTACTGACAGACTCTACTGTCAGACTCTCCTGTCAGACTCTACAGTCAGCCTCTACTGTCAGACTCTACTGTCAGACTCTACTGTCAGACTACTGACTCTACTGTCAGACTCTACTCTCAGACTCTACTGTCAGACTCTAATGTCAGACTCTACTGACAGACTCTAATGTCAGACTCTACTGTCAGACTCTAATGTCAGCCTCTACTGTCAGACTCTACTGTCAGACTCTAATGTCAGCCTCTACTGTCAGACTCTACTGACAGGCTCTACTGTCAGACTCTACTGTCAGACTCTACTGTCAGACTCTACTGTCAGACTCTACTGTCAGACTCTAATGTCAGCCTCTACTGTCAGACTCTACTGTCAGACTCTACTGTCAGACTCTACTGTCAGACTCTACTGTCAGACTCTACTGTCAGCCTCTACTGTCAGCCTCTACTGTCAGACTCTACTGTCAGACTCTACTGTCAGACTCTACTGTCAGACTCTAATGTCAGCCTCTACTGTCAGACTCTACTGTCAGACTCTACTGTCAGACTCAGAAGTCAGGCGAAAGACGGTAGAGTGATGGTAGAGGTCATTAGAGTGACGGTAGAAGTCGGTGGAGGTCAGTGGAGTGACGGTAGAGGTCGGTAGAGGTACAGTAGAATTCGGTGGAGTGACGGTAGAGTGACGGTAGAGTAATGGTAGAGGTTGATAGAGTAACGATATAAGTCGGTGGACTGATGGTAGAGGTTGGTAGAGTGACGGTAGAGGTCGTAAGAGTGACGGTAGAGGTCGTAAGAGTGACGGTAGAGGTCGTAAGAGTGACGGTAGAGGTCGGTAGAGTGACAGTAGTAGTCGGCGGAGTGACGGTAGAGGTCGGTGGAGTGACAGTAGAGGTCGGCAGAGTGACGGTAGAGGTCGGCGGAGTGACGGTAGAGGTCGGCGGAGTGACGGTAGAAGTTGGCAGAGTGACGGTAAAGGTCGGTAGAGTAACGGTAGAGTAACGGTAGAGGTCGGTAGAGTAACGGTAGAGGTCGGTAGAGTGACGGTAGAGGTCGTTAGAGTGACGGTAGAAGTCGCCGGAGTGATGGTAGAAGTCGGTGGAGTGACGGTAGAGTAACGGTAGAGGGACATAGAGATCGGTAGAGTGATGATAGAAGTCGGTAGAGTGACGGTAGAAGTTGGTAGAGTGACGGTAGAGGTCGGTGGAAGTCGGTGGAGTGACGGTAGAGTAACGGTAGAGGTCGGTAGAGTGACGGTAGAAGTCGGTGGAGTGACGGTAGAGGTCGGTGGAGTGACGGTAGAGGTCGGTAGAGTGACAGTAGTAGTCGGCGGAGTGACGGTAGAGGTCGGTGGAGTGACGGTAGAGGTCGGCAGAGTGACGGTAGAGGTCGGCGGAGTGACGGTAGAGGTCGGCGGAGTGACGGTAGAAGTTGGCAGAGTGACGGTAAAGGTCGGTAGAGTAACGGTAGAGTAACGGTAGAGGTCGGTAGAGTGACGGTAGAGGTCGTTAGAGTGACGGTAGAAGTCGCCGGAGTGACGGTAGAAGTCGGTGGAGTGACGGTAGAGTAATGGTAGAGGGACATAGAGATCGGTAGAGTGATGATAGAAGTCGGTAGAGTGACGGTAGAAGTTGGTAGAGTGACGGTAGAGGTCGGTGGAAGTCGGTGGAGTGACGGTAGAGTAACGGTAGAGGTCGGTAGAGTGACGGTAGAAGTCGGTGGAGAAACGGTAGAGTAACGGTAGAAGTCGGTGGAGTGACGGTAGAGTAACGGTAGAGGTCGGTAGAGTGACGGTA
>CAKAOJ020000126.1:1802500-1810000 GCA_916701645.2 Sebastolobus alascanus
CCTAAAGACTTTAAATTCAGCCATGAAATAAAACAGGAAATATTATTAAACATTAAATTAATTTATTCAACCTTCAACATTTGAAAGAGAATTTTCCTTTGAAACGAACAATTTAAAGTTAATGAAAGAAAAGAAACATAAAGAATAAACAGAAAAGACGAAACTTCAGATTTAATCAATTAAATGTTTTTAAGGTGAAATGAATTCTTACTTGTTTTATTGAAATCAGAAGTGAAGCTGATAAAAGTGTCTGAATTATAAATGAGACTAAATGTTTCTTCTCCTCTCATTCAGAACCTCAGAGAGAAAAGAGACGATTTAAGGCCACAGAGGACAAACGTGAAATCAGGTAAAAGTGTGAATAATAGAATAATAAATGTACATTCACATGTAAAAACCAAAGTGTCACTTTGATGGATGAAGTTTTGAATGTAACTGAGTTTGTCTTCATGTAAATGAGATCAACGAGCAGCTGACGCTCCGATTGTTTCTCAATCTGATCTCAGTTCAGTGTTTAACATCAGAACGCACCGTTTCATATTATTATATTTATATTATTATAATTATATTTTATTAGTGTAAAGACCACCTTAAAGTTTGTAACACTAATTAAATGAGTAAGTTGTGATTGTGAGCTGGAGACATTTTTACGTTTTTATTGTGACGTTTGGTTCTTTACTATAATAATAATAATAATAATAATAATAATAATAATAATAATAATTATAATAATCTCATAATTCAGTTGTTTTATTACTGACTGACATGAACATAAAGCAGATGAATTATTGATTACTGGCACAAATTGATGATTGAATTTGTAAATCATCTTTCATCACGTCTTTCTTTTTATAATAAAATAATATTAATAAGTACAAATGTGTTTTCTGTATTAATGTAAATTATGAAAATAGTAGAAAACAACATTAAAAAAATAAAAGTGAATTTAGATTTTTATCGTTCCGTCGTAGTGAAACGTGAACATTTAGGAGCAGCTGGGACAAACTTCAGTGTCTCGCTCAAGGACACTTTGACATGCAGACAGGAGGAGACGGGGATCGAACCGACCGACCGACCCGCTCTCCCCCTGAGCCGAGTAATCAGAAATAAAATCTAAAAATGAGTGAAATATTTAAACATCTGGAGATACAAGGTTTAACTTTGTAACGTAAACAGGAAGTGTGACAATTAATTCTAAATAAAAGTTTGATAATCAATATTTTAGGTCAAAATGACTTAAAAGGAAAGGAATGAAGGAGGAAGAGGAGGAGAGGAGGAGGAGGAGGAGAGGAGGAGGAGGAGGAGGAGGAGGAGGAGAGGAGGAGAGGAGGAGAGGAGGAGGAGGAGGAGAGGAGGCGGAGGAGGAGGAGGAGGAGGAGGAGGAGGAGTAGAGGAGGAGAGGAGAGGAGGAGGAGGAGGAGGAGGAGGAGGAGGAGGAGAGAGGAGGAGGAGGAGGAGAGGAGGAGAGGAGGAGGAGGAGAGGAGGAGGAGGAGGAGGAGGAGGAGGAGGAGGAGGAGAGGAGGAGGAGGAGGAGGAGGAGGAGGAGGAGAGGAGGAGGAGGAGGAGGAGGAGGAGGAGGAGGAGAGGAGGAGGAGGAGAGGAGGAGGAGGAGGAGGAGGAGGAGGAGGAGGAGGAGAAGAGAAGGAGGAGGAGGAGAGGAGGAGAGGAGGAGGAGGAGAGAGGAGGAGAGGAGGAGGAGGAGAGGAGGAGGAGGAGAGGAGGAGGAGGAGGAGGAGGAGGAGGAGAGAGAGGAGGAGGAGGAGGAGGAGGAGGAGGAGGAGGAGGAGGAGGAGGAGGAGGAGGAGGAGGAGGAGGAGGAGAGGAGGAGGAGGAGAGGAGGAGGAGGAGGAGGAGGAGGAGGAGGAGGAGGAGGAGGAGGAGGAGGAGAGGAGGAGGAGGAGGAGGAGAGGAGGAGGAGGAGGAGGAGGAGGAGAGGAGGAGGAGGAGGAGGAGGAGAGGAGAGGAGGAGGAGGAGGAGGAGAGGAGGAGGAGGAGGAGGAGAGGAGGAGAGGAGGAGGAGGAGAGGAGGAGGAGGAGGAGGAGGAGGAGAGCAGGAGAGGAGGAGGAGAAGGGGAGGAGGTGGAGGAGGAGGAGAGGAGGAGGAGGGAGGAGGAGAGGAGAGGAGGAGGAGGAGAGAGAGGAGGAGGAGGAGAGGAGGAGAGGAGAGGAGAGGAGGAGGAGAGGAGAGGAAGGAGGAGGAGGAGAGAGAGGAGAGGAGGAGGAGGAGGAGGAGGAGGAGAGGAGGGAGGAGGAGGAGGAGAGGAGGAGGAGGAGGAGGAGGAGGAGGAGGAGAGGAGGAGGAGGAGGAGGAGGAGGAGGAGGAGGAGGAGGAGGAGGAGAGGAGGAGGAGGAGGAGGAGGAGGAGGAGGAGGAGGAGGAGGATTGCAGCCGTGTCCGTGATGGGACTACCCCCCCCCCAGGTCGGGGATTTGTCCCGAAAGAACAAACCCTCATTTGGAAACCAGATCCACGATCTCCTCCTCTCTCTCCTCCTCCTCCTCCTCCTCCTCCTCCTCCTCTCTCTCCTCTCTCCTCCTTCCTCCTCCTCCTCCTCCTCTCTCCTCCTCCTCCTCCTCCTCCTCCTCTCTCCCTCCTCCTCTCCTCCTCCTCATCCTCTCTTCTCCTCCTCCTCCCTCCTCCTCCTCCTCTCCTCCTCCTCCTCCTCCTCCTCCCTCCTCCTCCTCCTCTCTCTCTCTCTCTCCCCCCCCCCCCCCAGGTCGGGGATTTGTCCCGAAAGAACAAACCCTCATTTGGAAACCAGATCCACAATCTCCTCCTCTCTCTCCTCCTCCTCCTCCTCTCCTCCTCTCCTCCTCCTCCTCCTCTCCTCCTCTCCTCCTCCTCCTCCTCCTCCCTCCTCCTCCTCTCTCTCCTCCTCCTCCTCCTCCTCCTCCTCCTCCTCCTCCTCCTCCTCCTCCTCCTCCTCTCTCTCCTCCTCCTCCTCCTCCTCCTCCTCTCTCTCCTCCTCCTCCTCCTCCTCCTCCTCCTCCTCCTCTCTCCTCCTCCTCCTCCTCCTCCTCTCTCTCTCTCTCCCCCCCCCCCCCCCTCCCCCCACAGCTCTTCCCATCAGACGTCCTCCTCCAGACAGCTCATTTATTCGTCCATTTAAATTGAATTATCAGCTTTTTATTACAGACAAAAACCAGCAGCAGAAAACCGTCAGGGTTATTATTATTATTACTATTATTACTACTATTATTATTATTATTATTATTATTATTATTAATAATATTAGATCAGGGCATTAAATGATCTGCAGCTGTACACGTGGCTTTTTCTTAATTTTTAAAAATGAAAATGCGGAGAATAAAAAGTCTGGAGGACGTTCACTCTTCTTCTTCTTCTTCTTCTTGTTCTTCTTCTCCTCCTCGTCCTCCTCCTCTCCTCCTCGTCCTCCTCCTCCTCCTCCTCTCTTCTCTCTCTGGTTGTGTTTCATCTCGTCTGTCCAGACTCCCCCCCCCCCACCCCCGGAGCCACGGAGGCCTTCATCCCCAGAAGACCGGTGCGCTGTTACTCTGAAAAACCTGTCTCACTTCCTGTCTGTCAGGCTGAACGTCGTCATAGAAACAGCCGTCTAAAGTTATAAACAGCTTAAAGATCTGAACAGACAAACATAAAGAACTTTGTTTTATGCTCCAATGAGAAGTTTCAGTGATGTGAAATTGACCTGAGGTCAGTCTGCCTTCTGTCTCTTCATCAGAGTCTCCACGGCAACCAGCAGGATGCCATCCCTCACCGGCTTCCCACCAGCACCGCAAGAGAGAAGGAACCAGAACTGGAACCAGAACTGGAACCAGAGTCAGACAGGTAGGTAGAGAGACAGAGAGAGTAAATGACTGCACAAGGTTTCTCTCTGGTTGGGCGGTTAAAGAGTCCGCCTCCTCCCCTCCTCCCCTCCTCCCCTCCTCCCCCCCTCCCCTCCCCCCCTCCTCCCCTCCTCCTCTCTCTCTCTCTCTCTCTCTCCTCACACACACACACACACACACACACACACACACACACACACACAGTCTCACCTCTCCTGTCCTTATATGGTCAGGCCCCGCCCCCGGCTGTGATGTCGTCAGCGGCTCAGGAGGAAGACCCGTGGGGTTTTTGGGTTTTGGCGTCCAGTCCTGTGGGGCCGCAGGGCTGAGAGTTTCTCCTCCTTTCTGCTCCTCATCCCTCCATCAGCGGTGCTCTCTCTCCTCCTCTCTCCTCCTCTCTTTGGGGAAAAGAAAAAAGACACTTTGCTCGCGCTCGATTCGCCGTCCGGACTCGGCTCTGTTCTTCCTCTCGTTTTCTCGTCCTCTGAGGATTTTATTTTTCTTTTTTTTCTCCTCCTCCTCCTTCCTTTCCTTCCTGCCGGGTTTCAACATGACGGCCAAGAATTTTTAAAAAGTCCTTTAAAAAAACAGGAAATCGTAGTTTGAGAGTAAAAAGTTAAATATTAATGTTAAAAAAGACGAAAAGTTGAATAAAACTCTTCTGGTTTCTTCGCCGCCGGCTGCGTTCGGACTTCGAAGCGTTTTGAGTCTCCGTTCGTTCCGTCCAGGTGTGTTTTTTTTTCCTGCTGAACTTTTGTATTTTTAGTGTTTCTTTTTCTTCGTGTTTTGTCGTCGTGGTCGCACGGTCGCGTCGGCTGGAGCGTCGGCGCCCCGGAGATGTTCGGGATCCAGGACAACCTGCCCCGCGGGGCCACGGCCAGCATGAAGGAGGAGCCGCTGGCTGTTCGCTCCTGGATGCACTCCACCGGCGTGGTGGACGCCAACACAGCCGCTCAGAGGTAAACTCACCGCTCACTGCTGCCGCTCAGCTGCCACTCAGCTGCCCCAGAGGGATTCTGGGAGATGAAGTCCCAGTGGACAGACAGCCGCTCTCAGATCAGAAGGAGAGCGCTTTAAATTCTCAGTCTGTGAAGTGAAAGCTGCTGCAGCTCAACAAGATTTCTAATGTTAGTGCAGCTCCATCTTGACAAAAAGAAAAGAAAAGAGTTGATTCTGATAATAAAATAAAATAAATATCATATAATAATATTTTTACATGTTTCTGATAATATAATAAAATAAATAAATATAATGATAATATTTTCAGATGTTTATGATAATCAGAACAACTGAAGAAATATAATTTTTTACATTTTTCTGAGGTTGAACATCAAACAGTCGACTTGTTTCAGGACATTTTATTAAAAAGATTTTTCTGAAGTAAAAAATAATCTGATTCATTTTAATAGAAAATCATTTTTTAAATCACAATCTGAAATGTTGAATCATATTTGTAGTTTTTCTGCTGCTCAGAACAAAGTGAACATTTATTAGAGAACATCTTGTATTACAAAAGATGAAATCTTCTCTCATCGATGTTTCAAATATCTGAATCCTGTTTCTCAGGTTTTATATTTCTCATCTTCTTGTGGCTGAAGGTCAAAAATAAAACTCAGTTTGTGTGTCAGGGCGTGAATTAAAAAGATGAATGAAAGAACAAACCAATGTGAAGAAATGAATAATAATCATTTAGTTTCTAGATCATAATAATAAAGAAGATAATTGAACAAAGGTTTTAATGTTAGTGAAGGTCAAACGTGCAGTGTGAAGGAAGTCTGACACCGACAGGATTTACTTATATATATACAAGTATTTATAGAAATATGTATTTAATAATATAATAATATTTAAGTCAAAGAATGAAACATGATTATCAACACGCTGTGAAATCATTCATATCAGTAATATTGGAAGCATAATTCTAATAAAGCAGTATTACAGAAAGATGCTCAGAGCTGCACATTAAATATCATTTTTAAAAAATGTCATTTGTAAAATGTAATAATGAACATTTCCATTAAAGCATCAGTTTATGTGGCGATAATTAAAACCATCAGGTGGAGATTCAACTTTCTTTTTGACATTTTAAACATTTAAAATCAGTAAGATTAATATGAACATTTTAATAACGCAGGTGTTTAAAAGTTTAAAATCTATGACAATATAATAAACATTAATCTGCTCGTATCAGGGTGGAAAATAGTTTAGACGTTTTAACATATATACAAATGTTCTTATGTTAATAATTATGAAATGAACATTGTCATGAAGCAGAAGCGTAAAATAAAATCCATCATCAGAGAAACCCTCCGATCAGAGCTGCAGACATTTTAACATATAAAATTATAACTAACAATTATAACTTTACATTTGTATGTTAAAGTTATAATTGTTAATAGTTATAACTTTAACATACAAATGTAAAGTTATAACTATTAACAATTATAACTTTACATTTGTATGTTGAAGTTATAGCTATTAACAATTATAACTTTACATTTGTATGTTAAAGTTATAACTATTAACAATTATAACTTTACATTTGTATGTTGAAGTTATAACTATTAACAATTATAACTTTACATTTGTATGTTGAAGTTATAACTATTAACAATTATAACTTTACATTTGTATGTTAAAGTTATAATTGTTAATAATTATAACTTTACATTTGTATGTTAGTTATAATTGTTAATAATTATAACTGTACATATCCATGTTAAAGTTATAATTGTTAATTATAATATGAACATTTCAGTGAATCAGAAGTAAAAAATATGGTTGAGAGTTTATGATTAAAAATGTTATCTCAGTATATAATAATAGACTTTTAACACATTTAAAAATGTTTAGTTTAATATTAATATTAATAAGTTCAGTACAGAGTTTATCATTAATATAATCTCATGTCTTTGAAAATTCATGTTTGATACGTGAACATGTCAAATTGTTATCAGTAATATGAACATTTTAATAAATCAGGTTTTTTTAAAGTTTCAAATCTATGACTATAATAAATATTATTCTGCTTGTATCAGGATGGAAAATAGTTTAGACTTTTTAACATATGTACAAATGTTCTTATGTTAACAGATATGAAATGAATATTGTCATGAAGCAGCAGCGTAAAATAAAATACATCATCAGAGAAATCCTCAGAGAGCTGCAGACATTTTAACATACAAATGTAAAGTTATACTGTAATTATTAACAATTATTACTTTACTTACATTTGTATGTTAAAGTTATAATTGTTAATAATTAGAACTTTACATATGTATGTTAAAGTTATAACTATTAACAATTATTACTTACTTACATGTGTATGTTAAAGTTATAATTGTTAATAATTATAACTTTACATATGTATGTTAAAGTTATGATTATTAACAATTACAATCTTAACATTTCGGTGAAGCAGAAGTAAAAAATAAGGTTGTGAGTTAATGATTAAAAATGTTAACTAAATATATAATAATAGACTCTAACACATTTGAAAATGTTTAGTTTAATATGAATATGTTCAGTGCAGAGCTTATCATTAAAATGATCTCAGGGTTTGATATGTTGAACGTACCTCAAATTGTTAAGTTGAACATTGCCATGAGGCAGTAGCGTAAAATATTTATTTATATTTATAGTTTATGATTACAAATCCCCGTCACCTCGTCCTCTAACATTAAGATGGAGATA
>CAKAOJ020000126.1:1815000-1822500 GCA_916701645.2 Sebastolobus alascanus
ATAACAGCTAATAACGAGTGGTAAAAACAGCTGATAACGAGTGGTAATAACAGCTAATAACGAGTGGTAAAAACAGCTGATAACGAGTAGTAATCACAGCTGATAATAAGTGGTAATAACAGCTATTAACGAGTGGTAATAACAGCTAATAATGAGTGGTAATAACAGCTGATAACGAGTGGTAATCACAGCTGATAATAAGTGGTAAAACAGCTAATAACGAGTGGTAATAACAGCCAATAATGAGTGGTAATAACCGCTGATAACGAGTGGTAATCACAGCTGATAATAAGTGGTAATAACAGCTAATAATGAGTGGTAATAACCGCTGATAACGAGTGGTAATCACAGCTGATAATAAGTGGTAAAACAGCTAATAACGAGTGGTAATAACAGCCAATAATGAGTGGTAATAACCGCTGATAACGAGTGGTAATCACAGCTGATAATAAGTGGTAATAACAGCTAATAATGAGTGGTAATAACCGCTGATAACGAGTGGTAATCACAGCTGATAATAAGTGGTAATAACAGCTAATAACGAGTGGTAATAACAGCTGATAATGAGTGGTAATAACAGCTGATAATAAGTGGTAATAACAGCTGATAACGAGTGGTAATAACAGCTAATAATGAGTGGTAATAACAGCTGATAATAAGTGGTAATAACAGCTAATAATGAGTGGTAATCACAGCTGATAATAAGTGGTAATAACAGCTGATAACGAGTGGTAATAACAGCTAATAATGAGTGGTAATAACAGCTGATAATAAGTGGTAATAACAGCTAATAATGAGTGGTAATCACAGCTGATAATAAGTGGTAACAACAGCTGATAACGAGTGGTAATAACAGCTAATAATGAGTGGTAATAAAAGCTGATAATAAGTGGTAATAACAGCTAATAACGAGTGGTAAAAACAGCTGATAACGAGTGGTAATAACAACTAATAACGAGTGGTAAAAACAGCTGATAACGAGTAGTAATCACAGCTGATAATAAGTGGTAATAACAGCTAATAATGAGTGGTAATAACCGCTGATAACGAGTGGTAATCACAGCTGATAATAAGTGGTAATAACAGCTAATAACGAGTGGTAATAACAGCTAATAATGAGTGGTAATAACAGCTGATAACGAGTTGTAATAACAGACTAGCAGCAGACTGGAGGACGAGACGTTTACTGACATGTGACCTGCAGCTGGACGGACACTTGTCGTGTCCTTCAGGTCCAGCTGTGGGAACACCTGGACTCACCTGTGTGTTTGTTTCAGGCCATCATCTACGAGGGTCAGGACAAGAACCCAGAGATGTGCCGAGTCCTGCTGACTCATGAGATCATGTGCAGGTAAGAACTGAACCAGTACTAAGACCCTCATTAGTCTTTCAAACCTGACCCCCCAGTCTCACCTGGTCCTAATAGACTAGAGGACGGTCACACTCATATACTGTAGTACTAGTACTATGAGTAGTATTAGTAGTAGTAGTAGTGATGGACGTGTCTTTATTATTCCGTCTCAGTCGCTGCTGTGATAAGAAGAGCTGTGGAAACAGAAACGAGACGCCGTCAGACCCCGTCATCATCGACAGGTAGATACTGCTGACACACACACACACACACACACACACACACACACACACACACACACACACACATACACACAGACACACACACACACACACACACACACACACACACACACACACACACACACACACACTATAGTGTTTCTGTGGTGATACTGTCATCGTCATCATCGTCACTGTATGACAGAGACAAACGGACTGTTTCAGCTGATAGATACACCTCTCTATACATATATATACATATATATATATATATATATATGTGTGTGTGTGTATATGTAAGGGATAATGTAATAATCAGGATAATGACCCGCTAGCTGTACATTATCCCGCTTATTACACGCCTACTTACTGAAGAAATCAATAATTTGACACAAAAATGGTCCTCCAGAGTCCGACATCAGAACAGCGCCCATAGCAACAGTCTGTAATACATAACGACGGTCTGCTATACGTAGCAACGGTCTGTTATACGTAGCAACGGTCTGTTATACGTAGCGACGGTCTGTAATACATAACGACGGTCTGTTATACGTAGCGACGGTCTGTTATACGTAGCAACGGTCTGTTATACGTAGCAACGGTCTGTTATACGTAGCAACGGTCTGTTATACGTAGCAACGGTCTGCTATACGTAGCAACGGTCTGCTGTACGTAGCAACGGTCTGTTATACATAGCAACGGTCTGCTATACGTAGCAACGGTCTGTTATACGTAGCAACGGTCTGTTATACGTAGCAACGGTCTGCTATACGTAGCAACGGTCTGTTATACGTAGCAACGGTCTGTTATACGTAGCAACGGTCTGTTATACGTAGCAACGGTCTGTTATACGTAGCAACGGTCTGTTATACGTAGCAACGGTCTGCTATACGTAGCAACGGTCTGCTATACGTAGCAACGGTCTGTTATACGTAGCAACGGTCTGTTATACGTAGCAACGGTCTGCTATACGTAGCAACGGTCTGTTATACGTAGCAACGGTCTGTTATACGTAGCAACGGTCTGTTATACGTAGCAACGGTCTGTTATACGTAGCAACGGTCTGTTATACGTAGCAACGGTCTGTTATACGTAGCAACGGTCTGCTATACGTAGCAACGGTCTGCTATACGTAGCAACGGTCTGCTATACGGAGCAACGGTCTGCTATACGTAGCAACGGTCTGTTATACGTAGCAACGGTCTGTTATAAAGAAATAACAGATCGTAGAACGCTGTGATCAGAATAGAGTATTCAACAACCGACCTCCACCAGCTGGAGCTCTGGACTGAGACCAGACTGCAGGAGGTTCACATGTTCATAGATAGACATCAGATATCAGAACCAGGCTCCTCTGGTTCTGGTTCTGGAGGGTTCTGTAGTGAAGTCTTTGTTATGGTGTCTGGGTGAACAGATACAGCAGCTGCTGTGTTAAAGGTCCTGAACCTCAACAAGGAGGAGTAATCCTGAGTCTGACTGCTCCTTCCTCCTCCTCCTCCTCCTCCTCCTCCCCCTCCTCTCTTCTCTCCCATGAGGAATCATACGCTCTCCTCTCCTCTTTTCACCTCCCCCTCCTCTGCTCTTCACCCCTCCTCCTCTCCTTTCGTCCTGCCCCGGAGTATTAATCTCATTCCCCCCCCCCCCCCTCTCTCTCTTGTTGAGGCTGAGGAGTAGATGGATGGATGGAAGGAGGGATGGAGGGATGGAAGGAGGGATGGAGGGATGGAGGGAGTAAATGGATGGATGGAAGGAGGGATGGATGGATGGAGGGAGGGATGAAAGGAGGGATGGAAGGAGGGATGGAGGGAGTAAATGGATGGATGGAAGGAGGGATGGAGGGATGGAGGGAGTAAATGGATGGATGGAGGGAGGGATGGAGGGAGTAAATGGATGGATGGAGGGAGGGATGGAGGGAGTAAATGGATGGATGGAAGGAGGGATGGAGGGAGTAAATGGATGGATGGAGGGAGGGATGGAGGGATGAGGGAGTAAATGGATGGATGGAAGGAGGGATGGAGGGAGGGATGGAGGGATGGAGGGAGTAAATGGATGGATGGAAGGAGGGATGGAGGGAGTAAATGGATGGATGGAGGGAGGGATGGAGGGATGAGGGAGTAAATGGATGGATGGAAGGAGGGATGGAGGGAGTAAATGGATGGATGGAGGGAGGGATGGAGGGATGAGGGAGTAAATGGATGGATGGAAGGAGGGATGGAGGGAGTAAATGGATGGATGGAAGGAGGGATGGAGGGAGTAAATGGATGGATGGAGGGAGGGATGGAGGGAGTAAATGGATGGATGGAAGGAGTAAATGGATGGATGGATGGATGGATGGAGGGATGAGGGAGTAAATGGATGGATGGAAGGAGGGATGGAGGGAGTAAATGGATGGATGGAGGGAGGGATGGAGGGATGAGGGAGTAAATGGATGGATGGAAGGAGGGATGGAGGGAGGGATGGAGGGATGGAGGGAGTAAATGGATGGATGGATGGATGGATGTGACTGCTGCAGCTTTTCTCAAAGAGAAGTGGTGATTTTACAGCGTCTCTTTTTTCTCCCCCTGCTTGCTGAAATGCATGATGGGAAGGTCTCTTGTGTTTTCGGCGGCGTCCAGTGAACAGGAAACATGTCAGGGTCAGACTCTGCTGCTGAGAGCACAAACACGCCAACCAGACTCCCTTTATTTAAAGGACGTTTAAGATGCTGCGCTTTACAGGTACACTTTAGAGCTGTCAATCAATTAACATAGTTAATCACGATTAATCACAAGATTTTTCATATTTAATCACGATTAATCACAAATTAATCTCACATTTTTTTTCTGTTCTAAATGTACCTTAAACAGAGATTTATTAAGTATTTATTCCTCTTATCAACATGGGAGTGGACAAATATGCTGCTTTATGTAAATGTATGTATATATTTATTATTGTAAATCAATTAACATCACAAAACAATGACAGATATTGTCCAGAAACCCTCCAGTAGTAGTAGTAGTAGTAATAGTAGTAGTAGTAGTAGTAGTAGTAGTAGTAGTAGTAGTAGTAGTAGTAATAGTAATAGTAGTAGTAGTAGTAGTAGTAATAGTAGTAGTAGTAGTAGTAGTAGTAGTAGTAGTAGTAGTAGTAGTAGTAGTAGTAGTAGTAGTAGTAGTAGTAGTAGTAGTAGTAGTAGTCAGTAGTAGTAGTAGTAGTAGTAGTAGTAGTAGTAATAGTAGTAGTAGTAGTAGTAGTAGTAATAGTAGTAGTAGTAGTAGTAGTAGTAGTAGTAGTAGTAATAGTAGTAGTAGTAGTAGTAGTATGACCTGGTTGGTACCTATGGCTTCATCAGGCTTATAGTTTATTATGATACCAGTAGTAGTAGTACTAGTAGTAATAACAATAATAATAATAATTTTATTTATATAGCACCTTTCGAAACAAGGTTACAAAGTGTTTACCAGTAAAAGCATAATAAAAGAAATAACACCCGACCACCGTGTAACACCGACTACCGAGACAAGCCTAGCTACCTGAAGTTTTTAACAAGTTTGGTTGTTTAATGCTGCGTCCTCCTGGAGGGTCCGGCTCCTCAGGTTGAGCCTCGCTGCTGTTACAGGTTGTTTAATGCTGCGTCCTCCTGGAGGGTCCGGCTCCTCAGGTTGAGCCTCGCTGCTGTTACAGGTTGTTTAATGCTGCGTCCTCCTGGAGGGTCCGGCTCCTCAGGTTGAGCCTCGCTGCTGTTACAGGTTGGTTAATGCTGCGTCCTCCTGGAGGGTCCGGCTCCTCAGGTTGAGCCTCGCTGCTGTTACAGGTTGGTTAATGCTGCGTCCTCCTGGAGGGTCTCGCTCCTCAGGTTGAGCCTCGCTGCTGTTACAGGTTGGTTAATGCTGCGTCCTCCTGGAGGGTCCGGCTCCACAGGTTGAGCCTCGCTGCTGTTACAGGTTGTTTAATGCTGCGTCCTCCTGGAGGGTCTCGCTCCTCAGGTTGAGCCTCGCTGGTTCTTTGTTCTCTGATGACGATCTGCCGTCTGAACAGCGACTGTGAGAAAGTTTTAACGTGCTGATCTCCGTCAGTTTAACATCTCAGAAAGAGCTCAGGGGAGGATGATGATGAAGGTGATGATGAAGGTGATGATGAAGGTGGTGGTGATGATGATGAAGGTGATGATGATGAAGGTGATGATGATGATGAAGGTGATGGTGATGATGATGAAGGTGATGATGGCGACCAGCTCTCATCTTTTGTCTCTCTGAATACCAGATGTGAGAATCTTTTTTGGGGGGGGGGGGGGGGACAGTCTGCTGTCTGAGTCTCTGGTGTGTGCAGCGTGGGATTATGGGAAGACGGCGTGCTGTCAATCATTTAGCGGGCGTAGGTGTGATTTCCCTCTCACGCTGCAGGTCGGGTTTGGACTGAATCTCATTACCGGCGTGTTTCAGGGTGACTGACAGCAGAATAATGTTGGGGGCCCCAGAGGGCCCGAGCCGGCTCCATGTTAAATGTATGAATGCATGGGAGTCAATGGAGAGATGAAGTGTAGCTGAATATACGGACGGAGGAGTGTGACCCTGAACACACCGTCTGCTGCTGTTCCACTGCTCCAACACAACCATCATCTTTCATTTATAATATCTAATATATTCTATTATAACGACGGCCGTCAGTAGATTAAAAGAGTTCATTAAATTCATCTCACATATTTTATCTGTTCTAAATGTACGTTAAAGTTTTTAATACTCTTATCAACATGCGAGAAATGTATGAATATATTTATTATTATAAATCAATTAACACAAAACAATGACAGATATTGTTTATTATAATCACGTAAACTTTGACAGTCGTCGTTTAAAAAGAACAAGATTTTACATTTAATGAAAGTTTCTCTAATTGGTATTGAACAGGTGTATCTTTCTGTGTGTGTGTGTGTGTGTGTGTGTGTGTGTGTGTGTGTGTGTGTGTGTGTATTGATCATCAGTAAGCGTTGCCGGTAGCGATGGTTCACTATTGATTTACGTTTTCTTTTAGTATAATGTGTGTTTTTATCACTGCTGTCTACACACACACACACACACACACACACACACACACACACACACACACACACACACACACACAGTTTGATTGGCAGCTGTGTGTGTTTGGTTGTTTGTGTTAACGAGCGCTTAACGAGGCGTCTGTTAACGAGCTGATTGAACTTCCTCTGATGATGTCATTGACTTTACCTTCAGCTCAGGTGTGTACTTCCACTAGTAGTAGTAGTTGGAGTAGTATTATTAGAGTAGTAGTTGTAGTAGTAGTAGTAGATAATAAATAAATCAGTTCATATCTTTGTCTTGTCCGTCTGCAGCAGATTAAACGTTGACGTGTCTTCAATGTTTTCTTCATCCTGTTAATATCTTATTATTAGAGTAGTATTACTATAGTAGTATTATCATAGTAGTATTATCATAGTAGTATTATTAGAGTAGTATTATTAGAGTAGTATCAGCTGCAGTAATATTATTAGAGTAGTATTATTAGAGTAGTATCAGCTGCAGTAGTATTATTAGAGTAGTATTATTAGAGTAGTATCAGCTGCAGTAATATTATTAGAGTAGTATTATTAGAGTAGTATCAGCTGCAGTAGTATTATTAGAGTAGTATTATTAGAGTAGTATCAGCTGCAGTAATATTATTAGAGTAGTATTATTAGAGTAGTATCAGCTGCAGTAGTATTATTAGAGTAGTATTATTAGAGTAGTATCAGCTGCAGTAGTATTATTAGAGTAGTATTATTAGAGTAGTATCAGCTGCAGTAATATTATTAGAGTAGTATTATTAGAGTAGTATCAGCTGCAGTAGTATTATTAGAGTAGTATTATTAGAGTAGTATTATTAGAGTAGTATTATTAGAGTAGTATCAGCTGCAGTAATATTATTAGAGTAATATTATTAGAGTAGTAT
>CAKAOJ020000126.1:1827500-1880000 GCA_916701645.2 Sebastolobus alascanus
CACACACACACACACACACACACACACACACACACACACACACACACACACACACTGAGCTGTCAGACTGAACTCTGTCCCGTCATGTTTCGTTTAATTTAACCAGAAGAAAATTATTAATTTTAAATCTTTAATATTAAGACAGACAGACAGACGGACGGACGGACGGACGGACGGACAGACAGACAGACAGACAGACAGACAGACAGACAGACAGACGGACAGACAGACAGACAGACAGACAGACAGACGGACAGACAGACGGACAGACAGACAGACAGACAGACAGACGGACAGACAGACGGACAGACAGACAGACAGACACTTAGACTTAGAACACGCTAAGAACATGATGAGAACATGATGAGAACACGCTAAGAACATGATGAGAAAATGATGAGAACACGTTAAGAACATGATGAGAACTTGATGAGAGCACGCTAAGAACATGATGAGAAAATGATGAGAACACGTTAAGAACATGATGAGAACTTGATGAGAACACGTTAAGAACATGATGAGAACACGATGAGAACACGGAGAGGGGCATGTTGAGGATCCGCTGCTGCCTGACAGCATCTCTAGTCTCTAATTACAGCAGAGGTCAAAGTTCGAGACAACCGGATTCATCATGCTAATCTTGAACCGTGTGTGCGTGTGCGTGTGCGTGTGCGTGTGCGTGTGCGTGTGTGTGTCCTTACTAACTCATGTTCAGGTTTCATCTCTTTTATTGTAAAATCATAATTTTTTTCAATGTTTTCAAAGCAGGTCAGAATACAGGAGTTATAATATTATTATATAAATACAGCATATATATATATATATATATATATATATATATATATATATAAAAACTGTAATGTATAATGTTTGATAATATAAAGAATAACAATAGTTAATAAAAAATGATAATAAAGAAATAAACTCTGTTACAAACAAATGATTAAACCAAGAAAACGTAGTTTAAGGAACCTTTCATCCAAGTTACAGTTCAGATATAAAGAGCCGGACTCAGTGATTGATTGATGACATCACTGGTTGCTTGATGACATCACTGGTTGATTGATGACATCACTGGTTGATTGATGACATCACTGGTTGATTGATGACATCACTGGTTGATTGATGATTGATTGATGTTCCTCCATCAGCTGCTTAATCAATTAACTCACTGCTGCTAATTGACAGTTGTCATTAATTATTTCTGATGGCTCTAATTAGTATTCAGATATGTTCGTTATATTCAGCTCATTTACATATTAAACAGATAATTTATTCATGTTTATTATTCTAGTTTTAACATCAGAGTCAGGTGAGAACAGGTGTGTGTGTGTGTGTGTGTGTGTGTGTGTGTGTGTGTGTGTGTGTGTGTGTGTGTGTGTGTGTGTGTGTGTGTGTGAGGCCTGATGATCCCTCTCTGGCTTCCCACCAGACGGTTAGTTGATGATCTGTTGGAGCAGCAGCTGGTAAAATGATTCATGGACGTTGTGGTCAGATTGTTTTATTGATTCACGTTCATTTAATTTATTAATGAATTTAATTAATTAACTGGTTTTATTTAATTAATTAATTAGTTATTTAAATAAAGACGTAAAGCAATTAAAGTGAAGAGCTGGCAGTTTATGTTTTTATTCTTCTATACGTGATTTATTTATTTCTGTTTTATTAAATTAGAAAACAAAAAATATTAGATGATTAGATTCCATTACATATTACATCAGATTACATTATATTATATTATATTATATTATATAATATTGTATCAGACGTCAGTAGAAAGGGAGTGAAGGTGTTTTAATGTTTAACGTCTGATTTAAAGTAAAGATGAACCAGAACACATGGAGAAGATCAGAGATGAAGAGCAGCTCCTAAATCACACACACACACACACACACACACACACACACACACACACACACACACACACACACACACACACACACACACACACACACACACACACAGTGTCAGTATATTACCGTCAGTATAATTCTCGACTACATTTTCTACCTCATGGAGCAGATTAACTCCAGCACAGTGTGGGTCACAGAGTGTGTGTTTCTGTGTGTGGGTGTGTAGTGTGCGTGTAGTGTGTGGGTGTGTAGTGTGTGTGTGTGTGTGTGTTTTAGTGTCACCGCGTGTGTTCAGTTTTAGTGTGTGTGTGACTTCCGTTCTTTCTGGAGATAAATTGGCGATGCGTCCTAATATCCTGCTCGTAAATATGAGCAGTAATAGAGTGTGTATGTGTGTGTGTAATGTGTGTGTGTGTGTGTGTGTAATGTGTGTGTGTGTGTGTGTGTGTGTAATGTGTGTGTGTATGTGTGTGTGTCAGATGTTCCTGCTCATCACATAACAGATTGAACCTTAATCTGTCCTCCGTTTAGATTTACAACCTCGATCACTCAGTGGAGAGAAAATAGATAGGAGACAAAGGAGGCAGGAAACAAGGGAGGAGGAGACAAGGGAGGAGACGAGAGGAGGCAGGAAACAAGGGAGGAGGAAACAAGGGAGGAGACGAGAGGAGGCAGGAAACAAGGGAGGAGGAAACAAGGGAGGAGACGAGAGGCGGCAGGAAACAAGGGAGGAGGAAACAAGGGAGGAGACGAGAGGAACCGGGAAACAAGGGAGGAGGAGACAAGGGAGGAGACGAGAGGAGGCAGGACACAAGGTAGGAGGAAACAAGGGAGGAGAAGAGAGGAGGCAGGAAACGAGGGAGGAGGGAACAAGGGAGGAGACGAGAGGAGAGGAAGGGAGAAACTGTGAAGATAATCTGCTGATGCTGTTGCTGATGCTGGGCGGTTACCACGGCGATAAGGTTGTTTGTGTGAGAGAGAGCAGCTGATCAGAGGTCAGAGGTCACACTGAGTCTTCGATCTTAAATTCAGCTAATCTCAGTTTTGGATGAGATTAATAATCTTAGTTTTAGATGAGATTAATAATCTTAGTTTTGGATGAGATTAATAATCTTAGTTTTAGATGAGATTAATAATCTTAGTTTTGGATGAGATTAATAATCTTAGTTTTAGATGAGATTAATAATCTTAGTTTTAGATGAGATTAATAATCTTAGTTTTAGATGAGATTAATAATCTTAGTTTTGGATGAGATTAATAATCTTAGTTTTGGATGAGATTAATAATCTTAGTTTTGGATGCTCTGAATGGTTCCAACATGCTGTGGAAGGTTTTATTATAATTTAGTTGTTACATTATTGTTGTTATACTAGTTATTATTATTATAATGTTGATGAGCGATGAATAATAATAACAATCTTAGTTTTGGATGCTCTGAATGGTTCCAACATGCTGCTGGTCTTCTAGAGAAGGTCCATTTGTTCTCAGAACATCTGTTCAGAGTGTTTCTGTGTTTCACTGTCAGCACTTTGTCCGTCTGTAGGCTCATTAGAAAGGAGCAGCAAGGAATGCTGGGTAATCAATACTGAACATCCCAGCAGCTGCTGTCGCCGTCGCTCGGCTCGTCTGGAAACGTCTTCACGAATCAGACGAGGTTCTGCAGTGACTCACAAAACCCAACAGAACCACAGGTGGACGGTACCTGACAGACGGAGAAACAATGTAATACAGTAAAATAGAATAATACAGAATAAATAATAAAATAGAATAATACAGAATAAATAATAAGATACGATAAAATAGAATAATACAGACTAAATAATAAAATACAGTAAAATAGAATAATACAGAATAAATAATAAAATACAGTAAAATAGAATAATACGGAATAAATAATAAGATACAATAGAATAGAATAATACAGAATAAATAATGAGATACAATAAAATAGAATAATACAGAATAAATAATAAAATAGAATAATACAGAATAAATAATAAGATACAATAAAATAGAATAATACAGAATAAATAATAAAATAGAATAATACAGAATAAATAATAAGATACAATAAAATCGAATAATACAGAATAAATAATAAGAGACAATAGAGTCACGGCTACTTACTGAAGAAATCAATAATTTGACACAAAAACGGTCCTCCAGAGTCCGACATCCGAGCTGCGCCCATAGCAACGGTCTGTTATACATAGCAACGGTCTGTTATACATAGCAACGGTCTGTTATACAGAAATAACAGACAGCAGAACGCCGTGATTGACCAATCAGAATCGAGTATTCAACACAGCCGTATATATATATATAATATAGATATATATATATATAGTATTATATATATATATATATATATATATAGTGTATTTATAGTATTATATATATATATATATATATATATATATATATATATATATATATATATATATATATAGTATTATATATATATATATATATATATATATATATAGTATTATATACTGTGTTGATGGAACAGCTGATTATTACTTTATTAATATAGTATATATAGTATTATATATATATATAGTATATATAGTATTATTTATACAGTATATATAGTATTATATACTGTGTTGATGGAACACCTGATTATTGTTTGTGTTCAGGTTCTTCCTCAAGTTCTTCCTGAAGTGTAACCAGAACTGTCTGAAGAACGCCGGGAACCCTCGAGACATGAGGAGGTTCCAGGTAACGCACGCACGCCATCACGCACGCACGCACACACACACACACACACACACACACACACACACACACACACACACACACACACACACACAGATGAATTCATTTCCCCAAAGGGCAGGACGTGGCTTTGGAGGACCTGCGGTACCCATAATGCATTGCAGCGGGGGGCCTGAGGCTTATTGCTTTGCAGATATAATGTGAGAGGTCAACGTCTGTCTGCCGGTTCTCTCTTCTGTTCTTAAACATGAACTCCTTTTTGTTTATCCTCCATCATCAAACATCTTTCATCACTACTTCCTGTTCCTTGTGAAGAAAAATAGTTTCACTAATTTAACGTATATTCTTCAATAAATCAGCACATTTAAGAAAATTATTTAACTAGTTTACTCGAAAGACTTTAAATCTTGAATCAGTTCACAGAACAACTCGTCAACAGCATCACGAATAAAGTTAACAATAATAAAGAAATAATGAATTCATATTAACTTCAGTTCAAAGGGAGCAGATGTGTCAGATATATACACTATATATATATATTTATATACATATATATATATATATTTATATATTTATATAAACATATATATATATTTATATATATATATATATATATATATATATATATATATATATATAACTAAACGTTAGTAACTCTCATTGGTTCTGTAATTAGAAACAAATCAAAATAAATCACGAGAAAATAACAATAGACCCATAAAATAGAAAAGTTCACTGAATGGAGAAATAATGTTGTAATATAAAGATAATATATAATATGATTTTATGAATATACACACACTAATCATTGATATTTATAATGAAACAAAGAGCTGTAAAGATTAATGAAAATGATGAATGAATCTTGAATTAAACATTATTTAATAACCGCTGCACACACACCACATATAATATTATTTATCAATAATAATAATAATAATAATTTTATTTGTAGAGCACTTTTCAAGCACAAAGCACAAAGTGCTTTCCAAAGAAGTTCACATCAAAGACAGCAGAATACAATGAACCATAAATAATGAAATAAAAACCAGTAAAATAAAAAATAAAAAACAGTAAAAAATAAAAACAGTAAAAAATAGGTAAATAAAGAAATAAGCATATACATATTCATACAATTACATATGCACATTCATACACATCAGCACACAAGCATAGAAAGGACTAACAAATTCAGCTGATTGGAAAAGCCATTTTATAAAAGTGAGTTTTAAGGCTGGATTTAAAAGTGGTGACAGAGTCAGCTGATCTGATGCTCAGTGGGAGACTGTTCCAGAGTCGGGGTGCCAGTACTGCAAAGGCTCGATCACCCTTTGTTTTTAGCCTGGTCTTTGGAACCGTTAAAAGACCCAGACTGGCAGACCTGAGCGGCCTGTTCGGACAGTACCGTGTGAGGAGCTCAGTTATATACTCCGGTGCCAGGTTATTCAGAGCTTTATAAGTGATTAAAAGCACTTTAAAATCAATTCTAAAAGCTACTGGAAGCCAATGTAGTGAAGCCAGAACTGGTGTAATATGACAGAATCGCTTAGTTTTTGTCAGCAGTCTAGCTGCAGAGTTCTGTACTATTTGGAGCTGCTCTGTTGCTCGATTGTTTAAACAAGTGTACAAGGAATTACAGTAATCGAGACGGGATGATATCAGAGCATGTGTGATTTTCTCTGTGTTACCAAAAGAGAGAAGTGAACGGATTTTAGAGATGTTTCTCAGTTGATAAAAACACGACTGGACTACCTTCTTTACATGTTTCTCCAGGTTTAAGTTGCTATCCAGGATAACACCCAGATTTCTCAATAGAGCGCTGCAGGAATGAGTCATCATGATGTCACTTCCTGTTCCCTCGTCTGGAGGTCAATTTGTTTTGTCTGACTGTGTTTAACACAAGCTGAAGAGATTTTAACGTTTTCTTCTACGATATAAAATACATCAGTAAATATCCCACTGGTAGCGTGCTCTATCACATTATTTAAACAAAATCCAGTAAAAAAATCTAAAAAACATTATTTTTATTTAAAGTTGAATAATGATGTTACTTAATGTTTGTCTTAATGTTTAATTCAAAATAATAATAATAATAATAATAATAATAATAATAATAATAATGACAATGTTTGTCCATTCAGCACATTTTCATTCATATTTTTAGATTCCCATTCAGTTTTCTGACTGGGTCACATGACATGATTATTAACGAGTCATCATGATGATTATTAACGAGTCATCATGATGATTATTAACGAGTCATTATGTAATAACCCCCCCCCCCCCCTTTATAACCACATAAACATGATTAATTCAGAGCTTCATTGTGTTAAAATCGTCTTCATGTTCAGACTGTCGAGTCTCATTAAAAACACACTGAGATTAAAATCTAACGCAACTTCCACACAGAGAGAGCTCCTTCATTCATTCATTCATTCATTCATTCATTCATTCATTCATTCATTCATCAGCCAATTAACAACAAGAACCAGCACACAGCCAATCACTGACCATGATTGATCCTCTGATTATTGAGAGGAGAGGAGAGGAGAGGAGGAGGGGAGGAGGAGAGGAGGAGGGGAGAGGAGAGGAGAGGAGAGGAGAGGAGAGGAGAGGAGAGGAGAGGAGAGGAGAGGAGAGGAGGGGAGAGGAGAGGAGAGGAGAGGAGAGGAGGAGAGGAGAGGAGAGGAGAGGAGAGGAGAGGAGAGGAGAGGAGAGGAGAGAGGAGAGGAGAGGAGGAGAGGAGAGGAGAGGAGAGGAGGAGAGGAGGGAGAGGAGAGAGGAGAGGAGAGAGGAGAGGAGAGGAGAGGAGAGGAGGAGAGAGGAGAGGATAGGAGAGGAGGAGAGAGGAGAGGAGGAGAGAGGAGAGAGGAGAGGAGAGGAGAGGAGAGGAGAGGAGAGGAGAGGAGGAGAGGAGAGGAGAGGAGAGGAGGGGAGAGGAGGAGAGGAGAGGAGGAGAGGAGGAGAGGAGGGAGAGGAGAGGAGAGGAGAGGAGAGGAGAGGAGAGGAGGAGAGAGGAGAGAGGAGAGGAGAGGAGGAGAGGAGAGGAGAGGAGAGGAGAGGAGAGGAGAGGAGAGGAGAGGAGAGGAGAGGAGAGGAGGAGAGGAGGAGAGGAGAGGAGGAGAGGAGAGGAGAGGAGAGGAGAGGAGAGGAGAGGAGAGGAGAGGAGAGGAGAGGAGAGGAGAGGAGAGGAGAGGAGAGGAGAGGAGAGGAGAGGAGGAGAGGAGAGGAGAGGAGAGGAGAGGAGAGGAGGAGAGGAGAGGAGAGGAGAGGAGAGGAGAGGAGGAGAGGAGAGGAGAGGAGGGGAGAGGAGGAGAGGAGAGGAGGAGAGGAGGGGAGAGGAGAGAGGAGAGGAGAGAGGAGAGGAGAGGAGAGGAGAGGAGGAGAGAGGAGAGGAGAGGAGAGGAGGAGAGAGGAGAGAGGAGAGGAGGAAGCAAGAAAGGACATCAAAATCTAGTGTGACTAAAGAGGAGGAGACATGTTGTTGGAGGAGGTTCACCTCCTCTTTGTCTCACAGTTCCTAGACACACACACACACACACACACACACACACACACACACACTCCTCCTCTCTCTCCACGCTACGCTGGGCGAGTTGACAGGATGTTACGTCCAGTTAAACCAGCAGAAGAAGAGGAGGAAGAGGAGGAGGAGGAGGGAGAGGAGGAGGGAGAGGAGGAGGAGGAGGAGGAGGAGGAGGGAGACGGGGAGGAGGAAGAGGAGGAGGAGTAGGAGGAGGAGGAGGGAGAGGAGGAGGAGGAGGAGGAGGAGGAGGAGGAGGAGGGAGAGGAAGAGGGTGAGGAGGAGAAGGGAGAGGTTGAGGATGAGGAGGAGGAAGAGGAGGAGGAGGAGGAGGAGGAGGAGGAGGAGAAGGGAGAGGGGGTGAGCGAGCTCCACAGAGCATGAGCAGAGAGAGAGACCAATCATATGACTGAGACAGGTGAAGTCAGGTGAAGCCTCCGGACCAGCCGGTGGTTGTCGTGGCGACAGCAGGGTGAAGGATGTGCTGGTTAGTCACCGTGGCGACAGAGAGGACACCTCTACTCGCTCTCTGTGCGACCTTCTGCTCCGTCGCCATGGATCAACGGCAACAACCTCGCCACGGCAACCAGCCGGGAGATGATGAATGGCCTCAGCTGAGTGGCTGTCAGAGGCTGTGACATCACACAGAGGGCGGGGCTACAGCGGACAGCACAGTGACAGATTGAAACACACTTATTATATACATACATATTTTTAATAAAACGCACATAATTTGACATTTTTTATTATATTTATTTTAGATTTTTGAAAATAAAAACTATAAAGTTTTATTATCTTATATTTAAAAAATAACATTTTACTATTTCATATTTTATCTGTTCACTGGTTGGTTCCTAGTTTTATATAAACTTCAGCAAGGACCTGTTTTTTTATTGTTATTTGTATGTAAAAGCTTCCAGAGTTCATCTTGAATAACATTAAAAGAAAATTTTCTTCTCACGTGTAGAACGTCGTATCATCTGCATAGAGACTCACTTCATCATCATTTTAACAGTTTGTTTCTATTAAACATGAGAATAGACGGAGATCCAGGACTGAACCTGCTTCAGCAGGGACCTGTCTTTATTATTATTATTATTAATAACATTATTATTATTATTATTATTATTTGTGTTTAAAAGAGTTAATCTGTTACTCAAGAAGAGTGAAGTGAGTGCAATCAACTCAACTTCAATCCAGTTTCATATGCATCAATTCCTTTTAAATATGAAGACCCTATCTCAGAAGTTATGTATCAAACTGGTATTTCATGTTTCTGGTGGGAACAGTAATAATAATGTTGATCTAAAGTGCCTCCATCACAAACTTTTTTCCAATTGTTCAAAATAGTAATCTAAGTCTTTCAGTGGTGAGATGTACAGACAACATGTGTGTTTCTGAGAGGATAAAGTTCTCTGTTTCTTTAGTATTTTTAGTTTTGGCCACCTTCACATCAGGAGAACACTTTTTTTCTGGAGGTTATAAATAAAGTTGTTGCCTGTGTGTTTGCAGGTGGTTGTGTCTACGACCGTGAACGTGGACGGCCACGTTCTCGCCGTCTCTGACAACATGTTCGTACACAACAACTCCAAACATGGCCGCCGAGCCCGGAGACTGGACCCGTCTGAAGGTACGCAAGTTTTATATGTTCTTATATATATATATGAAGCAATCGGAGGCTGCAGGTCCTCTAACGTCCAACAGATGATGCTTTAATAAAACTCTGACTGTACTGAAGTGAATGGGAATCTCCTCAACTACTCTCTAAAGATACAAAACAACAGGGGACCCAGTCCAGAACCCTGAGGAACCCCATAGTTTACCTCTCGTAGTTTACCTCTTGTAGTTTACCTCTCGTAGTTTACCTCTCATAGTTTACTTTACCTCTCGTAGTTTACCTCTCATAGTTTACCTCTCGTAGTTTAACTCTCATAGTTTACTTCTCATATTTAACTAAAGGTACATATCTAAACTACGAGAGGTAAACTACGAGAGGTAAAACTAGCCAGCGGATATCCGGATTATGGATAAGTGATATCCGGACCAAGACTTCCTCCTCCGTGCGCCGGTCCTTGTTCACTTGAGACGTGAGGATGCAGAGATGAGAGTCTACGGTTAGGGACTATAAACAGATATCTGCATATGAAGCTAATAGAAAGCTAAATCGTCGTCAGACACTAGCCGATGGCTTCTTAGATCACACTTCGGCCAATGCGTTCCGCCTCTTTTGCTCTCCACACAGACTGTTTAATCGTCATACAACCAAACGGAAACCAGAACACTTCCGATACCAAAATCCGCTGCTACAGATTCTGCATTCAGATATCTGTTTATAGAGATTAGAGTTCACCACATCTGAACTTCACACAGAATCCTGGCACTGATCAGCGTTATCCAGATCTAAATCCTGGATCTTAAACATCTAAACCAGAGGACCTGAACAGCCGGAGGGTTAACGAGCAGAAAGAGGAGTCTAATTCAGTCTTTGAAGAGAAGTCACCCCAGTGGCTTGTGGGTAGGAAGACCAGACGCCTCACCGTCCCCAGAGAGGACAGTGTGTGTGTGAGTGTGAGTGTCTTTTTGCAGGCCGTTCAGCCTCTTTAATTGCCCTCCTAATTAAAGACAGTAACCATGGAGACCACCCTCCCAATCAGAGCGCTGTAGAGTCCCATGGGTTTGAACCCCCTCTCTCATTCTTGTTCTTCTTCTTGTTCTTCTTCTTGTTCTTCTTCTTGTTCTTTTTCTTGTTCTTGTTCTTCTTCTTCTTCTTCTTCTTCTTCTTCTTCTTCTTCTTCTTCTTCTTCTTCTTCTTCTTCTTCTTCTTCTTCTTCTTCTTCTTCTTCTTCTTCTTCTTCTTCTTCTTCTTCTTCTTCTTCTTCTTCTTCTTCTTCTTCTTCTTCTTCTTCTTCTTCTTCTCTGTTTCAGTCAAAGAACTGAAATCCACCACAAACTGATTAGCAGATGTGTGAGCTACGTTTTTGACTCAGGTCAGATTTTACTCATGAATCTGGTGTATTTACACCTGTTTTTAGACGTGAATCGGGTGTATTTACACCTTCTTTAAACTCTGGACTCTGGATGGACTCACCTGTCTTGCCCCGAGTAGAGTAGAGTAGAGTAGAGTAGAGTAGAGTAGAGTAGAGCAGAGCAGAGCAGAGGAGAGTAGAGGAGAGGAGAGGAGAGTAGAGCAGAGCAGAGCAGAGGAGAGGAGAGTAGAGCAGAGCAGAGGAGAGCAGAGCAGAGCAAGAGAGCAGAGCAAGAATAGGTAAGAGTAAGCAGAGCACGAGCAGAGCAGGAGCAGAGGAAGGAGTAGAGCAGAGCGAGCAGAGCAAGCAGTAGCAGAGGAGAGTAGAGAAGTAGAAGTAGATAAGTAGAGTAGAGTAGAGTAGAGGAGAGTAGAGTAGAGTAGAGTAGAGTAGAGTAGAGTAGAGTAGAGTAGAGTAGAGTAGAGGTCAGGTAATGTAACGTCATCTTAAGTCTTCAGTGATTAGATTCCCTGCTCAACTTCACACACACGCTGCTTTCATTTCTCTTTATAATTAATCTGAAGCCGCACTTGAAAGAAGAGAAAGTGTGTGTGTGTGTGTGTGTGTGTGTGTGTGTGTGTGTGTGTGTGTGTGTGAATGAACTGAGCTAAAGCGGATAAAAGCCACGACCCAATTAAATCACATTCTGAGTGTGTGACCTTCAGTTGTGTTGTAACGTGGTTCTCAACCCGTGGGTCGGGTTCCTCAGGTTGTAACGTGGTTCTCAACCCGTGGGTCGGGGCCCTCAGGTGGTAACGTGGTTCTCAACCCGTGGGTCGGGGCCCTCAGGTTGTAACGAGGTTCTCAACCCGTGGGTCGGGGCCCTCAGGTTGTAACGTGGTTCTCAACCCGTGGGTCGGGGCCCTCAGGTTGTAACGAGGTTCTCAACCCGTGGGTCGGGGCCCTCAGGTTGTAACGTGGTTCTCAACCCGTGGGTCGGGGCCCTCAGGCTGTAACGTGGTTCCCAACCCGTGGGTCGGGGCCCTCAGGTTGTAACGTGGTTCTCAACCCGTGGGTCGGGTTCCTCAGGTTGTAACGTGGTTCTCAACCCGTGGGTCGGGGCCCTCAGGCTGTAACGTGGTTCCCAACCCGTGGGTCGGGGCCCTCAGGTTGTAACGTGGTTCTCAACCCGTGGGTCGGGTTCCTCAGGTTGTAACGTGGTTCTCAACCCGTGGGTCGGGGCCCTCAGGTTGTAACGTGGTTCTCAACCCGTGGGTCGGGTTCCTCAGGTTGTAACGTGGTTCCCAACCCGTGGGTCGGGGCCCTCAGGTGGTAACGTGGTTCTCAACCCGTGGGTCGGGTTCCTCAGGTGGTAACGTGGTTCCCAACCTGTGGGTCGGGTTCCTCAGGTGGTAACGCCCTCACAGATCAGATGATGTTTGTCTCGTCCAGCAGCCACTCCCTGTATTAAAGCCATCAGTCCGAGTGAAGGCTGGACGACGGGCGGAGCCACCGTCATCCTGATCGGAGACAACTTCTTCGACGGCCTTCAGGTCGTCTTCGGCACCATGCTGGTCTGGAGCGAGGTAACGCACACACACCTGATCCATAATCAATAATCAATACAGACAATTAAATTAAACCTGCTGGTGCTGATGGTTACGTCTCTACCTGTCTCACTTTCTCTCTACCTGTCTCACTCTCTCCAGCTGATCACCCCTCATGCTATCCGGGTGCAGACTCCGCCCCGTCACATCCCCGGGGTCGTCGAGGTTACGCTGTCCTACAAGTCCAAACAGTTCTGTAAAGGAGCACCTGGACGATTCGTCTACACAGGTAACACTGATGATTAGTTTACACAGGTAACACTGATGATTAGTTTACACAGGTAACACTGAAGATTAGTTTACACACGTAACACTGAAGATTAGTTTACACAGGTAACACTCTGATGATTAGTTTACACAGGTAACACTGATGATTAGTTTACACAGGTAACACTCTGATGATTATTCCTCCCTCCTGCTTCCTGTTTCCTACCTCTTTCTTTCTTCTTTTTCTGTCTCTTTTTTACCTTCTTCCCGTTGTGCAGCAGCCTACTGAAGGTGTTTCATGTCACACTGCTGTCAGAGTAATTACACACATTTAAATCCCATTAACCCTCAGACTCACTGGACCTCCATGTTAATGACCTCTGAGCAGTGTGATGTCATCAGTCACATGACCTTCAGTTTCTTACAGCAGCTGCTTTCACACCTCAGTGGTTCAGAGTCCGGTTCACCTCCACCCTGCACCACCATGCTCCCAGCATGCTTTGCACCACCACAAAAAAAACAACCAGGAGGTTTCTGTCAGGTTCAGTTCTTCAGACCAGCTTCAGACCAGCTTCAGACCAGCTTCAGACCAGCCTCAGACCACTTTCAAACCAGCTTCAGAACCAGCCTCAGACCAGCCTCAGACCAGCTTCAGACCAGCCTCAGACCAGCCTCAGACCAGCCTCAGACCAGCTTCAAACCAGCTTCAGAACCAGCCTCAGACCAGCTTCAGACCAGCCTCAGACCAGCCTCAGACCAGCCTCAGACCAGCTTCAAACCAGCTTCAGACCAGCCTCAGACCAGCTTCAGACCAGCCTCAGACCAGCTTCAGACCAGCCTCAGACCAGCCTCAGACCAGCTTCAGACCAGCCTCAGACCAGCCTCAGACCAGCTTCAGACCAGCTTCAGACCAGCCTCAGACCACTTTCAAACCAGCTTCAGAACCAGCCTCAGACCAGCTTCAGACCAGCCTCAGACCAGCCTCAGACCAGCTTCAAACCAGCTTCAGACCAGCCTCAGACCTGTTTCAGACCAGCCTCAGACCAGCTTCAGACCAACTTCAGACCAGCTTCAAACCAGCTTCAGACCAGCCTCAGACCAGCTTCAGACCAGCTTCAAACCAGCTTCAAACCAGCCTCAGACCAGCTTCAGACCAGCCTCAGACCAGCTTCAGATCAGCTTCAGACCAGCTTCAGACCTGTTTCAGACCAGCCTCAGACCAGCTTCAGACCAACTTCAGACCAGCTTCAGACCCATGGAATTAGAATAGGAGTAGAACGAACATTCCCATTCAAATCAATGTAGCAGGATGGTCAGAGCGACGGCCATTTTTATGTGTACGGTTGCCATAGTGACCGTTGTAGCATGCTGACTTCCATATAAACTAAAATGACTTGCAACAAGTCGTGGACTCACTGCGGTGAGGTTTTGCAACGACTAAACGAGCAGTGGAGTAGTAACGTTACGAAGCACAGAGAAAACAACTTAATGCTTCATCCACACACTCAGCGCTATCTATCAGAGATGTAGAGCGCTAACACTCCTCTAGCTGTAGATAACAGAGACATAGAGCTCTAACACTCCTCTAGCTGTAGATAACAGAGACATAGAGCGCTAACACTCCTCTAGCTGTAGATAACAGAGACATAGAGCGTTAACACTCCTCTAGCTGTAGATAACAGAGACATAGAGCGCTAACACTCCTCTAGCTGTAGATAACAGAGATGTAGAGCGCTAACACTCCTCTAGCTGTAGATAACAGAGACATAGAGCGCTAACACTCCTCTAGCTGTAGATAACAGAGACATAGAGCGCTAACACTCCTCTAGCTGTAGATAACAGAGATGTAGAGCGCTAACACTCCTCTAACTGTAGATAACAGAGACATAGAGCTCTAACACTCCTCTAGCTGTAGATAACAGAGACATAGAGCGCTAACACTCCTCTAGCTGTAGATAACAGAGACATAGAGCTCTAACACTCCTCTAGCTGTAGATAACAGAGACATAGAGCGCTAACACTCCTCTAGCTGTAGATAACAGAGACATAGAGCGCTAACACTCCTCTAACTGTAGATAACAGAGACATAGAGCGCTAACACTCCTCTAGCTGTAGATAACAGAGACATAGAGCGCTAACACTCCTCTAACTGTAGATAACAGAGACATAGAGCGCTAACACTCCTCTAGCTGTAGATAACAGAGACATAGAGCGCTAACACTCCTCTAGCTGTAGATAACGGAGACATAGAGCGCTAACACTCCTCTAGCTGTAGATAACAGAGACATAGAGCTCTAACACTCCTCTAGCTGTAGATAACAGAGACATAGAGCGCTAACACTCCTCTAACTACTGCTGTTACGCCCTGTGAGCCTTCAAGGACTCAACACACTCACTCTGTTTGTGATGGAGAGGAGAGTCAGTCTAAAGCTTGTTAAACGCAGCTCAACCAAGACGGGATTATGATTCATGCACTTCACACACACACACACGCTCGCAATGCTCAGCGGCGTTCACTGACGCTCTGATTTATGAGCTCCCGACCAGTTCAAACTGTAAATGATGTTGAGGGAGCGACAAATCAGAGACCAGAGAGACAAACTGCTGCGTAAATTAACAAGACTGGTTCTGATTTGTTCTGATTGATTGTGATTGTTGGTTCTGTTTTGGTTCTGGTGGGATGGTAGGTTGTTCCTCTAATGATGTTCCACCTCTCAGTCATCTCTTGTTTTTTAACCATTGAACTGACCAGTTTAAACCCAGTTTAACCAGTCCACCGTGTGGTGTTGTGATGATGATGAGTGGAACTGTCTGTGAAGAGATGTGAAACATCAACAACATCTGTGATACAGTTTATTATTTGAGACTGAGGACGTCCCGAAGGCCTTGTAGAACCTCATTTAGAACATCTAGATTGTTTTAAAGGACCACTATAACCTCCTGAAGGCCCTTTAGAACCTCCTTTAGAACATCTAGATTGTTTTAAAGGACCACTATAACCTCCTGAAGGCCCTTTAGAACCTCCTTTAGAACATCTAGAACATTCTAAAGCTAGACATCTCATCATGTGAAACTGACTGACTCAGTAGATTTAAACAGTTTAATAACATCCGATCTCTGTTTCTCTTCTTCCTCCTCTTCATCAGCGTTAAATGAGCCCACCATAGATTACGGCTTCCAGAGGTTACAGAAGGTCATTCCTCGTCACCCCGGAGACCCCGAGAGACTGCCCAAGGTACCACACACACTAAAACACACACACACACACACACACACACACACACACACACACACACACACACACACACACACACACACACACACACACACACACACACACACTAAAACACACACAGACACACATACACACACACACACACACACACACACACACACACACACACACACACACACACACACACAAAAACACACACACTAAAACACACACAGACACACATACACACACACACACACACACACACACACACACACACACACACACACACACACTAAAACACACACACACACACACACACACACACACACACACACACACACACTAAAACACACACACACACACACACACACACACTAAAACACACATACACACAGTGAGATAAACAATCGTTTTGTACAAACACAGACTGAATAATAACTGATTATTGTTGATGTTTTTTCCATCAGTCTGTGTTCTGGTTGGCTGCTCAGAGTTCTGATAATCATCACCTGCATCTACTGCTTAATGTGTGTGTGTGTGTGTGTGTGTGTCTTTAATAAACACACATAGAAACAGGTTATATTGGACCTTTTACAGTTCTGGACAGAAATGGAGGAATTGTTCGGTGTGAACAGCAGCAGTCAGATTAATAATCTACTGCTGAAGGGTTAATTTTATTAGATTATTAGATTATTAACCCAAAACCTTTGTTTCAATGAGGAGAAATCTGAATGCTACAACATACAGAGAGGTTTTAGAGCAGTGGTTCCCAACCTGCGGTCCGGTTCCCAACCTGCGGTCCGGTTCCCAACCTGAGGTCCGGTTCCCAACCTGAGGTCCGGTTCCCAACCTGCGGTCCGGTTCCCAACCTGCGGTCCGGTTCCCAACCTGCGGTCCGGTTCCCAACCTGAGGTCCGGTTCCCAACCTGCGGTCCGGTTCCCAACCTGCGGTCCGGTTCCCAACCTGCGGTCCGGTTCCCCGCCGAGGGGCATTAGATAGATCTAAAGGTCTGTGAGACGATCAGCCATCAGGAGAGCAGATTACTGGAAAACAAGTTTAGGAGGGTTAGGAGATAAAAAGGACTTAATCCTGGATATTAGCCACATTTGTATTAGCTCCTTAATGTGAAGCTCATGTTGCTGAATGGGATCAAATCAGCGCCGCCGCGGTTCAGCTGTCCACATCCTGCTGGCCGTGCAGCGTATCAGCAGTGAGCTGGTCGTTGATGGTTTATATATCTGAATGCTTGTGTTGAGTAAACAGCTCCAGCAGCATCTCTGCAGTGTGTTTTCTGTCTCCGGCTGCTCTGATGTGAGCTGACATGCTGTTAGCTCCGTAATGAAAACCACATCCCACCACGTCTTTAATAATTCATCTGTAAGTGTTTTATTCAATTACCCACGCTGCCTTGTGCTCAGCGTGCTGCGGAACGACTGCAGGAACTCTAATAACTGGAAGTAATCGTGATGTTAGACTCCAGCGGACACCTGAACCAGGTTTATTGATCCAGAAAGGACTCTGTGAACATTATGATCAGGGTTGAGGAGGTTTAACCGGGTCAGTGCCGGTAACGGTACGGTGACATGTACAGGATGAGAGGTCAGCTCAGCACTAAAAGCAACATAGAGCTTTCAGATAAAAATAAAGAGGAGTGTGCTAAAAGCTTCAGTCTGGTGGTTCGTTCAGCCGTGTTCCTATCGTTTGGATAGGAACACGGAGAACCGTCTGCGTGCTGATTGGCTGTGGCCCTTGACGATGGCGTCACCCGTGGACCTGTTTGGTCTTTACGTAAACTGGGTCCAAGATGTCAGGAAGAGAGGAGCAGATGTGGGTTCTGACTAGTAGCTCGAAGAACCTCATGATGTCTGATGGATGGTGGCCGTTTAAACTGGAGGCAGCTGGTTTCTTGGGGACAGAAACGATGGCGGACGTGTTGAAGGGGGCGTTGACCACGGACGGACTCAGGGAGAGGTTGTTGGTGAAAACCTCTGGTTGTTCATCGCCCGGCCTGGATTCCATCCGGCCTGGGATCCGGCCTGGGATCCGGCCTGGGATCCGGCCTGGGATCCGGCCTGGGATCCGGCCTGGATTCCATCCGGCCTGGGATCCGGCCTGGGATCCGGCCTGGGATCCGGCCTGGATGCCAGCCGGCCTTGGCGTTCCTGAAGGACTTCCGGAGGTCATATCTGGCTGCTTTGTAGGCGTCGTATATATCTACATCTATATACACCAATCAACACATTAAATTTTGTGACTATTTCACAACTAACGGCTGTGATACTGAGCTGAACATCTTCACTCAGCGACGTTAAAGCTCCTCTGACTGACATTCAGATCGACCAATCACAGACCTCCGGTGTGACATCATCGACTCTGTTTTAAAGTTGTTTCTATGTTAATGAAGCAAAACAACATTCATCACTGTTAGCTAACGTCTCACACACACACACACACACACACACACACACACTGAATAGAAGATAAACCAGTATGTGAGTATGTTTGTGTGCGTGTGTGTGTGTGTGTGTGTGTGTGTGTGTGTGTGTGTGTGTGTGTGTGTGTGTGTGTGTGTGTGTGTGTGTGTGTGTGTGTGTGTGTGTGTGTGTGTGTGTGTGTGTGTGTGTGTAAAGCCCATTGGCAAACAGGGAGGTTGAAACAGTCAAATCAGGTAATCACTGAGTGCAGCCATGTGGCAAGAAAGGAGATTGGCACACACACACACACACACACACACACACACACACACACACACACACACACACACACACACACACACACACAGACGATTATCAGCGTTTCTCTTATCAGATTTATAAAAATAAACAGCTTGTGTGTTTTTGCTGTTTTGGTCGTGACGTCTGTTTCTGTGTCTGTGAGGAACCGAGAATAATAGAAGCATGAATAAAGAGTAATAAAGTTAGAATAGAACTCCGTCACCTCTAATAGAGAATAATAGAACCATGAATAAAGAGTAAATAAAGAGAGAGCGTGAAGCCTCGTAGACAAGCTTGAAGCCTCGTAGAGTCGTAGACGAGCGTGAAGCTTCGTAGACGAGCGTGAAGCTTCGTAGAAGAGCGTGAAGCGTTGTAGAGTCGTAGACGAGCGTGAAGCTTTGTAGAAGAGCGTGAAGCGTTGTAGAGTCGTAGACGAGCGTGAAGCTTCGTAGACGAGCCTGAAGCTTCGTAGACGAGCTTGAAGCTTCGTAGACGAGTGTGAAGCGTTGTAGAGTCGTAGACGAGTGTGAAGCTTCGTAGACGAGCCTGAAGCGCTGTAGAGTCGTAGACGAGCGTGAAGCTTCGTAGACGAGCGTGAAGCTTCGTAGACGAGCGTGAAGCATTGTAGAGTCGTAGACGAGCCTGAAGCGTTGTAGAGTCGTAGACGAGCGTGAAGCTTCGTAGACGAGCGTGAAGCGTTGTAGAGTCGTAGACGAGCGTGAAGCTTCGTAGACGAGCGTGAAGCATTGTAGAGTCGTAGACGAGCGTGAAGCTTCGTAGACGAGCGTGAAGCTTCGTAGACGAGCGTGAAGCGTTGTAGAGTCGTAGACGAGCATGAAGCTTCGTAGACGAGCGTGAAGCGTTGTAGAGTCGTAGACGAGCGTGAAGCTTCGTAGACGAGCGTGAAGCTTCGTTGACGAGCGTGAAGCGTTGTAGAGTCGTAGACGAGCGTGAAGCTTCGTAGACGAGCGTGAAGCTTCGTAGACGAGCGTGAAGCGTTGTAGAGTCGTAGACGAGCGTGAAGCTTCGTAGACGAGTGTGAAGCCGCTGGCGGTGGCGTTCAGTTGTTCCTCCGTTCTGTTTGATGTACTTTTACGTGATTGGTCGGAGCAGAAAATGTGTTTGATATAACAGAGAATAGAAAGCAGCTGATTGGTTGTTGTTGGCGTTTTGCTTCAGATACTCATCAACTATCTTCTGTCTTTATTTAATATTATTATTAATTAATATTATTATTATAAATATTATATATTATATTTAATGGAGAGAGGAGCAACATGTTTGAACACAACACCACGTAGTAAATATGACAATCCAACACATCACACAGATAGTAGTGTAGAATTTAAAATAAAGCAATAAAATATAATATAAATATATAATACAAAAATCTATATTATTATTATTATAATTATTGTTATTATTGTTTTTATTATTATTTATGATTATTTTTTTTATTATTATTATCATCATCATTATTTTATTATTATTGTTGTGGTTATTGTTTTTATTATTATTATCATTATCATCATTATTTTATTATTATTGTTGTTATTATTGTTTTTATTATCATTATCATCATTATTTTATTATTATTATTATTATTTTTCATGATGTCGTGTTCATTTCCTGCTGCTGAGGCTTATACACAGAATCTGTGTGTGTGTGTGTGTTTGTGTGTACGTGTGTGTGTATGTGTGCGTGCGTGTAATAATTGGTTTCCTCCTCAGCGATGACATCCCATCCTCCAGCTCTATCGCCGTGGTAACCTTGTTAATGTGTGTGTGTTGAGAGAGAGGTGCTTGTCATCTCGCTGCATAACAAAGAAACACTTGTAATAATAATCACTCTGTGTGTGTGTGTGTGTGTGTGTGTGTGTGTGTGTGTGTGTGTGTGTGTGTGTGTGTTTGTGAATAAAGAGCAGATTAAAGATGATCGCTGCTTCACACAAATGACTTCCTCTCAGTGTGTGTGTGTGTGTGTGTGTGTGTGTGTGTGTGTGTGTTTGGGGTGTGTGTGTGTGTGTGTGTGTGTGTGTGTCTGTGTGTGTGTGTGTGGCTGTATAACAACACACACACTCAGTGTGATAGTGAGCTAGTGAGCGGTGTGTTTAAGGACGGTTGTAAATCACAATTCAAAACAGTTGTGATCCAAGAATTTATATTTTTTTTATTAAATTAATGTGATGAACTCTGAAAGAAAAATAAAAAAAATAAAATGTAAAACACGATGCAGAAAAACAGAAGTAAAGAGATATAAAAATATAAAAATATAAATAATACATAAAAATAATATAAAAACAGAAGTAAATAGATATAAAAATATAAATATATAAATAATAATACATAAAAATAATTTAAAACAGAAGTAAAGAGATATAAAAATACAAAAATATAAATAATACATAAAAATAATATAAAAACAGACGTAAAGAGATATAAAAATATAAATATATAAATAATAATACATAAAAATAATAGAAAAACAGAAGTAAAGAGATAAAACTATATTAATAATAATATATAATATATAATATATAAAAATAATAGAAAAGGTAGAAAACGTCAAATGAGTGAAGGAAAGGAAATGTAAAAAGAACAAGAGGACACCAGGAGGTCTGGGAAGAAAGAAAAGATCAAACTGGAAAGGAGAGAAAGGAAAGATGGAGGGAAAGAAGAGGAAAGGTGGAGGAAAGAAAGAAGAGATGGATGGAGGGATGAACAGAGGGAGGGATGGAGGGATGAGGGGTTAATTGAAGGAGTTGTAATGAAAAGCAGCAGATTAACTGAGAGTTTAATTAAGATAAAGACTCAATGAAGCTCTGACACACACACACACACACACAAACACATAGTAACACACACTGAGATGTACACACTGACACACACACAGACTGTTTGTTTGCCAGCATTTTAACTGACTGCTCATTGAAGTGAAGTAGTTAAAGAGGGTTAACAGTGTGTGTGTGTGTGTGTGTGTGTGTGTGTGTGTGTGTGTGTGTGTGTGTGTGTGTGTGTGTGTATGTGTGTGTGTGTGTGTGTGTGCAGGCTCTGTGAAGTGTAACTGAGCTCTGATTAGAATAAACTCTGTTTAATACTGTCAGCTACACACACACACACACACACACACACACACACACACACACACACACACACACACACACACACTCTCTCTCAGTTTGAGGTACTTGTACTTCTCTTGAGTATTTCCATTTTCTTACTTTAAAGCTGGGGTCTGCGATTTATCCAGTATACACTTTTTGTTATATTGGTTGAAATGGTCTTTACACCCCGACAGCAATCCGTTTCTTATGAGCACTGAAAATACACCGGAAAAGATCCGTCATCTGTAGCTGCTGTAATCCTGTAAAAACGTCTACCAGTCAGTAAAAATGGTCCCGGTTGTAAGGAACCAATCAGATGCCTCCCTGCCTCCCTGCTCGTACTCTAGCCTCAGCGTGCACCAGCGTGAACTCAAAGCGCGTGTCCGCCGCACGTTCACCGGAGAGAGGAAGAGAAAACTCAGCTCTTAAAACACCGACAACGAGAACGAACTCGTACCACTATTACCATATTATCGAAAAATACAACTTTGATTTAGTTGTTTATGTTCTGTTAGTTTACTTTATAAAATACTGCAGATTTAAACTATTTATTCTAACAGCTCAAAGTGAAGTCAGACAAACAGGATTATCAACGAGGGGAGACGGCGGATAGAAAACATTGCCGAACAAAATTTACGTTACTCAAACTGCTTTTTCAGTTACAGAAACAAACGAGTGGACTGATCTCCCTCCAGATATTAGAGTAATGTTAAAAAGGGTCGTGTTGTCTCAGCAGGTATCTCTCTCTTTCCCTTCCCTCTCTGCTGCTCTGTGGCCGGCTCTCCAGCGAGCTGCTGCCCCCCCCCCCTCCCCCTCCGTCAACAAGGAAATAAAAGCCCCTCGTCTACGAGACCGGTCTCTTGAGAGAGCTCCAGCTCATAGCGGGGTCTGTGTGAGTGAATGCCCGGGTGGAGAGGTGGCGATCCCGGCAGGAGCTAGCTAGCTGTGCCGGCAGTTTGTGGAGCTTCTAAACTCCGACAACAGTTGAGAAAATGTTTGATTCGCCATCTAACATCGTAAAACTGTCAATATTCTAAATCTACACCGTTGATTTCTCGCCTCAACATTTTTCAGAAGTGAATTTAGTGATGAAATAGCTACGAAAAATGTGAAGTAGTTAAGATGCGGCGGTGCTCGTGCATGTGTGTGGGGGGCGTTGCCTTATAAGGAGTTTCGAGGGGAGGGGGGGGTTTAGACGGAGCTCCTGAGGCGATGCGACTTTCAAATTATGCTAGTTTTCCAAGATCGCAGACCCCAGCTTTAAGCTTCGTCTGTAGTCGAGTTTCCACCAAACTGTTTAAATTTTAGCTGATTTTCAGTGAAACCAGGAGAATAAAATCTGACTGAGTTCACTGATAATAACTCTCCTGTTATTATCCTGTTATTCTCCTCTTATTCTCCTGTTATTATCCTGTTATTCTCCTGTTATTATCCTGTTATTCTCCTGTTATTATCCTGTTATTCTCCTGTTATTATCCTCTTATTCTCCTGTTATTATCCTGTTATACTCCTGTTATTCTCCTCTTATTCTCCTGTTATTATCCTGTTATTCTCCTGTTATTATCCTGTTATTCTCCTGTTATTATCCTCTTATTCTCCTGTTATTATCCTGTTATACTCCTGTTATTATCCTCTTATTATCCTCTTATTATCCTGTTATTCTCCTGTTATTATCCTGTTATTATCCTCTCACTGCCAGTATTCTACACTGTGGTATTACTACCTCTACTGAACATCACAGTATTTCCTCCTGAAGTATTTCTATTACTAGCTTGTGTTCACCTCCTCTGTGCTCCTGTTGCAGGAGGTGCTGTTGAAGAGAGCAGCTGACCTGGTGGAGGCGCTGTATGGGATGCCTCATAACAACCAGGTAACATCCGTCCACATCTGTTTGTGTTCCTACAACAAAAACAAATGTAATAATCAATAATCAACAATCAACAATCAGCAATCAACAATCAACAATCAGCAATCAATAATCAACAATCAATAATCAATAATCAACAATCAATCATCAACAATCAACAATCAGCAATCAATAATCAACAATCAATCATCAACAATCAACAATCAATCATCAACAATCAATAATCAACAATCAATAATCAACAATCAATAATCAACAATCAACAATCAATCAGGACTTTTATAAACTAATAAACTCATAAATCCTTTAGTTTCAGTACCCATACTACCATAGTAGGCCAGAATAAGATTTAGTATGTCACAACACAGTATAGTAGTATGTAGTAGTAGTACTATCTCACAACACAGTATAGTAGTATGTAGTAGTAGTATGTCACAACACAGTATAGTAGTATGTAGTAGTACTATGTTAAATACAGTATGTGTGTAGTTTGTTCCCAACGACTTCACATCATCGTTCTCTCTTCCTGTTTTAATTGGTGCTTTTTAATTAGTACCAACGTGTTTCACTAGACCTCGTGTGTTACACATGTTGGGAGGATGAAGGTTAATCACCTCCATAACTACTAAGTCAACTCCATCTGCTGAGGAAAACCATAAGATGTGGTTGAAAGCTCCGGGAAAAACTATTAATTGGAGTTTGAGTGAAGATAGTTTTGTCAAATAATGATTTAAACTTTGACACTGAATAAAACGAGCAGATTTTAGCATTGAGTCTGGTGTGTGAGATCAGTCTCTTCTCACTGACTTTCTATCAAAAGGTTGAGTTCACCTCCTGAAGGAGCTTCTGTTTATTCTGTTGTAAAGAAGCACAAATTTCCCATGATGCTCAGCGAGCAGGACGTCCCTCCTCCTGCAGGTTTATGACTCAGAACCTCCTGAAACACCCAAACACTTTATATTCAGTCCGTCCTCGCCAACGCTCTCCGACACGCTCCTCAACACGCCAGTTAATCACCACATACACATATTATACACACACACACACACACACACACACACACACACACACACACACACACACACACACACACACACACACACACACACACACACACACACACACACACACACAGGTCTATTGAAGTGAAGGAGTAACCTTGAACAGAGAACGGAGGTTGTAAACGAATGTAAATCCAACTGTAATAATAATAATAACAGCATCATTGTGGGTGTGTGTGTGTGTGTGTGTGTGTGTAACAACATAAAAAAAAATGTGTTTTAACTGAAGATATAACGAGCTGCTTCCTGTTGGTTCCACCTGGTTCTAGTGTGCAGAGCGTTGACACTGAAACCAGTGACTGTTGGTTTATTTTACCAGTGACTGCTGGTTTATTTTACCAGTGACTGTTGGTTTATTTTACCAGTGACTGCTGGTTTATTTTACCAGTGACTGTTGGTTTATTTTACCAGTGACTGCTGGTTTATTTTACCAGTGACTGTTGGTTTATTTTACCAGTGACAGTTGGTTTATTTTACCAGTGACTGTTGGTTTATTTTGCTAGTGACTGCTGGTTTATTTTACCAATGACTGTTGGTTTATTTTGCCAGTGACTGTTGGTTTATTATACCAGTGACTGTTGGTTTATTTTACCAGTGACTGTTGGTTTATTTCACCAGTGACTGTTGGTTTATTTCACCAGTGACTGTTGGTTTATTTTACCAGTGACTGTTGGTTTATTTTACCAGTGACTGTTGGTTTATTTCACCAGTGACTGTTGGTTTATTTCACCAGTGACTGTTGGTTTATTTTGCCAGTGACTGTTGGTTTATTTCACCAGTGACTGTTGGTTTATTTTACCAGTGACTGTTGGTTTATTTTACCAGTGACTGTTGGTTTATTTCACCAGTGACTGTTGGTTTATTTCACCAGTGACTGTTGGTTTATTTTACCAGTGACTGTTGGTTTATTTTACCAGTGACTGTTGGTTTATTTCACCAGTGACTGTTGGTTTATTTCACCAGTGACTGTTGGTTTATTTTGCCAGTGACTGTTGGTTTATTTCACCAGTGACTGTTGGTTTATTTTACCAGTGACTGTTGGTTTATTTTACCAGTGACTGTTGTTTTATTTCACCAGTGACTGTTGGTTTATTTCACCAGTGACTGTTGGTTTATTTTACCAGTGACTGTTGTTTTATTTCACCAGTGACTGTTGGTTTATTTCACCAGTGACTGTTGGTTTATTTTACCAGTGACTGTTGGTTTATTTTACCAGTGACTGTTGGTTTATTTTACCAGTGATTGAAAATACGTGTATGTGTCTTTGAATGTTTACAAGTTAACTAGTTATGGTCTAATTTTACTTTACTAGTTAACTAATACAGGCCGAAACTAGTGGAATCCATGATATCTCACTAGACAGGCTCTGTACCGAACATGTTGGACATTTTACTCACAACGTAAACATGAATACTTGAAGTATTTTACATGAAAGAAAACTCTTCTTCTTCTTCTTCTTCTTCTTCTTCTTCTTCTTCTTCTTCTTCTTCTTCTTCTTCTTCTTCTTCTTCTTCTTCTTCAGGAGATCATCCTGAAGCGAGCGGCCGACATCGCTGAAGCTCTCTACAGCGTTCCCAGGAACCACAACCAGATCCCATCGCTAGGCAACAGCGCCTCCCACGGCATGATGGGAGTGAACTCGTTCAGTGGGCAGCTCGCCGTCAATGTCTCCGACACAACGCAAGGTACGAACTTCAGGATGAGTATTAGTACTAGGTACTAGTACTACCAGTACTGTGGTCAGGTTACTGCAGTACTAAACCTGGGATGATGTCATCCTCTTCCAGGTGGTTACAGTCGCAACACCAGCAGCGTGTCGCCGCGGGGATATGTACCAAGCTCCACCCCCCAACAGAGTAACTACGGCAACACCGTCAGCAACAGCATGAACGGCTACGGCAACACCGGCATGCCAAACTTAGGAGTGGCGACTTCCCCCGGCTTCCTCAACGGGTCCTCCGCCAACTCTCCCTACGGCAGTAAGTATCAAGGTAAATACTACCTCTACTACTGCTACTACTACTGCTACTGCTACTACTACTACGACTACTACTACTACTACTACTGCTACTGCTACTTCTACTGCTACTACTACTACTACTTTTTAAAATTATTCCCTCCAGTCCGACCCTGGTTGAACTGGTTAAACTGGTTTCTGATCTGGTTGAACTGGTTTCTGATCTGGTTTCTGATCTGGTTGAAACGGTTTCTGATCTGGTTTCTGATCTGGTTTCTGATCTGGTTCCTGTCTCCGTTGTGTTCCAGTTGTTCCCTCCAGTCCAACCATGGCGGTGTCAAACTGTAACTCCTCTCACGGAGTTTTCTCCTTCTCGGCCGCCGTCAAACAGAAGAGCGCCTTCGCTCCCGTCGTCAGACCTCCTCCTTCACCTCCTCCTCCTCCAAACTGCTCCGGCAACAACTCCAACGGGCTGCAAGGTGACACTACTCCTCCTCCTCCTCCTCCTCCTCCTCCTCCTCTTCCTCTTGCTACTGACGATGTACATCTTTAAAAACACACAGTTTCATGTTTAACACTCACAATACTTTATACTTGTTTCTCCTAAACTCACTTTGTTTTTTTTTGTTAAGAGTAAAGAAATATACAGAATATTTCAGAATTTTATTCAGAAGTTTATTAATTTAGAATATGGAGGCCAGTAAAAGTAGAATACAACCTGATGTTTGTGATATTTAATCTTTATTATTACATTGAAGTTATGGCAGTAAATAACAGCAGTTATATGTTTGTGTTAATGAGGAGGTTTAAATGATTCAATGCAGCTTCAGTTTCATCATTCATACACACACACACACACACACACACACACACACACACACACACACACACACAGGGTGGGTAACCTGAGTACTGTTAGTATTGCATGGAGAGTGACAGGCCAATCCATGTTTTATTCACTACAACCCACAGATACATCCTCTAAACACTCACACACACACACACACACACACACACACACACACACACACACACACACACACACACACACACACACACATTACATACACACACTCTGGCAGTCAGTGTGATGTCAGTGTTTCTGACAGAGAGGTTTGTCGAGTGTTAAATATTCATGCTGCTCTCCGCCTTCACCGAGGCAGAAAGGCCACAGTGTGTGTGTATAATGTGTGTGTGTGTGTGTGTGTGTGTGTGTGTGTGTTTGTGTGTTGATCCATTTGCAGGCCGTCCACCATTACTGCAGATGAATAAATACAATTTGAATGATATTAATAGTTGTAGCTGCAGTCGGTCTGACAGTCAACTGAACACACAGAAAAAAATAAATCAAAATAAAACTCAATATGAAGATTATTTTACATATTTACCTTCACAATAATAAACTTTAAAACAATAATAAACGTATGTCTGTATGTAATGTCTGTATGTGAGAAGTTTGACTCAATGTTTTTACACAGAAACAGACATACAGATAAAAACAAGGACAACAAAGCTGGACAAGGGAAAACATTAACATTTTAACATTTAACATTTAACATTTAACCATTTAACATTTAAACATTTAACATTTTAACATTAAACATTTTAACGTTTAACATTTTAACATTAACAGTTAACATTTTTACATTTTAACATTCAACATTTTAATGTTTAACAATTAACATTTTAACATTCAACATATTAGAGTTTAACATGTAACATTTTAACATCTAATATTTAACCTTTTTTACATTTAACATTTAAACATTTAACATTTTAACATTTTAACATTTTAACATTTCATGTTTAACATTTAACATTTAACATTTTAACATTTAACATTTAATATTTAACATTTAATGTTTAACATTTAAACATTCAAACATTTAACCTTTTTACATTTAACATTTAACGTAAACATTTTCACATTTTAACATTTAATGTTTAACATTTTAACATTTAACAGTTTAACATTTAACGTTTAACTTTTTAACATTTTAACATTTAATATTTAACATTTAACACTTGACGTTTAACATTTAACATTCTAACATTTGAATGTTTAACGGTTAATACAACATTTAAATATTCAAACATTTAACATTTTAACATTTTAACATTTTAACGTTTAACGTTTAACATTTAACATTTAACATTTAAATATTCAAACATTTAACATCTAAATATTCAAACATTTAACATTTTAACATTTAGTGTTTAAAATTTAACATTTAAACATTTAACATTTTACCAATCAACGTTTAACATTTAACATTTTAACATTTTAACATTTTAACATTTAAAGTTTAACATTAAACATTTTAACATTTACGTTTGACGTTTAACGTTTAATGTTTAACATTTAACATTTAATATTCAAACATTCAAGCATTTAACATTTAAATATTTAAACATTTGACTTTTAACATTTTAACATTTACGTTTGATGTTAAACGTTTAACATTTAACATTTAACCTTTTTAACATTCAACATTTTAACATTTAACATTTAACATTTTAACATTTTAACTTTTAACATTTAACTTTTAACTTTTAACATTTAAAATTTTAACATTTAACATTTTAACATTTAATATTTAACATTTAATGTTTAACATTTAAACATTCAAACATTTAACCTTTTTACATTTAACGTAAACATTTTGATATTTTAACATTCAATGTTTAACATTTAACATTTAATCATTTAACAGTTTAACATTTAACGTTCAACTTTTTAACATTTTAACATTTAATATTTAATATTTAACACTTGAATGTTTAACACTCTAACATTTGAATGTTTAACGGTTAACACAACATTTAAATATTTAAACATTTAACATTTTAACATTTTAACGTTAAACGTTTAACATTTAACATTTAAATATTCATACATTTAACATTTTAACGTTTAGTGTTTAAGATTTAACATTTAAACATTTAACATTTTACCATTCAACGTTTAACATTTAACATTTTAACATTTAACGTTTAACATTTTAACATTTACGTTTGACGTTTGACGTTTAACGCTTAATGTTTAATGTTTAACATTTTATATATTTAAATATTCAAGCATTTAACATTTAAATATTTAAACATTTAACGTTTAACATTTTAACATTTAAAGTTTAAGATTAAACATTTGACATTTAACATTTAATGTTTAACATTTTAAAATTTTTGTTTATATATATATAGGTGTTTCTGCAGCTATAGGCATTTTTAGGTCCAAGCAATGAAATTTTGGATTTATGTTAAATTTTGCAGTGCAATGCAATGCTTGATAAATATAAACACAGTGTTATTACCCATCTTGATCTTTAATGTGATTTAATAACATTTATGAAGCACTTTATGGGTCCAAACACCACTTTTCTTCATGTCCTATAACTGTGGTCTCAATGTTGAGATACTTAAAATGAGCTAATTCAATTATAATATGACATCATTTGGAATTTCATATACATATTACTTAACACCATATTGAATTATTTATTTGTTTACAAATCATTTATATGATTTTTTTATATTTACTGTGTGTCCTTACCATACAGCTTAGTAATTATGTATTTTGAACTATATTTAAAAAATAACTTAATATTGCTGTTGAATTCATGTATATTAGATGCTAAGACTCAAAGCTAATGTAGCAGACCTTGTTGGCTGCCATTTATCTGCAATACTAGCAAAAATGTCATTTTTGCAATATGTGCTTCCTTACAGTAAGTACCTTAGACATTAGAATTACAATATCTGTCATAAAACACAACATATTTTATATTTTTGTGTATGAAGACTGACATCTATGGCTACTGTCTACATTTTTCCGAGTGCAGAGAAAATCATGAAAACCTCTATTTGTGTCCCCTCTTTAGTTTTCTTCTGTCCTGTGACTCCTCAGTCACCGTCTTTCACGGTCTCTACCGTTGTATCTGTGTAACTCAGCATAGCAAACCAACCTGGTGGTGTCACAGGCTAGAGTACATGGCAACTCTCTTTCCAGGAAAGATGAAACAGATCTTCTTTAGCTCTTAAATGCTGCCATGTTATTTAATATTTCATTAGAGTGTAAATCCATTTAGTAAACCAGCTTAACTTGGTTGAACGTTTCATCTCCACTTTAAACTATGCAGTGTACCTGTTTCACATTTAGCTCATTTCGCTCTGATAACATTGTGATTATAGACCGACGTCTTTGTGGGAGAACCAGAGCCAGGACTTAGCAGGGCAGACTGTCAGATCTTGCTGCAGTAAAATTAGAGGTTTTCTAAATGGACTCTGGTGCTCAGAAACACTTCTGCTTTTGTCCACAGGGACCGCCAGAACCAGTACAGAAGGAAAGTTCCTCGTAGCTTTAAGATGTTTTACTGAGAAGAGTTCTTTTACAGTGTTGTTGTTTCACACTAATGCGTGTGTTTGTGTGTGTGTGTGTGTGTGTGTGTGTGTGTGTTTGTATAATGTGTGTGTGTGTGTTGTATAATGTGTGTGTCTGCGTGTAATGAGCTGGTAAATTAAACAGTGTCGTTAGCAGGAAGCTAATGAGGAATGACATCACAATGTGAGTGTGTGTGTGTATGCGTGTGTGTTCAGCTTCAACAAACTTCTCAGATTTTATTTTATGAAGTTTATTTTAATTCATTTCTTTAAATGAGAGGTTGGGGGGGGGGGGGGGGTAACTACTGCTATCAGTACTTTAGCTACTGCTGTTACTACTACTATCAGTACTTTAGCTACTGCTGTTACTACTACTACAAGTACTTTAGCTACTACCACTACAAGTACTGCTGCCACTGTATTTCATCAGTAAAAGTACTGCAGTACTTTGAATACAGGTCATATTTACCATTTTTTTCTTTGTCTTTGTGTCTCTGCAGCGATGTCCGGCCTCGTCGTTCCTCCGATGTAAAACGTCTTCCTCCTCGTTCCTCGTCTCGCTCCTCCCCCTCAGCCACGAGCACCAATCACCTCAGAGGAGGCAGGGCCTCAGGCAGCAGCTGACCAGTCAGGAGAGAGTATTTATCCTGTCCGTCACAGATGAAAAAAGAAACTGTTGTCTCTGACTGGACAGAGCCGAACATTAAAAGGACTTTTTCTCCGGGTGCTTTCAGCTCTCTGTAATTATTCGGATGTTATACTGTGTGCGTGGGGGGGCGGATTCTGTTGGTGTAACGTCTGTGATGTCACACCTCTGATGTGACATCATGTCCTCGACTTGTGATGTGATTCTGGGGAACTGATCCAAAGATTGTGGACGTTAACGGCCCCAAATTACAGAACATTTAAATCCTCCTCTGTGGTCACAGCTGATGAAGAGGTGATTCATTCCTCGATCACCTGTACGTCGGTCTCAGTGAGGGGGGACAGACGGGAAGCTTCATGTTCTTTGTTTGGATTTTGAAGGAAGTCAATGAGATTACAACAAACCCTCCACAACGTTTGAAATACTCACTCAGCCTGTGATTGTTTTTTCTCACACAACAAAACAACAACTTCACAACTGCATTCACTTTATTTCTGGTCTTCTCGAGAAGGTAACACGCAAATTCTGATCATGTTGACCTTGTTAAGGTCAGCCATTGACCTCTAATGGTTAAGGTTAGCCATTGACCTCTAATGGTTAAGGTTAGCCATTGTCCTCTAAGGGTTAAGGTTAGCCATTGACCTCTAATGGTTAAGTTTAGCCATTGACCTCCAATAGTTAAGGTTAACCGTTGACCTTGAATGGTTAAGGTTAGCCATTGACCTCTAATGGTTAAGGTTAGACATTGACCTCTAATGGTTAAGGTTAGGCATTGACCTCTACTAGTTAAGGTTAACCATTGACTTCTAATGGTTAAGGTTAGGATAGGTCGTCGGGCAGCGAGTCTTGTAAGAGTTTTTGCAGGTTTTTGCAGTTTGCGGGTTACCTTCGCGACACAACCGTTACTTGTCTTCTAACTGAAGAGGGTTCTGCCTAAGAAGCATTAATAGGATTAAGTAGTTTCCTACTTAGGAAGTAAGGTAAGGTTTCCTACTTAGGAAGTAAGGGAAGGTTTCCTACTTAGGGAGCATGGGAAGGTTTCCTACTTAGGTAGTGAGGGAAGGTTCCCTACTTAGGGAGCATGGGAAGGTTCCCTACTTAGGGAGCATGGGAAGGTTTCCTACTTAGGGAGCATGGGAAGGTTTCCTACTTAGGTAGTGAGGGAAGGTTCCCTACTTAGGGAGCATGGGAAGGTTCCCTACTTAGGGAGCATGGGAAGGTTTCCTACTTAGGGAGCATGGGAAGGTTTCCTACTTAGGGAGGAAGGGAAGGTTTCCTACTTAGGAAGTAAGGGTAGGTTTCCTACTTAGGAAGCAAGGAAGCAGGAAGCTGTCTGTCTGGAGGAAAGATTTCTAGGTAGGTTCTACTCTGGTTCTACTCTGTTTACTGGTAGATTACAGCCATGCATAGCCTAAAGCGCCCCCTACTGACCAAACTGCGCTGTAGACGAGTTTATTGGCTTCAACCCGCTGATGGAAACGAACTTAATTCACATTTCTTTTTATGCTTGAATGAAAACAGCTTTACACTAAAGGCATCCGTTTACCAAGAACAGAAGGAAACTTTCAGTTAGGGAACAAGGAGAGAAGGAAGGGAGAAGGAAGCTCTCTAGTCTGGAGGCTTCCAGGAAGGAATCAAGGTGTCCAGGAGCTTTCTAGTCTAGGAGTTAGGAAGAAAGAAGATCCCTACCTAGGAAGCAAGGATGAGGGGAACAAATATGGGATAATGTACAGCGAGCGGGTTTTTGTTGTGAAATAAACCCCGACATGGCGATGCTGGTCTCTCATCACTCTGTCGGGGTTTATTTCACAACAATGACCTGCTAGCTGTACATTATCCCACTTATTACACGGCTACTTACTGAAGAAATCAATAATTTGACACAAAAACGGTCCCCCAAAGTCCGACATCAGATCTGCGCCCATAGCAACGGTCTGCTATACAGAAATAACAGACCGCAGAACGCAGTGATTGAGCAATCAGAATCGAGTATTCAACACAGCCGTGTCATAAATTAAATGAAACCTTCCTACACAGGGGTCCAGGTCCAATGAAAGTTTCTAGAGGAGTTGTTGAATTGTTCTCTGACATCACTGCTGAGCTTGATCCTGATTGGCTCCCCTCACTGAGAAATCGAATCCATCACATGAAACGTTGACGACTACTGTACGTCTTGATATTTTTAACATCATGATGACGTCAGTGAAAAGATGGACTAAAAGAAAGAATGATGAATGAAATGTGTCGTTCTCTCCTTACTAGCCCCGCCCCTTCCTCCTTTAGCCCCGCCCCTCCTCCCTTAAGCCCCGCCCCTGCCTGTCTGTGTTTATTTGTTCTCATCTTGTTTTCTTTTTTATGCTTGCACTGTAAAAACGAATCCTGCATCCTGATAGGCTACTGCTACTATCTGTCTTCTTGTTCAGAGTCGTCTTTTTGATTCTAACTCCTCCTCCTATGCCCCGCCCCGAGCACTTAAGCCCCACCCCCATCTCTGAGCCCCACCCCCGTCTCTAAGCCCCGCCCCCGTGTTTTCTCTGTGGGTTTTGTGATTTTTGCCAAAGTTGTAGCTGGCTGAATATTTATACGTCACTGTGGTTGATCACGCCGCCCCGCCCGCCACCCGTCACTGAGCTCACCGAGGGAAACTCTTTTTGTACCATACAGATTATAAATAGTGTATTTATATATCTCAGATTGTTTTTGTATAAATGGATGTTGAGTCACGTTGTCTTCATGGGGTTTAAAATGCGTGTGCGTGTGTGTGTGTGTATGTGGTGGTGCCACACTGAAAAACAAACCATTGTTTTCTATCAAAAAAGAAAAGTGAATGTTAATGTCTTCACACATTTATAGCGCTGTCAATCAAAGCTGACGGTCCAATCAGCTCCACTTGTTCTGTTGTTTTTAATGTAAATCTTGTTTTAATGACTGTTGGCTGTCCTGAAATGAATAAAGTCAGCAGATCGCTCTGACAGACTTTGTCGCTTCTTTTAGGCTTCAACAACATTTTATCAACATAGAAAATAAAAGTGAAACAACACACAACGTATGAGGTTTGAGGTTTAAAGTGAGGACCCAAATGTAGAGAAGGGAGGAGGAAATGGCAGCAGGCAGAATTCAATGATTTAATGAAACTTAATGGGAAACAACGAAAGCAGCTGGTCCGGCATGCAGGTTCACAAAACACTCCAATAGAATAAACTTGAAAATACAAAATGAACACTAGAAGAACTCTCAACACATGAAAAACGCCGACGAACTGACAAGGAAACGGGGGAACACATGGGCTTAAATACACAAGGGTGATTAGACACAGGTGGAACAAATCAGGGCGGGGCAGACAATCACAAAAGGTGGGAAAAACAAACAAAGGCAGGAAGTAAAACAAGACATGACACAAGAGGTGAGTGACCTTCAAAATAAAACAGGAAACAAACTATGACAAAAACCCAGGACAATGACAGGAAATAACTAGACGTGACACAACAGGTGAATTAACAAATAAAACAGGAAACACTACAATGCAGACAATAAAACAGAAAACCCAAATCCCAATGAACCGAAATCACAAATAACAGAACTAATAAAACACTACAGGGATAAACACAAGATCATAACAAAAAGGAGAAAGTCAAAAGTCCTCTGGCACAGCCAGACCGTGACACAAAGTCATGGCCATGACAGTTTTCCTAGCCCAAAATAGCATAAGTTTGGAGCGTTATTTAACCTCCTTCATGATGAGCTGGTATGACCTGGTTGGTACCGACGGATTCATCAGGTTTTATAGTTTCAACGTGTTATTATCACGTTAACTTTGACAACCCTAAAGTACATATAATTGAAAGCCATAAACAGTTTAAGGTGGTAGAACTCATGAATCCTGTGGTTCTCGCTGTTTTTAAGGTGGTAGAACTCATGAATCCTGTGGTTCTCGCTGTTTTTAAGGTGGTAGAACTCATGAATCCTGTGGTTCCTGCCGTTTTTAAGGTGGTAGAAATCATGAACTCATTCATCTGTTTGGTTCCTTTGCAGAAAGGATCTATGATTCTGGTAACTGAGGAGATAAACGTGGGTGTCGTCTGCATATGATAAAATGTGTTCTAATGGAAACATGTAAATAGTAAATAGAAGAGGACCAGCGATGGAGTCCTGAAGGACTCTGAGGACACAGATGAATCCAGATCCTCATGAAGATGATGAACATGTAAACAGGCCAACTGGAGCCAGATTAGAAGAAGAGAAGAAGAAATCATGGTCACATGTCAGACGCTGAATATTACAGTTTAACATTCAGCTTATTTTTCTTTCATCCACAGTGACTTCCTGTAGTTAACGACGTACATCAGACGTCTCTTATCATTTCTCTTTCATATCTTCTCTTTTCTTTCATTCTGTTTAAAAGTCATGATTAAAATGTGTTTTTTTTTTCTGCTGAAGACAGAAAACATTAATGAACTTTTATTAAACGCTCGGTTCTCTCAGCGGACACAAAAGCACAAACAGGATTTGATTAAGATAAATCAGCGATAACCTCAAACCTCATTATTACACAGACTTTTATTTATTTCTCTTTTATTTTCCCTCCAACCGAGACTCAACAGTTTATTAAACATGTTTTATGTATATTATTCTCTCTCATTATCAGCTTCTTCTGCTGTTCAGCTCTTCTGTTCAGCTCTCTGCTCGTCCTACAGTGAGGAAGAAAAAGAAGAAGAAGCAGAAGAAGAAGAAGAAGAAGAAGAAGAAGAAGAAGAAGAAGAAGAAGAAGCAGAAGAAGAAGAAGAAGAAGAAGAAGAAGAAGAAGAAGAAGAAGCAGAAGAAGAAGAATCCAGCTAAAACAGTTATTCAACACTAAATCCACCGAGTTATAGAGTCACTCTATTACTGATCCTGATCTATTTCCACTTATTCTACTTTTTCCACAGAAAATCAACTAATTCTGTCATCTACACACACATTCTACTACAGTAGTAGTAGAAATACTGCAGTAGTAGAAACCTTTACTACTGTAGTAGTAGTAGTAATAGAAATACTGCAGTAGTAGAAACCTTTACTACTGTAGTAGCAGTAGTAGTAGAAATACTGCAGTAGTAGAAACCTTTACTACTGTAGTAGTAGTAGAAATACTGCAGTAGTAGAAACCTTTACTACTGTAGTAGCAGTAGTAGTAGTAGAAATACTGCAGTAGTAGAAACCTTTACTACTGTAGTAGCAGTAGTAGTAGTAGAAATACTGCAGTAGTACAGTAACTGTACCCGTTGACCTTGTGCAGTAATAATAAAAGAGGCTTCAGGTCATGTGACTAAACGTAATCCATTACCGTTCTGTGTACACATTATAATAATAATATACTATAATATATACTATAATAATATACTATAATATGAAAATAATATAGATATAAACATGAAGACATGTGAAAGACGTCGGTTGGACAGGAAGAGGATCAGCTGCTCTCTGCTCTTTAATCTTCAGGTCAGTTTACATCATACGACCTCATTGTTTCTGTGTGTGCGTTCAGAGGTCAGGTGCATTGTGGGAGATGTGGGAGTGTTTTGATCTTCCGCTGCCGTGGTTACGACGACTGTAAACCAGCTGTTCACCCGACAACACACTCTCACATCCTGCCGGGGGGGCGATGGACCTTTGACCTCTGACAGAAAGACAGAGACTAAAGGGACAGTCCAACCATACTGTATACTGTCAACACTCAGAGAGACAAACAGACCATAATAATCACAGTTACTGTATACTGTCAACACTCAGAGAGACAAACAGACCATAATAATCACAGTTACTGTATACTGTCAACACTCAGAGACAAACAGACCATAATAATCACAGTTACTGTATACTGTCAACACTCAGAGACAAACAGACCATAATAATCACAGTTACTGTATACTGTCAACACTCAGAGAGACAAACAGACCATAATAATCACTGTTACTGTATACTGTCAACACACAGAGAAGGACAGACCATAATAATCAGACTGCAGGATAACATGATTCTGTATCCAGGCCTCCCTGAGGACCTGATTGAGAGCAGTCAGCTCTGGTTGCCGTGGCAGCAGCAGCTCCCCTCCTCCATCAACACTTCTTCTTTCACTCGTTACTGTCTCCTTTGTTGTTCTCTCTCTCTCTCTCTCTCTCTCTCTCTCCCTCTGTCTCTCTCTCTCTCTCTCTCTCTCTCTCTCTCTCTCTCTCTCTCTCTCTCTCTCTCTCTGTCTCTCTCTCTCTCTCTCTCTCTCTCTCTGTCTCTCTCTCTCTCTCTCTCTCTCCCTCTGTCTCTCTCTCTCTCTGTCTCTCTCTCTCCCTCTGTCTCTCTCTCTCTCTGTCTCTCTCTCTCTCTCTCTCTCTCTCCCTCTGTCTCTCTCTCCCTCTCTCTCTCTCTGTCTGTCTCTCTCTCTCTCTCTCTCTCTCTCTCTCTCTCTCTCTCTCTCTCTCTCTCTCTCTCTCTCTCTCTCTCTCTCTCTCTCTCTCTCTCTCTGTCTCTCTCTCTCTCTGTCTCTCTCTCTCTCTCTCTCTCTCCCTCTGTCTCTCTCTCTCTCTCTCTCTGTCTCTCTCTCTCTCTCTCTCTCTCTCTCTCTCTCTCTCTCTCTCTCTCTCTCTCTCTCTCTCTCTCTCTCTCTCTCTCTCTCTCTGTCTCTCTCTCCCTCTGTCTCTCTCTGTCTGTCTCTCTCTCTCTCTCTCTCTCTCTCTCTCTCTCTCTCTCTCTCTCTCTCTCTCTCTCTCTCTCTCTCTCTCTCTCTCTCTCTCTCTCTCTCTCTCTCTCTCTCTCTCTCTCTCTGTCTCTCTCTCCCTCTGTCTCTCTCTCTCTCTCTCTCTCTCTCTCTCTCTCTCTCTCTCTCTCTCTCTCCCTCTGTCTCTCTCTCTCTCTCTCTCTCTCTCTCTCTGTCTCTCTCTCTCTCTCTCTCTCTCCCTCTGTCTCTCTCTCTCTCTCTCTCTCTCTCTCTCTCTCTCTCTCTCTGTCTCTCTCTCCCTCTGTCTCTCTCTGTCTGTCTCTCTCTCTCTCTCTCTCTCTCTCCGTCTCTCTATATGTCTATATGTCTCGATATGTTTACTGTTCATTATATTTGTTATTGTTTTGTTTGTTACTGGTTCTAAATAAATAAACATAAATAGAGTGAAACTAAATCCACTCATATTTATCAACACTAATCATATTAGTTAATGACTGTATGAAAACAATATGCAAGATAATGTATATATATATATATATATTGTTTGTTTTCATGAACGACAGAATGGTGCGTCGCTTTATATGTTGCGGCTGCAAGGAATTGTGGGATATTATTCGGCTCGTTGGAGATGAGCACAGAATCCATCAGCAGCATCACCGCGCAATGCATGCTGGTTATATTTGTGTCCGATTTGATCCCAAATCGCTCTGACGTCATGACCACGTGGGCAACGATGACCTCAGGAGATCGAGGCGGCCGCAGTTTTTAGAGCCGGGTTGCCGACTGTAAGACCCAGTGCATTATGGGAAACGCCTGGCTGTCGCCTGATGGAAGAGCTGATTGGCTGCTGCGGGACATCCGATTGAGCTGTTCTCTTCTGTTCTTTCCCTGATTGGACAGCGGAGGAAATGCGATTGTATCTTTGTCTGTCTAGTCTGGCTTTCCTGTGGTGGTTGTCTTTTTTTTTGTTTTGTTTATTATTAGTATTATTTAATTTTACTTGGGGTTGGTATGTTTGTGAGTCTGTCTGTAGATGTTATTTTTTTTGTTAGTTTGTTTGTGATGAAAATTTAAAAAAAAGAAGAGCTGATTGGCTCTTAGCTCTGACAGCAAACGACAGGTGTTGAAGAAAGTCACAACTTCCTGTGTACCTGTAATATTTAGCCTCCTGGTTAGAGACACACCTGTCTGTACCTGGTCATCAGACCGATGGTTGAGTACAGGTGAGACACACCTGTCTGTACCTGGGGATGATTGGTTTAGTGAGACACACCTGTCTGTACCTGGGGATGATTGGGTTTGGTTGTAATGAGATGATCCTGGCGGCCATTTTGACAGCATGAGAGAATTCACAACAGTAGATGTTGTTGAGAACCCCCCTCTGTCCTCTAGTCCACATGGTACAGTCCCAGTCTCCCCCTCTGTCCTCTAGTCCACATGGTACAGTCCCAGTCTCCCCCTCTGTCCTCTAGTCCACATGGTACAGTCCCAGTCTCCCCCTCTGTGCTCTAGTCCACATGGTACAGTCCGAGTCTCCCCCTCTGTCCTCTAGTCCACATGGTACAGTCCGAGTCTCCCCCTCTGTCCTCTAGTCCACATGGTACAGTCCGAGTCTCCCCCTCTGTCCTCTAGTCCACATGGTACAGTCCCAGCCTCCCCCTCTGTCCTCTAGTCCACATGGTACAGTCCCAGCCTCCCCCACTGTCCTCTAGTCCACATGGTACAGTCCGAGTCTCCCCCTCTGTCCTCTAGTCCACATGGTACAGTCCCAGTGTCCCCCTCTGTCCTCTAGTCCACATGGTACAGTCCCAGCCTCCCCCTCTGTCCTCTAGTCCACATGGTACAGTCCCAGCCTCCCCCTCTGTCCTCTAGTCCACATGGTACAGTCCCAGCCTCCCCCACTGTCCTCTAGTCCACATGGTACAGTCCGAGTCTCCCCCTCTGTCCTCTAGTCCACATGGTACAGTCCGAGTCTCCCCCTCTGTCCTCTAGTCCACATGGTACAGTCCCAGCCTCCCCCTCTGTCCTCTAGTCCACATGGTACAGTCCCAGCCTCCCCCTCTGTCCTCTAGTCCACATGGTACAGTCCCAGCCTCCCCCTCTGTCCTCTAGTCCACATGGTACAGTCCCAGCCTCCCCCTCTGTCCTCTAGTCCACATGGTACAGTCCCAGCCTCCCCCACTGTCCTCTAGTCCACATGGTACAGTCCGAGCCTCCCCCTCTGTCCTCTAGTCCACATGGTACAGTCCCAGCCTCCCCCTCTGTCCTCTAGTCCACATGGTACAGTCCCAGCCTCCCCCTCTGTCCTCTAGTCCACATGGTACAGTCCCAGCCTCCCCCTCTGTCCTCTAGTCCACATGGTACAGTCCCAGCCTCCCCCTCTGTCCTCTTGTCCACATGGTACAGTCCCAGTCTCCCCCTCTGTCCTCTAGTCCACATGGTACAGTCCCAGCCTCCCCCTCTGTCCTCTAGTCCACATGGTACAGTCCCAGCCTCCCCCTCTGTCCTCTAGTCCACATGGTACAGTCCCAGCCTCCCCCTCTGTCCTCTAGTCCACATGGTACAGTCCCAGTCTCCCCCTCTACAAATCCAGTTGGTTTCTCCCACTTCCTGTTTGACAGTAGGAACTTTCCACATGGAGGAATCACCTGCTGCAGACTCTCAGGTAAGAGAAGAACTTTGTTTCACTGTGTTGACTGAAGAACACTGAAGTGATTGTGTTGAGCTCTTATTGATTATTGATCAGTTGTATCAGCTGAGCAGTATTAGTGTGACTGGCTGAGAGCTGGTCATGTGATTGGCTGAGAGCTGGTCATGTGACTGGCTGAGAGCTGGTCATGTGATTGGCTGAGAGCTGGTCATGTGATTGGCTGAGAGCTGGTCATGTGACTGGCTGAGAGCTGGTCATGTGATTGGCTGAGAGCTGGTCATGTGATTGGCTGAGAGCTGGTCATGTGATTGGCTGAGAGCTGGTCATGTGACTGTGGTTCAAGAGGCTCGTTGGTGATGAGCCAGCTGATCTGAGTACAGTGATTGCTGGTCAGATTAGTTAGTTTTATTTTAATAGTTGTATTTCTGTCGGTATACAGAGAAACAGAAGGAAACATTAGAATCACTCAGACTGATGAAACACAGTGAAAACATGAACAGAACAGGAATGAAACAAATCCACATAAAATAAATAAAATAGATAAACATGTGAGAATAAGATGATAAATTAATTGTTTTCATATCTTCATTAACAAACATTGTTCAATTTCCTTCATTAATACAAAGAAATTAGTTTTCGGTGGTAAATTTACGTTTGTGAATGTGGAATTTGGTGAGAATTAAAATTAGATAAATAAGGACAAATGCATTACTGTCTTTGTAACTGTAGTCATAGCAACCAAATATAATATTTCTATATTAAAGTACATAATCTGAGAAAATGTTGTCAAATATAAACTGTTAACATCTTTCCACAGCTCATATATACATTAAAGGACTTAAATAAGTGAGAGCAACTTTCAGGATGTCATTTACAAGTAAAATTAAAATTATTTTAATTTTATTATTTACAAAATTATAAATGCCCGTTTAAACCAGAAGAGGCCATATTTCAACTTTAATTTAGCTCTAGCTTCAACTCCAATAACTTCAACTCGTTATACATTGTAGGATATTTGACCAAAATTATCCAAACGATGTAGAACATGTATATTTTAATTTATAGACTACTACACTCTGAGCTGACTCCCAGTCAGGTGTTGGAGGTAACAAAAGCAAGTAGCATACCAGACTTGAATAATGTGACTATGGCTGAATAACATGGTCAGAACCAGAGAGACGGGAGGATAACAGCAGTTAAACTGATCAACAGGTAGAACACATGAGTCCTGGAACAGGTTTTAAAACATAAGTCGACCCAAAGTGATCAGAGCAGAAAACTGTATGTGCACAAGTTACAAAACGAGTTACAACTGGAAAACTTTCATCAAGCTACAGCGTCTTGAACTGTTACTGCTCTGTACTGTTATCATCCATATCCTCCTCATCCTCCTCTTCCTCATCCTCGGCTCTGTCTTCATCTTGTCCTCCAGACTCTACATTGATACCGTCGGTCTCTTGTTGCTGTGAGTGTGACAGCGTGATGCAACCTGTCCTATCAGAACCTTTGTAGCAGCAGTAGCTGGTAGCAGCCAGACCTTAGCTGAGCAGCTGACCTTTGACATGATGACTTCCTGTCCTTCCTCCTCCCCTTCCTTCTGGTCCCATCCAAACGTGGTGATGTCCACAGCTGGTGGATCAGGTCGCTCTGCTGCTTTCCAAAGCACCAGCTGTAGATGGGCACGCTGTCCATGGAGGGGAGCGTTGACCTCTGTAGGAGGCAGTGTCTTCACTGGTTGGGGTTTTCGGTTGATGTCATATCTGGAGACATTCAGAGATGGTGACTTCCTGTGGTTGTACAGAGCCAGGAAGAAACCCATCAGTGCCTCTGTGATGTGCACACCAGTAGCTCCGCTTTACGGCGGGATAGGAGGTGATGTCACACCTGCAGAGAGCATGGACATCCAGGATGGAGCGCGCCACTGCTCACCCGATTCTCTACTGTTGAGTTGATGTTGAGAACAGTGCCATCCCGTCTGTCCATCTGCAGGTGACATGTGATCACCACCTTCCAGCACCAACAGACCACGAGCACAAACACATCAGTGTGTCTCTGAGGACGTGGACGGTTGTAGCTCGCCGTCTGGCTGTATCCAACATGTGTGAGATGAGGGAGACGTCAGCAGAGCAGACAGTATGGTCACTGATGACGAGGCTGACCGTCTCCATGTCATCTCCTCTGTTGTGTGCTCAGGAGCTCGTCCAGCCTCCGCTTGTTGCTCTTGTTCTTCATCACTTTGTGGTGGCGAGGTAGAGAGGTTGTCAGTGAGAGTCTCTGCTCAGCTAATGCCTGGCTGCTACCAGCTACTGCTGCTACAAAGGTTCTGATAGGACAGGTTGCATCACGCTGTCACACTCACAGCAACAAGAGACCGACGGTAAGAATGTAGAGTCTGGAGGACAAGATGAAGACAGAGCCGAGGATGAGGAAGAGGAGGATGAGGAGGATATGGATGATAACAGTACAGAGCAGTAACAGTTCAAGACGCTGTAGCTTGATGAAAGTTTTCCAGTTGTTACTCGTTGTGTAACTAGTGCACATACAGTTTTCTGCTCTGATCACTTTGGGTCGACTTGTGTTTTAAAACCTGTTCCAGGACTCATGTGTTCTACCTGTTGATCAGTTTAACTGCTGTTATCCTCCCGTCTCTCTGGTTCTGACCATGTTATTCAGCCATAGTCACATTATTCCAGTCTGGTATGCTACTTGCTTTTGTTACCTCCAACACCTGACTGGGAGTCAGCTCAGAGTGTAGTAGTCTATAAATTAAAATATACATGTTCTACAACGTTTGGATAATTTTGGTCAAATATCCTACAATGTATAACGAGTTGAAGTTATTGGAGTTGAAGTTACAGCTAAATTAGAGTTGAAATATGGCCTCGTCTGGTTTAAACAGGCATTTATAATTTTGAAAATGTCAGAAATGGATTCATCATCCTCAATAACCACTCCAACGTTGTCCGAATAGGCCAAGCAGTTGCAGAAATATTCTCCATATATGTGGTTATGCTAATTAATGCTAATTAATGCTAATTATACAAATTAACCAACATTTGGAAGTAATGATCCAGTAGTTTTTAAATGCTGGTGACCCATTCTGGACATTTCTAACATCAAACTTTGAGGTCCTCAACATTTCTGTGTTCTCAGTAGAACACCCGCTGATTGTTTACCTGTTTATTTTTACCCGTTTATTATTTATCTGCCGATTGTTTACCTGCTGATTATTTACCTGTTGATTATTTCCCTGTTGATTGTGTACCTACTGATTGTTTACCTGCCGATTATTTACCTGGCGATTGTTTACCTGTTGATTGTTTACCTGCCAATTATTTACCTGTTTATTATTTACCTGCTGATTGTTTCCCTGTTTATTGTTTACTTGATGATTGTTTACCTGCTGATTATTTACCTGTTTATTATTTACCCGCCAATTGTGTACTTGCTGATTATTTACCTGCCGATTGTTTACCTGCCGATTATTTACCTGTTTATTATTTACCTGCCAATTGTGTACCTGCTGATTATTTACCTGCTGATTATTTACTTGGCGATTGTGTACCTGCTGATTGTTTACCTGCTGATTATTTACCTGTTTATTTTTTACCTGCTGATTGTTTACCTGCGGGTTTGGCTGGTTACCTGCTGGTTGGTCGGTGGGTTTTTTAACCTGCTGGTTGGGTGGTTGACTTGCTGGCTGGTTGGTTGGGTTGGTTACCTACTGGTTGGGTGGGTTGGTTACCTGCTGGTTGGGTGGGTTGGTTACCTGCTGGTCGGTCGGGTGGGTTGGTTACCTGCTGGTTGGGTGGGTTGGTTACCTGCTGGTTGGGTGGGTTGGTTACCTGCTGGCTGGTTGGGTGGGTTGGTTACCTGCTGGTTGGGTGGGTTGGTTACCTGCTGGTTGGGTGGGTTGGTTACCTGCTGGCTGGTTGGGTGGGTTTTTTAACCTGCTGGTTGGGTGGTTGACTTGCTGGCTGGTTGGTTGGGTTGGTTACCTGCTGGTCGGGTGGGTTGGTTACCTGCTGGTTGGGTGGGTTGGTTACCTGCTGGCTGGTTGGGTGGGTTGGGTACCTGCTGGTCGGATGGGTTGGTTACCTGCTGGTTGGGTGGGTTGGTTACCTGCTGGTCGGGTGGGTTGGTTACCTGCTGGCTGGTTGGGTGGGTTGGGTACCTGCTGGTTGGGTGGGTTGGTTACCTGCTGGCTGGTTGGGTGGGTTGGTTACCTGCTGGTTGGTTGGGTGGGTTGGTTACCTGCTGGTTGGGTGGGTTGGTTACCTGCTGGCTGGTTGGGTGGGTTGGTTACCTGCTGGTTGGTTGGGTGGGTTGGTTACCTGCTGGTTGGGTGGGTTGGTTACCTGCTGGCTGGTTGGGTGGGTTTTTTAACCTGCTGGTTGGGTGGTTGACTTGCTGGCTGGTTGGTTGGGTTGGTTACCTGCTGGCTGGTTGGTTGGGTTGGTTACCTGCTGGTTGGGTGGGTTGGTTACCTGCTGGCTGGTTGGGTGGGTTTTTTAACCTGCTGGTTGGGTGGTTGACTTGCTGGCTGGTTGGTTGGGTTGGTTACCTGCTGGCTGGTTGGTTGGGTTGGTTACCTGCTGGTTGGGTGGGTTGGTTACCTGCTGGCTGGTTGGTTGGGTTGGTTACCTGCTGGTTGGGTGGGTTGGTTACCTGCTGGTTGGGTGGGTTGGTTACCTGCTGGCTGGTTGGGTGGGTTGGTTACCTGCTGGTTGGTTGGGTGGGTTGGTTACCTGCTGGTTGGGTGGGTTGGTTACCTGCTGGCTGGTTGGGTGGGTTTTTTAACCTGCTGGTTGGGTGGTTGACTTGTTGGCTGGTTGGTTGGGTTGGTTACCTGCTGGCTGGGTGGGTTGGTTACCTGCTGGTTGGGTGGGTTGGTTACCTGCTGGTTGGGTGGGTTGGTTACCTGCTGGTTGGTTGGGTGGGTTGGTTACCTGCTGGTTGGGTGGGTTGGTTACCTGCTGGCTGGTTGGGTGGGTTTTTTAACCTGCTGGTTGGGTGGTTGACTTGCTGGCTGGTTGGTTGGGTTGGTTACCTGCTGGCTGGTTGGGTGGGTTGGTTACCTGCTGGCTGGTTGGGTGGGTTGGTTACCTGCTGGTTGGTTGGGTGGGTTGGTTACCTGCTGGCTGGTTGGGTGGGTTGGTTACCTGCTGGCTGGTTGGGTGGGTTGGTTACCTGCTGGCTGGTTGGGTGGGTTGGTTACCTGCTGGTTGGGTGGGTTGGTTACCTGCTGGCTGGTTGGGTGGGTTGGTTACGTGCTGGTTGGGTGGGTTGGTTACCTGCTGGTTGGGTGGGTTGGTTACCTGCTGGTTGGGTGGTTGACTTGCTGGCTGGTTGGTTGGGTTGGTTACCTACTGGTTGGGTGGGTTGGTTTACCTGCTGGCTGGTTGGTTTACCTGCTGGCTGGTTAGGCGGTGACCAACATTCCCATTTATATTCCTCTTTATTGAACACAACACAAACAACAATAGAGGAAATAGATCATGTCCTAAATGTAAAACAGGATTACATCAGAGGTCTATTTCAATAATAATAATAATAATCCTCTGAATATTTTACAGTTTTAAAACCAGGTGTAAGAACCTGTATAACAGTAAATAGAACAGATGAGTAGTTGTATTTTAGTAAAACAGAATTAATCCTATGAGTAATCTAAATTAATTAGATGTGTATGTGATAACGTTGATGTTGGTGTAGAAACAGAGGATCAGCAGTCTGTGTTGGTAGAATAATTCAACTTTCACTGTTTTTATACCTGTATCTTTGTTGGTTAAACCGGTTTGTTTTCCTGTTTAAGGATTCATGTTGGGTCCAGTCTGTTATTATTCTCTTCATGTTGTTGTTCTTGCTTAGTGAACAATATGTTTGGAAGTTTGTGTGTTTGGTGTGAAGTCAAATCAAAGATCGTATTTGAGGTGAACTAACAGCACATTGAGCAAAGAAGACTTTGTGCTTGTGAATTAACTAAGTCATATAACATATTTTAAACATTTTTATAGTAACATCATAGAAAGTAGAGAACAGAACAAAGCAACCATCACTTTATAAAATGTCTTTTACAAAAACTACATTATCACTAAAAGAGTTTCTTATATAAAAAATAAAAACATTAAAGGGTAAAAGTGAGTATTTTTTTTTTAAAGAGGAAATATTTTGAATCATGAAGAAGTGATTTCAGATCTGAGATCAGATTTAGTCTTCAGTCTCTGTCTCTGTTTAGTTGCAGCTCGTTCTCTCAGACTGATGCGCTCCATTACTGTTGATCGATACACGACCTATTGATCGGCCTGCTATTGATCGGTGTGCATTGACAGACTCTGCGTCTGAGTGTGTGACCTGTCTCACCTTCTCTAATCGTCTAATCAGGCTGTTTACATCACACTGTGTGTGTGTGTGTCTGTGTGTCTGTGTCTGTGTGTGTGTGTGTGTGTGTGTGTGTGTCTGTGTGTGTGTGTGTGTGTGTGTGTCCAGCTCGTTAACCCACCTGTTTCCTCGTTAGTAATATGATTGGATCGTTTAGACTCACCTGACCCGCCTTAACGAGCACAGACTAACTTTAAATGTTCTTCAGTTTGAGAAGTTTTCATCCAACCAGTTTTACTCAGTGTTTTTATTTCTGTCATTAAAAACTAAACGATTCAATCAGCTGATCGGTTCACTGAGGTGATGAATTGATATTAACTGATAGTTAACCCTGAGTTTTCTCCACTGTGAGGTTTGTAAAAGTAACTTCGCACTAAATCCACTTCTCAGGTGCCTCTCAACTGACCAGACGAGAGTAATCTGAATAACATGGTCAGAACCAGAGAGACGGGAGGATAACAGCAGTTAAACTGATCAACAGGTAGAACACATGAGTCCTGGAACAGGTTTTAAAACACAAGTCGACCCAAAGTGATCAGAGCAGAAAAGTGTATGTGCACTAGTTACACAACGAGTAACAACTGGAAAACTTTCATCAAGCTACAGCGTCTTGAACTGTTACTGCTCTGTACTGTTATCATCCATATCCTCCTCATCCTCCTCTTCCTCATCCTCGGCTCTGTCTTCATCTTGTCCTCCAGGCTCTACATTCTTACCGTCGGTCTCTTGTTGCTGTGAGTGTGACAGCGTGATGCAACCTGTCCTATCAGAATCTTTGTAGCAGCAGTAGCTGGTAGCAGCCAGACCTTAGCTGAGCAGCTGACCTTTGACATGATGACTTCCTGTCCTTCCTCCTCCCCTTCCTTCTGGTCCCATCCAAACGTGGTGATGTCCACAGCTGGTGGATCAGGTCGCTCTGCTGCTTTCCAAAGCACCAGCTGTAGATGGGCACGCCGTCCATGGAGGGAGCGTTGACCTCTGTAGGAGGCAGTGTCTTCACTGGTTGGGGTTTGTTCTTTCGGGTGATGTCATGCGTTTGTAACTCGCCGCCTGGCTGTATCCAAGATGTGTGAGAAGAGGGAGACGTCAGCCTCGTCATCAGTGACCATACTGTCTCCTCTGCTGACCGTCTCCATGTCATCTCCTCTGCTGTGTGCTCAGGAGCTCGTCCAGCCTCCGCTTGTTGCTCTTGTTCTTCATCACTTTGTGGTGGCGAGGTAGAAGGTTGTCAGTGAGAGTCTCTGCTCTGTTGAGCTCTCCAGCCTCTTCTCTGCCTCTCCTGGTCTTTGGCAGAGACTATCTCATACCGGTCAAACATGACTAATGATGTTGAGAACAGTGATGTAGCGATGAAGCTACAAAAAAACCTCCTGAGAGAGGGCGGAGCTACTGGTGTGCACATCACAGAGGCACTGATGGGTTTCTTCCTGGCTCTGTACAACCACAGGAAGTCACCATCTCTGAACGTCTCCAGATATGACATCAACCGAAAACCCCAACCAGTGAAGACACTGCCTCCTACAGAGGTCAACGCTCCCCTCCATGGACGGCGTGCCCATCTACAGCTGGTGCTTTGGAAAGCAGCAGAGCGACCTGATCCACCAGCTCTGGACATCACCATGTTTGGATGGGACCAGAAGGAAGGGGAGGAGGAAGGACAGGAAGTCATCATGTCAAAGGTCAGCTGCTCAGCTAAGGACCGGCTGCTACCAGCTACTGCTGCTACAAAGGTTCTGATAGGACAGGTTCTGTTCTCTTGGAGAGTTCTGGGTGACCTTCACTGAGGCTTGTTGTCCCGTAGTGTCTCCCTGTGGGGCTTCTCCAGAGTGTTTTCAGCTCCCGGCCCTCACATCTCCGGGCCTTGGCATCAGAAGGTCGGCCTCAGCAACTGGACACTCCAGTTGGTCAGCTTAACGGAATATCCTTTTTGGCACGTGAATGTCAATCTTGATTTGTCCGAGGTGCATTACAGAGGTTTGAGGTTCCTCTCTGGAGGGTGACTTCACTGAAATCACCCCTTGAGGTTCCACTCATTCCTGCTGGGTGACACCGCTAACTGGACCCTTCATTGGTTGGTTCAGTGCTGCTAACCGGGATGTGCAGCTGGTGATATTGAGTGTTGTCCATTTGTGCATACAGACTTCCTTTAACCGGACAGTGCTGCTGATGGTTGGCTGAGAGCCGGAGCACCGGGGGCCGACCCGCCGACCCGCCGGGGGCCGACCCACCGACCCGCCGGGGGCCGACCCACCGGGGGCCGACCCACCGACCCGCCGGGGGCCGACCCACCGACCCGCCGGGGGCCGACCCGCCGACCCGCCGGGGGCCGACCCGCCGGGGGCCGACCCACCGACCCGCCGGGGGCCGACCCACCGACCCGCCGGGGGCCGACCCGCCGGGGGCCGACCCGTCGGGGGCCGACCCGCCGGGGCGTCTGTTATACGTAGCAACGGTCTGTAATATTTATGTAAACCTGATCCAGACTGTATTGGATCTGAGGAGATGATGATGATGATGATGATGATGATGATGAATGTGATGATGAAGCATCACATGATCAGAGCTGAGAGTCTCCTTAGATCCACTTCAGTTCTGGTCTATCAGGTCTTACCAGGACCTGAACTCTGATCTTTATTTCAGAGTCGAGGAGGAAGGAGAAACTTTTCCCATCAACCCCTCCTCACCTCTGAGTTGAATGGGTATTGATCTGCGGCCGCTGCCATGGTAACACGTAATCGCCAGCTGGGGTCGGAGGTCAGAACACACATACATGTTTCTACCTGTCAGTCAGTCAGATCATCTTTAGTCTCCATTTTTCAGACTCATAAAATCAACTCCTTATGAACGGAGGCTGTGACCTTCATCAGCTCTGATGATTTAACCCACGAAACAGGAAGTGGGCGCGGGGTGGGGGGGCGGCCATTTTATTATTATACTGTATATCTCATCCACTGCTGTAGTTCTTTACAACAAGAGGAAGACATCATCAGGAATTCATCATGTTTCAGACTCTGAGTTTAAACTCTGAAGCTTCAGTGATGATGATGATGATGATGATGATGATGATGATGATGATGATGATCTGGTGTTTAACGTGGAGGAAGTTTTCTCTACAATAGTTCAGCGATGGAAGAAGTACTCACATTGTTTACTTCAGTAAAAATACTAATACCATAGTGTTCCAAGCAAACGTCCTGCTTTCAAAATTGTTAGTAAAAGTAATACAGTACTGGCACCAAAAGTGAAAGTACTCATTATGCAAAATAATACACATTATATTATTGGATTAGAATTATTGATGCATTAATGATGATTTTAATTACTTTCTGCCAGATAGTTTAATCTACAATAATACATCAGCATTTAATAGTTGATTATATTTAGTTTTAATAATACTCAGTCTATAAACCATATAACAGGAACACAGAATTAGATTTTAATTTGTAACATCTTTATTTTTTATGGTTTTCATTACTAAATGTCCTCACGGCATCATTTCAATAATGTTGATTTTATACATTTAGCTTTTTTAATTACTTTAACATTTTAAGAAATTTAAATTCATTTTCAACAGGCTTTCAGCATTAATTTAAATATTGATATAGAAAAAACTTTCATTCAAAATCAGTTCATGATTTTCTCTAAACCCTGAAAAATGTAGACGGTAACTTAGCATCTAATATCCATGAATTCAAGATATTGTTTAATGTTATTAAGCTGTATGGTAAGGAAACACAATAAATATTTATAAAAAATATAAGAGATGATAGATAATATGGTGTGAAGTAATATGTATATGAGATAATTCCATGTTAAATAATCTCTATTATAATTGAATTAGCTCATTTCTCTCAACATTGAGACCACAGTTGTGGGACATGAAGAAAATTGATGTTTGGACCCATAAAATTCTTCATACATTTTATTAAATCACATTATTTAGTCATTATTTTTATGTCCAGAAGTGTAATAACGCTGTATTTATTTATCAAGCATTGCATTGAAATTTGAACATAAATCTAAAGTTTGATTACTGGGACGTGGTGTCAGAAACAGCTGTTTCCAGCTGTAGCGTTAGCTGCAACTCTTTACTGTGTCATCAGATTAAAGTCAGTTTTTATTATTTTACAACTCCGTCTGCTTATCAGCCGTTCGGTCCACTGAGTCAGCAGCGCCGAGTCGCCGTGACGACCGGCGGCTGTAAACACCACGGCGGTGGGGGGGGGGGGGTCCCCGGAGGTCGGCCATGTTTGTTGATTAAACTAAAACAAGACAAACAAAGAGACAAAACAAACTAATTACCTGCAAACAAACCTGATTGGCTGAGTGCGCTAACGAGGCTTAACGAGGTCACACACTGTTTACTGTGTGTGTGTGTGTGTGTGTGTGTGTGTGTGTGTGTGTGTGTGTGTGTGGTAAGCTTCACGCTAACAGGATGTAGTGACATCAACATTCCAACACACACACACACAATTGAATAATTGATGGTTCAGTGAAACTAAAACGCCGTCTGCTTTTAAAAAAAATGTGTGTGTGTGTGTTACTGTGTGACTTTGTGTGTGTGTGTTACTGTGTGACTTTGTGTGTGTGTGTTACTGTCTGTGTGTGTGTTACTGTGTGACTTTGTGTGTGTGTGTTACTGTCTGTTTGTGCGTTACTGTGTGTGTGTGTTGAATAAAATATCAGCTGTTATGTCGACAGATGAATTATGAATCTATACATTATGGAGCCGGTCTATCAATCACACACACACACACACACACACACACACACACACACACACACACACACACACACACACACACACACACACACACACACACACACACACACACACACACACACACACACACACACACACACACACACACACACACACACACACACACACACACACACACACACACACACACACACACACACACACACACAAACCACACTGCGTGGATTTGACCCACAAACCT
>CAKAOJ020000126.1:1890000-1917500 GCA_916701645.2 Sebastolobus alascanus
AGAGAGGAGGAGAGAGGAGGAGGAGGAGGAGGAGGAGGAGGAGGAGGAGGAGAAGAGAGGAGGAGGAGGAGGAGGAGGAGGAGGAGGAGGAGGAGGAGGAGGGAGAGAGGAGGAGGAGGAGGAGGAGAGAGGAGGAAGAGTCTCCTCTTCCTCCAACTTCAGCAGTCAAAGTCACAGTGAAAACACACACACACACACACACACACACACACACACTCTCAGTTGTTGCTGTTGTGACATTTGTCTTTCATCATCATCTAAAGGTCATTAAAGGTCACCAGCAGCAGTCGGCCGTCTGCCAACAGACACTGAAACACACACTGAACTACACACTGAACACACACTGAACTACACACTGAACACACACTGAACTACACACTGAACACACACTGAACTACACACTGAACACACACTGCTGCTTTATTAGCATCACGTTAGCACTCACTGTGTGTGTGTGTGTGTGTGTTACTGTGTGTGTGTGTGTGTGTGTGTGTGTGTGTGTGTGTCTGTGTGTGTGTGTCCTAACAACAGCAGCGTGTCACAGGTGACATTTACACTCATATACAATCTTTGGTTACCATGGCAACAAAGCAGCTCCCACAGACTATCATGTGTAGTCCAGGTGATGCTGTCAGGTGAACTGAAGAAGACATGAAGGAATGTGGGATGTGTGTCATGGTTCTGATGGTTCTGATGGTTCTGATGGTTCTGATGGTTCTGATGGTTCTGTTGGTTCTGATGGTTCTGTCGGTTCTGTCCCTGGTGGCGTGATTATATGTGACGATACGAGTGACGACATACTTGATGATACGAATAATTATATACGTGGTGTGTTTTTAAGGCAGATCTGAAACATTACGGCAGTGTTTTTAATGTTTTTGTTTGGCCTGAAGGCAGAAACACGTTCAATCTTCAGTCCGACTGTCAGTCTGCAGGGAAAACTGTGTGTGTGTGTGTGTGTGTGTGTGTGTGTGTGTGTGTGTGTGTGTGTGTGTGTGTGTGTGTGTGTGTGTGTGTGTGTGTGTGTGTGTGTGTGTGTGTGTGTGTGTGTGTGTGTGTGTGTGTGTGTGTGTGTGTGTGTGTGTGTGTGTGTGTGTGTGTGTTGAGTTGTTTCTGGTTCAGTTTGTGCTGAGGAGGCGTTCAGACAGTTAGTGAACGCTGTTTATGCTTTAGTCTTCTTCAGACGAGCTAATTGAATCTGTGTGTGTGTTACGTTGTGTGTGTGTGTTACAGTGTGTGTGTGTTACGTTGTGTGTGTGTGTTACAGTGTGTGTGTGCTACAGTGTGTGTGTGTGTGTGTGTTACAGTGTGTGTGTGCTACAGTGTGTGTGTGTGTGTGTGTTACAGTGTGTGTGTGCTACAGTGTGTGTGTGTGTGTGTGTGTGTGTGTGTGTGTGTGTGTGTGTGTGTGTGTGTGTGTGTGTGTGTGTGTGTGTGTGTGTTGTCTATAGATAGCAGTATAAAGTGCAGTCAAAGTTTTTTAATGTGTCGACTTTAAAGAAACAGAAACTGAATGATTCTGTTTTATCTCCACTGAGCTGCCTCAACACTAAATACTGCTGATACTGCTATAAATACTACTCTATGAGTATTCAGTGATAATACAGGGACCCTTTAAAACACGGATTTTTTTTTCTTTGGTACTATACGTCTACCTTAATATGAGATTCAAGACTTCCTGTAGATAAACTGTTTGATAATTTATCGTTAGATTAAATTAAACTGTATTTTCTGATGTGATTCTTTCATCTCTGTTAGATTATGTGATAATATTTTAGTTTAAATACAGTTTGTGTTATTATCCCGTATATGTGACTGTGTAGTGGGACACATGTAGACACGTTGTTGGAATATCTAGTAGATCCCCATTAATCTGTAGAGTTTTGAAACTGTTAAAAAATATTCAGAAGACACAAAGTGAAGCGACAGAAATACTCGGCTGCATGAGGCTGAATGAGTGTGAATGAGTGTGAATGAGTGTGTGTGACTTCAGACAAACACACGCAGCTGTCGGGACTGATAGGGGCCCCCGGGGGCCTCGGGGCCCTAAACAGGCTGTTTCATGACTCAAATACACTCAAACCTCTTAACTGTGTTCACTGGTTGAAAGAGGAGGAAGAGGATTGTGTGTCCTGGTGTGATAAGAAGATCTGACCAGAACTCAGTGAAACGTCTTTCTGCTGCAGACTGACGACTCAAACACTCTAACCACGCCCCTCTGCTCTGATTGGTCCGCTGTGTGACAGTAGTCTGTCTCTAACCACGCCCCTCTGCTCTGATTGGTCCGCTGTGTTACAGTAGTCTGTCTCTAACCACGCCCCTCTGCTCTGATTGGTCAGCTGTGTGATGGTAGTCAGTCTCTAACCACGCCCCTCTGCTCTGATTGGTCCGCTGTGTTACAGTAGTTAGTCTCTAACCACGCCCCTCTGCTCTGATTGGTCCGCTGTGTTACAGTAGTCTGTCTCTAACCACGCCCCTCTGCTCTGATTGGTCCGCTGTGTTACAGTAGTTAGTCTCTAACCACGCCCCTCTGCTCTGATTGGTCCGCTGTGTTACAGTAGTCAGTCTCTAACCACGCCCCTCTGCTCTGATTGGTCAGCTGTGTTACAGTAGTCAGTCTCTAACCACGCCCCTCTGCTCTGATTGGTCAGCTGTGTTACAGTAGTCTGTCTCTAACCACGCCCCTCTGCTCTGATTGGTTAGCTGTGTGATGGTATGACAGTATTTCGTCCCGTCATCGTGGCCTTCGTCTCGTCCTCGTCTACCTTAGTTACTCATTAAGTTACTGGGATGCGTCCGGCCCAGTTCAGAACCTGTAGAACCTCCAGTGGTCAGAGAACTGATCCAGAGACAGAACCAGAACAATCAGATTCCTGCTCTCTCCAGCATGTGAACAATGTAACGTCCAGTTACATCTGCTTCCTGTGTCATGGCAAAACATGCTAATTACCCGCCTCGCCACGGCAACGAGGCGATATATATATACTGTATATATATACTGTATATATATATATATATATATATATATATATATATATATAGATAGAGAGAGAAATGTGATTTTTAATCACAAGTGTTCCCAGTATTCTTATTTTATTACGAGTGTGTGTAACAAGTTATCACCGTGTTGTGTAGTTTAACATTTCTATCAGCTTTATACAACACTGTGTGTGTGTGTGTGTGTGTGTGTGTGTGTGTGTGTGTGTGTGTGTGTGTGTGTGTGTTATCTGATCTCAGGGAGGTTTTGTGTTGAACACGAGGGCAGCTTGTTAACATGAGGTGAGAGCTTATCTACAACACACACACACACACACACACACACACACACACACACACACACACACACACACACACACACACACTGCTGTTTCCTCACAAACAGAAAGTTAAGTCAACATGCTTTTATTTTTATATTTTTTTGTCAATCAAACATCGTATATCTCTAAGAAGTGAAGTCAGTAGTTGGTTCCAGCAGCAGAGCTTCCACCATGTTGGACTGAAAGAGACGAACAGACGTCAGTAAAACGTCCTCCTACAAAGAGACGTACAAAAGTAGAACTACATTATTTCTATTCTATTGTCATATTTAATGTCTCTACTGAAATATCCTGAGGAACTCTGGATTCAGCTGTTAGTTCAATATGAAATATCTTCTTCTTCTTCTTCTTCTTCTTCTCATTATAATTATTATAATTATTATAAATATTATGTGTTAATCAATGAAACATGATAATCTATAATAACTGATCAGAGTATAGTTGGTGTGTGTACTGTAGATATATTAAAGATAAAGACTTTTCTCTCTCATTAACGTCCATAATTCACTTCATCAATTAAACATGTCAGACGTCCAATCAGGTCTGCGTCTCCGTGACGACAGACAGACAGACAGGAAGTGGCGTTCTGACAGGCGCTAACAGCAGCTCATCATCACCTCCGTCGCCTCGTTAATGAATCCACCAATAACGCTCCAGACTCGTTAATAATCTGACGCTAATGGATCTTTAGACACACTGTTTAACCCCGACATCACCCAGTGTGTGTGTGTGTGTGTGTGTGTGTGTGTGTGTGTGTGTGTGTGTGTGTGTGTGTGTGTGTTCGTGTTCATTAGCACCTGTTAGCGTTAGCGCTCACTGAGGCGAGCTGAGAAAAAGGTCGACAGGTTTCACACACACTGCTCACTTTGTACCTCCTCCTCTATTTCCTGCTTCACACACACACACACACACGCACACACACACACACACACACACACACACACACACACACACACACACACACACACACACACATCAATAGCTGTGAGTCTGAGGACAAAGACAAGATGGCCGCTGTTATTTCATTCTCAAGTTTGGTACTTTTATTTAAAAGTAAAAAGTAGGAGTATTTCTACACTGTAGCATCAGTACTTTTACTGTGGTAAAATGTCTGAGTACTTCTTTGTTTATTTTCAGTGTAAAGATGTTTCTGTACAGCACAGATGTGTGTGTGTGTGTCTTAACGAGGGCGGCTCGGCGGCGGCGGCGTTCCTCTCATTAACCTCATTAGCAGGCTGCCACAGCATCCATTTATTTACACAGAGACGCCACATGTAAACAATAACGTGAACACACTAACCGCTGCTAGCAACATGCTACACACACACCCAGTAACAGGATGATTAATCCTTCTGTTCTTATTCATTAAGAAATGTGTTTATAATTAATACTGCAGATATATTTACAAAATACAAGTATAAATACACGTATCTGTACTAGAAGAACAAACAACATCTGTGCTCAGCTCCGTCTGAACCACAGCGGTCCGGTACAGCTCCCTCATAACTGCAGACGCCGCACCGAACCACCTGTCCATCTCCCGCTCCATTTACCCTCGCTGGTGAACAAGACCCAGAGATACTTGAACTCCCTCTCTTGGGGCAAAGACTCACTCCCCACCCGGAGGAGCAGTCCACCGGTTACCTGCAGAGCACCATGACCTCAGACTTGGAGGTTCTGACTCTCATCCGGACCGCTTCACACTCGGCTGCAAACTGCCCCGGTGCTGCTGAAGGTCTGATGAAGCCAACAGAACCACATCATCTGCAAAGAGCAGACACGCAATTATGAGGTCCCTGAACCGGACACTCTCCCCCCCCCGGCTGGGCCTTGAGATCCTGTCCATGAAAACCACAAACAGGATCGGTGACCAGGGACAACCCCGGAGGAGGCCGACACCCACCGGACACGAGTATACGGAAAACAGCTCTCACTTTGGTTCTACACGGACCGGATGGCTCGTAACAGCGACCCCGGTACCTCATACCTACCACAGGACTCCCCGGAGGACATGGTCTTAGTCTTCTCCAAGTCCACAAAACACATGTAGACTGGATGGGCAAACTCCCATGACCCCTCCAACAGCCCCGCGAGGGTAAGAGAAGATATTCCTTTATTAGTCCACTGTTTCACGGCCAGGAGGGAATCCGCATTATTCCTCCTGGATCTGAGGTTCAATCAGTTAGAGTCTCCTTTCCAGAACCCTAGAATAAACTTTCCCAGGGAGGCTGAGCAGTGTGATACCCCGATAGTTGGAGCACGCCCTCCGGTCCCCCTTTTTTAAAAATGGGAACCACCACCCCGGTCTGCCATTCCACAGGTACTGTCATCGACTTCCATGCGACACTGAAGAGACGTCAAGACAGTCCAACAATGTCCAGAGCCTTCAGCATCTCGGGGTGAATCTCATCCATCCCCGGCGCCTTGCCACTGAGGAGCTTTTAGACCTCTGCCAAGAATATGGACAAGTCTTCCCTCGAGTCTTTAAACTCTGCCTCCTCTATAGAGGACGTGTTGGTCGGGTTCAGGAGTTCCTCGAAGCGCTCCTTCCACTGCTCAACGATATCCCCAGTCCGGGTCCACAGTTCTCCTGCTGAACACAGTCCTGCTTTCCCTTTCTGAGTTGTTTAACGGTTTGCCAGAACTTCCTTGAGGCCAACCGAAAGTCCTTCTCCATGGTCTCCCCGAACTCCTCCAACAACCGGGTTTTTGCTTTGGCGACCACCGCAGCTGCAGTCCTTCTGGCCAACTGGTATCTTTCAACTGTTTCCGTAGACCCCCGGGCCAACCAAGCCCGAAAGGCCTCCTTCTTCAGCTTGACGGCCTCCTTCACCGTTGGTGTTCACCAACGGGTTCTTAGGTTGTCGCCACGACAGGCACCAACGACCTTCCGACCACAACTCCTTGCAGCCGCTTCCACAATTGAGGCTTTGAACATGGTCCACTCGGATTCCATCTCCCCGGCCTCCCCCGGGATGTGCGAGAAGTTCTTCTGGAGGTGGGAGTTGAAGACCTCGCGGACAGGAGCCTCAGCCAGACGTTCCCAGTTCACCCTCACTACACGTTTGGGTTTACCAGGTGTGTCCGGCAGCCTCCCCCCCCCCACCTGATCCAACTCACCACCAGGTGGTGATCAGTTGAGTGTCCAAGACATACGACTGCAGATTTGATGATACGCCCACAGAGTCGATCATCGATCGTTGGCCTGGTGTATTCTGGTACCAAGTACAGTGATGAACCACCCTATGCACCAACATGGTGTTTGTTATGGTCAATCCATGACTAGCACAGAAGTCCAACAACAAAACACCACTCACGTTCAGATCATTCAGGCCGTTCCTCCCAGTCAACCCCCTCCAGGTTTCTCCATCAACGCCCACGTGAGCGTTGAAGTCCCCCGGCAGAACTATAGAGTCCGCTTCCCTAGGACCGCTTTGTCTTTGGAGACCCTGCAGGAGCTAAACCCCAAAAACACAGCTCCTGGGTTCTCCACCCCTCCACCACGTTAACAAGAGGACAATGAAGGAGAGTGAACTGGTCCTTTAAACGTCCTGCAGAGCTCCAGAACTGAAGTGTATCGATGACTAAATTATCAAAGCATTTATTTTATTATTTATTTATTTCATTTTTTCCCTTTATTGTTTATTTTTCACACACAGTTCAGTAACAGAAATATAATAATTACCAGTCAGACTGACGCTTCCTCTCCGTTTATCTGTCCAGAATCTCGCAGCTCGCCCTCTAACTCACTAACGGCCTCGCCGACATCATTACACTGAAGTGTGTGTGTGTTATAGTGTGTGTTTGTGCGAGTGTGTGTTCCAGTGTGACGATGATGAAGTCTTCTCTTAATTAGCCTCCTCCTCCTCCTGCTCCTCCTCCTCCTCTTCTTCTTCTTCTTCTTCTTCTCTCACCTCCCGCAGAACTCTTTGATTAAACCACTTTACATGATAACACTGTGATCATCTGACACACAGTAGTATCAGTATCCGTGAAATCATGTTCTCTCTGCTCAGACTCAGTCACCGGATTCAACATGTTTGTGTTGTTGTTGTTGCTGTTGTTGTTGTTTTTGTCGTTGTTTTCAGGTAATAAATCATCTCTGATGGTTTTTTACTTTTTTACAAATCTATATATATACATACATGTGTCTAGTGTATGTATATGTATATATATATACATATATATCACCTTGGACACGTCTCCACCGCGGACATGTGGACAAATGGTAATAAATCTATAGGGCGATAGAGTATATAAAGATATAGAGTATATATTGATATAGAGTGATGAGTTCATCCTGGTTCTTCACTCCTTAACATCATCACTGGATTTAAAAATTATCTGATCGTACATTGACTGCTGTGATTGGAGGAGCTCACAGGATGAACACTTTAATAAAAATAAACACACTGATAGTCAGATACAATTTTTTTAACACTGTAAATAATTCTCCATCCTGTCCAGTAGTTTCAGTTTGAGATAATTAAATGGTCTGAAACAACTAGGACATTTTACAATAATTACAAAAAAAAATATCACCGTTATTTTTGTGTTGTATATTTTTTACAGAGAATTTTAAATCACAATGTTTGTTTTGTTGATGTACCTCCTCCTCCTCCTCCTCCTCCTCCTCTTCATCAGTCTCATTTCCTGCTACAGCTCTAATTCTCTGAATATTAAACACCTCCTCAACCCCTCCCCCTCTCCCTGGTGACCAGTGTCTTTAAATGGGCCTCCCCCTCCATCCCATCCCATCCCACAACCTCTGCTGCTCCTGCTGTTGCCATAGTGACGACAATCCTCTAGTGATTAGTGTTAATCATCGCCATGGCAACACCATGAGTACCAGTGTAATGGTGTGTCAGGAGGTGAGAGGAGGAGAGGGTACGGTTGACTGGACACTGCAGGACTCTGGACCAGTTTCTGGGTTACTAGGATAGATTCACCTGGTGGTCCAGATCCTGGAAGACTGGTGAAGTGGTCACTATGAAGTGGTCCAGACTCTGGCTTAGCTATCTGCTGTCCCAGACTAAACTATCTGCTGTACCAGGCTAAACTATCTTTTTCTTCTTCTCCTCCTCCTCCTCCTCCTCCTCCTCCTCCTCCTCCTCCTCCTCCTCCTGGCCCTCTCTGTGAATTTTTTTTGAGGAAGTCAGTTTGAAAACAGCTTTTATCTTATTAACTACTTCAGGAAACCTTTTCACAAGGAACTGAGTAGTTATCCCCCTGTGGTTCACACACACGCACGTACGCACGCACGCACGCACGCGCGCGCGCGCACGCACGCACGCACGCACGCACGCACGCACGCACGCACGCACGCACGCACGCACGCACGCACGCACGCACACACACACACACACACACAATACAGGAGTGACATCATGGTGCTGAGTTAAATGCCAGGTTGATGACATCACTGGTTGTTGACAAGGAGGATAAATGTTACTATGGGTGCTATGGGCGCTATGGGTGCTATGGGCGCTATGGGTGCTATGGGCACTATGGGCACTATGGGTGCTATGGGTGCTATGGGTGCTATGGGCGCTATGGGTGCTATGGGCACTATGGGCACTATGGGCACTATGGGTGCTATGGGCACTATGGGTGCTATGGGTACTATGGGCACTATGGGTGCTATGGGTACTATGGGCACTATGGGTGCTATGGGCACTATGGGTGCTATGGGCACTATGGGCACTATGGGCACTATGGGTGCTATGGGCACTATGGGCACTATGGGCACTATGGGTACTATGGGCACTATGGGCACTATGGGTGCTATGGGCACTATGGGCACTATGGGCACTATGGGTGCTATGGGCACTATGGGTGCTATGGGCACTATGGGTGCTATGGGCACTATGGGTGCTATGGGTGCTATGGGCACTATGGGCACTATGGGCACTATGGGCACTATGGGTGCTATGGGCACTATGGGCACTATGGGCACTATGGGCACTATGGGTACTATGGGTACTATGGGTGCTATGGGTACTATGGGCACTATGGGCACTATGGGCACTATGGGTGCTATGGGCACTATGGGCACTATGGGCACTATGGGTACTATGGGCACTATGGGTGCTATGGGCACTATGGGCACTATGGGCACTATGGGTACTATGGGCACTATGGGTGCTATGGGCACTATGGGCACTATGGGCACTATGGGTACTATGGGTACTATGGGCGCTATGGGTACTATGGGCACTATGGGCACTATGGGCACTATGGGTACTATGGGTACTATGGGCGCTATGGGTACTATGGGCACTATGGGCACTATGGGTGCTATGGGCACTATGGGTACTATGGGCGCTATGGGTACTATGGGCACTATGGGCACTATGGGCACTATGGGCACTATGGGCACTATGGGTACTATGGGCGCTATGGGTACTATGGGCGCTATGGGTACTATGGGCGCTATGGGCACTATGGGTACTATGGGCGCTATGGGTACTATGGGTACTATGGGTGCTATGGGCACTATGGGTACTATGGGAGCTATGGGTGCTATGGGTGCTCTGGGTACTATGGGCAGCTATGGGCACTATGGGCAGCTATGGGCAGCTATGGGTGCATATAGGGTACTATGGGTGCTATGGGCACTATGGGCACTATGGGTACTATGGGCGCTATGGGTTCTATGGGCGCTATGGGTACTATGGGCGCTATGGGTACTATGGGTGCTATGGGCGCTATGGGTGCTATGGGTGCACTATGTGCGGCTATGGGTGGTATGGGCCACTATGGGCACTACTATGGGCACTATGGGCACTATGGGCACTATGGGCGCTATGGGTGCTATGGGCACTATGGGCACTATGGGCACTATGGGCACTATGGGCACTATGGGTGCTATGGGTACTATGGGCACTATGGGTGCTATGGGTACTATGGGCACTATGGGCACTATGGGTGCTATGGGCACTATGGGTGCTATGGGCACTATGGGCACTATGGGCACTATGGGCACTATGGGCACTATGGGCACTATGGGTGCTATGGGCACTATGGGCACTATGGGCACTATGGGCACTATGGGCACTATGGGCGCTATGGGCACTATGGGCACTATGGGCACTATGGGCGCTATGGGCACTATGGGTGCTATGGGCACTATGGGTGCTATGGGCACTATGGGCACTATGGGCACTATGGGTGCTATGGGTGCTATGGGCACTATGGGCACTATGGGTACTATGGGTGCTATGGGTACTATGGGCGCTATGGGCACTATGGGCAGTGCTTAATAATTATATACACAGTGTTATTACCCATCTAGACATTAAAATAATGACTAAATAATGTGATTTAATAAAATGTATGAAGCATTTTATGGGTCCAAACATCACTTTTCTTCATGTTCCACAACTGTTGTCTCAATGTTGAAATACGTAAAATGAGCTAATTCAATGATAATATGACAATATTTCAAATGGAATTGTTTCATAAACATATTACCTCACACTATATTAACATTATTTATTTGTTTACAAATCTTTCATTTTTTTATATATTTATTTTGTGTCCTTACCATACAGCTTAGTAATTGTGTATTTTAAACTGCATTTAAACAATAACTTAATATTACTAATGCTAAGAGTCAAAGCTAACGTAGCACACCTCGCTAGCTGCCATTTATCTGACATATTAGCAAAAACGTAATTTTCTTAACACGTCCTTAAAGACATTAGACATTAAAATTACAATATATGTCATATAACACAACATATTTTATATATTTTGTGAATGAAGACTGACATCTGTGGTTACCGTCTACATTTTTCAGGGTGTAGAGAAAATCATGAAATCCCCTATTTAAAAAAAAAAAAGGTTTTTATATCAGTATTAACAATGATGCACAAAGCCTGATGAAAATGAATTTAAATGCATTCAAATATTATAGAAATTAAAAAAGCAAAATGTACGTAATATTATTGTAATGTTGCAGTGAGGACATTAAGTGATGAAAACCATAAAAAATAAACATGTCACAGATTAAAATCTGATATCTGATCTGAATCTGATGATATTATCAGTTTATCATCTAAACATTCAGACGGTCACAGTTTATATTTCAGTGAACATGAAGTCCAATCAGAAACGTGTCACTGAGCTTTAACGAAGCTCTTAAGAGCAGGAAAAGACAAATTTATGCTTTTATAATATTTAAAATAACAAATCCCAGATGATGACTGACGTCTAAATCAGCACTGAAATATTCATAAAACTCAGACATTTAGATGGAAAATCTATTTCCTGAATGTTCATCTGTGAACAAAATGTCAACGTTCATATTTATTTAATTGATGTCTTTAATGAAATAAAAATGAACACGGAGGAGTTTAGTTTTCACTCTGTCGGCCATTTATAGCATCACATGAGTGATGTACACACACACACACACACACACACACACACACACACACACACACACACACACACACACACACACACACACACACGCACACACACACACACTGATTCAGATGTGTCTTGGAGCCTTTTAGCACTTTTTGTCGTCAGTTTGTGTTTGGAGTTTTACAGTTTCAGAATGAACCTTTTTACTTTGTCATTTTTTAAATTTTAAAATAAAATGTGTGTGTGTGTGTGTGTGTGTGTGTGTGTGTGTGTGTGTGTGTGTGTGTGTGTTCCAGCTGGGCGGGCAGAAGAGAGGCAGGCGCCTAAAAGCTAGAATAAATATTAAAAGCAGATCAATATTTTATTCAAGATAAATTATTATGGAGTGTTTCTGAAAGCCTGCAATGTGTGTGTGTGTGTGTGTGTGTGCGTGTGTGTGTGTTAATAATGCATCCAGTGTGTCAGTACCAGTATATATATATTGTGATGTTAAAGTGACTGCGTCTCCGTACTGATCTGAAGTGTTTTTTAAACAGATGACACACGTTAATATTTCAGCACACGTCTTAACGTGTTCGTCTTCACACAGAATGTGAACACATTCTGAATCAAACGTTGATGTTAACCCTTAAATCTTCTGGCAGCCAATCAGAGTCTCTGTAGACCGGCTACTTCCTGGACCACGTTGAAACTCTTTAGTGATTAAAATCCTGATGAGACTCTGTTGAGACTCACTGCGACCAGTTGTTTCACCTCCACGTTCGGTTCGTTGCTCTATACAAACTTTACCTTTCTCTAGAAAACGTCTCGTTTTTCTGGAGAGCAGTGAAAGGATTCCGGTACTGGAGGATGTGTTTGTGTTCACTATAAATGTTGAGGACGTTAGAAACGTTGTCCTGAAGCAGCTGGTTTGTCCTTAAGATGATTCAGCCGTCGTCTTTACGTCTTTATTTTCCTGTGTTGAACTAGCAGCAGTATTTAGTCGTAGCAGTAAACTGAGAACGACGCAATGTTTCCAGGAGAAACTAAATGTTGTGTTTCTGTCTCGTGACCGAACCTTTAACATGTGAACGTTTGTGTTTCAGATAAGTGTTAACGGGATCAGAGAGCAGCTTGAACTCTGCCGTTACAACAGGTTATACTAATCACACATTCACACACTGTGTGTCAGACAGTTTTCCACCTGGATGGACGAACACATCCGTTCATTAGCTCAGACAGGCTGTGAAACTCTGTGTGAAACTGATGACATTTCACAGCCTGGTTTGCATGTAGAGCGTGTTTGATCTGACACGCCTGAACACGCCTGAACGCACCACAGGTGGAGACAGAGTCAATAAGAGAAGAGACAGAGAGGTTACACCTGCTCATTAAACACGACCGAGATCACACAGAGCAGCACACGCCACGCACACGCCACGCACACGCACACGCACACGCACACGCACACGCCACGCACACGCACACGCCACGCACACGCACACGCCACGCACACGCACACGCACACGCACACGCCACGCACACACACACGCCACGCACACGCACACGCACACGCCACGCACACACACACGCCACGCACACGCACACGCACACGCCACGCACACGCCACGCACACGCACACGCCACGCACACGCACACGCCACGCACACGTGATCTTTTAAAGAGTCAGTCAGCTTAGTTTATAATAATAAATATAATCATTCATTTTTCAGTAGAAAGTCTGACTGTCGATCACAAAAACAAGATAAATAAACACGATCCAACATGACAATCAAACAGCTTCGCTAACAGTTTCCACCTGCTGCCAGCCTTTGTGCTAAGCTAGGCTAACAGTTTCCACCTGCTGCCAGCCTTTGTGCTAAGCTAGGCTAACAGTTTCCACCTGCTCCCAGTCTTTGTGCTAAGCTAGGCTAACAGTTCCCCCTGCTTCCAGTCTTTGTGCTAAGCTAGGCTAACAGTTCCCCTCTATTCCCAGTCTTTATTATTAATAATAATAATAATAATAATAATAATAATTATAATAATAACAATGATAATAGTGATAATATTCACAATGCTAAAGATAATATAGTAATAATAATAATAATAATAATAACAATAATAACAACAATAAAGGTGTAGGTAGCCAATCTGGTTCAGTCCAGTTTGTGTCTCTCTGGATTCAAACCAGCACATGTAAATAAGGTGTGAAGTGTGTGTGTGTGTGTGTGTGTGTGTGTGTGTGTGTGTGTGTGTGTGTGTGTGTGTGTGTGTGTGTGTGTGTGTGTGTGTGTGGAGGTGTGTGGAGGTGTTAGCAGCCGTCCTTCTCATCAATCTGTCACTCTGAGACGTGTCAGTCCAAACACAGCTCAGCCAATCAGATGGGGGGGGGGGGGTTGTGAAGTCTCACCAATTTACCTGTCGGAGGTGTGGGAGGGAGACATGCACACACACACACACACACACACACACACACACACACACACACACACACACACACACACACACACACACACATAGTAGACGACACCTTCAGATATGCATACATATATGCAGCAACATCCTCATATTCATCTGTCATTGTGACATCACACATGTACGCACACACACACACACACACACACACACACCCACACACACACACACTCACACACACACACACACACACCCACACACACACACACTCACACACACACACACACACACACACATTACTGTGATTGTCACAACATCAGCTGATAAAACAGGAAACAGATTATATTTAATAAATTACAAACAGTAAATTTAAACAGTTTCTACTGACGGGAGTTTTTATTTTGTGAACACTTTTTATCATAAGAAGTCCGTCCCCTCTTCAATTTTAATGATCATTATTATAATTATAAAATTATTTTATTTCTCTGAGTAGTTAAATAAATATGTTGATGTGGCATTTATTTAAGTGACATTTAATGAGATAAAAAAAACATTCAAGCTTTAAAATAGAATAAATTAAAACGTTTGGAACATAAAACACAAAATAATATAACATATTATTATATAAATATTATAACTTCTGATAATAAAATAACTAAACTTACAGTATAACGTTAGCTTTATTTTAGCATATACAGTATATATATATATATATATATAATATATATATATATATGACTGGTGTTGAATAAATGTCAGTGTACCGACTCTCTGCTCAGAATATTAAACAGGAAACATTCCTGAATATTAAAACCTGAAACATTTTTCTTCAGCAGGCAATAAAAAGTTCAAACAGACCAGAAAATAAAAAAATCTGTATATTTAAGAAGAAAAAGAAATAAAAGAAAGTAAAATATGAAATGACGTTGAGACAACTTCCAGAGTTTTATTAGAGAAGACGAGAGACACAGAGAGGGACTCTTCTTCTTCTTCTGCTCTTTATTTAAATCAAAGAAGCTTAAACATTCACACAGCTGTCTGTGTGTGTGTGTGTGTGTGTGTGTGTGTGTGTGTGTGTGTGTGTGTAGGAGAAAGAATGAACAGTAGTCTTTGTGCTAAGCTAGGCTAACAGTTTCCCCCTGCTCCCAGTCTTTGTGCTAAGCTAGGCTAACAGTTTCCCCCTGCTCCCAGTCTTTGTGCTAAGCTAGGCTAACAGTTTCCCCTGCTCCCAGTCTTTGTGCTAAGCTAGGCTAACAGTTTCCCCCTGCTCCCAGTCTTTGTGCTAAGCTAGGCTAACAGTTTCCCCCTGCTCCCAGTCTTTGTGCTAAGCTAGGCTAACAGTTTCCCCCTGCTCCCAGTCTTTGTGCTAAGCTAGGCTAACAGTTTCCCCCTGCTCCCAGTCTTTGTGCTAAGCTAGGCTAACAGTTTCCCCCTGCTCCCAGTCTTTATGCTAAGAGTTGTGTGTTTGCTCAGAGGCTCGTCGGCAGTAAACAAACTGACCAATCAGATCATTTATCAGTCGTCATCTCAGCCAATAGTAACGTGTATTCCTAGTGTGTCGACGATTACTCACTTCATCCTTTGAACGCTGTGACGTGTCTTCAGGATTAACACATCAAATGTGACATTTTGTGATCTTCTAAAACGACTGATAAATTGAACAGAGTCTGGTTGTTGTCTCGTCACGACGTCTCCTCAGTATCTCAGAAACACAACAAGTCAATCAGTCTCTGCAGGTCAAACCTTCAGTTAATATCAATACAGATGATCAATGATCAATAACTGTTCAATACAGGAAATACATCATCAGTGAGCAGGAAGCTGCTGAGGAGCTTCTGAGCAAGAAAATGTCATTTCAACGACGTCCACACAAATACAGAGAACCATCAGTCAGTCTGTGTGTGTGTGTGTGTGTGTGTGTGTGTGTGTGTGTGTGTGAGTGTGTGTGTGTGTGTGTGTGTGTGTGTTCAGTCTATTACAGCTTCATATTGCAGCTGCTGCCTCACTGCATTAAAACGTCTGTTAGAGGTGAATTTATGTCAGAGAGCTCCTATTATCTCAGATATATGACCACACACACGCACGCACGCACGCACGCACGCACGCACGCACACACACACACACACACACACACACACACACACACACACACACACACACACACACACTTCAGCTGGTTTCTGTATAAAATGAACTGAGTTTTTTTCTCTAAAACAGTTCAAACGTTTTGATCATAATCACTATATCAAGTAAAATATAGAATGAATGATATATTTTATATTTTAAATACAGTGTACTTTATCCAATCAGAATATTTTAGATTTAATCCAGTTTACATTTAACAAAATATTTATACTGATTCCAGTTTCAATTCTCAGTAAATATATGAGATAATGTAACAAGCTGTCAGTACATTTATTTATAGGTTATTTATATAACCCAATATCACAAATCTGAAAGACGTCTTTACAGTCTGAACAGCAGACGACACCCTCTGTCCTCTCACATAAAGAACAAATAAAAAACCTTTAACGGGGACAAAATGGTAGAAAGCTCAGGAAGAAACAGACAAGGTACCTTTCTTCAGGATGGACAGACAGGAAGTAGATGTTGGACAGAATAAACTGAACATAATAAAATTACAGTTCAAACAATCATGATGGGCGCTTCGCGTCGGGGTGCAGCGTCGCCCTGAAGGGGATTCTTTCACAACAATGACCGGCTCGCTGTACATTATCCCTTACATAATATATATACAGTATATAATATATATATATATATATATATATATATATTGGTATGGATGTAACTCCTACATTGTAACTAGCAGAAGAATTGTACCTGAGGAAGGTCAGATTTAAGATTCCCACCTAAATGGAGATCTTGTATTTCACAAGTTTTTTTTCAAATGTTGGAGATCTAAATCCCAAGCTGGTCTCTGATTGGACAGGTCCAATTAGGACATGAGGTGACCGTCCAATAAGAGCTCAGAGAGGAACTGCTGCTGCGGATCTCCGTCTGTGTTCTTTAATGAAGCAACAGAACAAAGAAGTTCAACAAATCTCAAGAAATAACTGAAGTTTAGGGAGGTGGGGGAGGCTGGGGGTGTCAGTGATAGTTGACCTTTGTGACCCTGCCTGTCTTTTGGCTGTTCTGCTTCAGTAATTACCATGGTAACAACACATCATCATCATCATCACCACTGGGCAACAGGAAATAGTCGCAGAGACCTGCTAATTTAACCAGCTGGAGGGTGAGAGAGTGTGTGTTTTAACCAATTATCGCACACACACACACACACACACACACACACACACACACACACACACACGTTAATAATGTAAACAGTGACATGAAGAGTAAAAACTCTGATTAAAGTTTAAAACGTGTCATCTCTCTCTCTCTCTGTCTCTCTCACCAACTCTGAAGGTCACTCGCCCTTTTTTCACATTAATCATGAGGTGAAGAATAAAACACAGTTTCCTTTAAAAACTCGTGTACTTACAGACTCTTTAAACGGGTCACACCCGTCTTTATGCAGTCGCCTTGTTCTCTGTACCACATGTCAACCAGAGATCAAGGCAGGGGATTATAGAAACCCGGGTTCTTTAATCGAGGTAGGGGATTATAGGAACCCGGGTTCTGTAATCGAGGGAGGGGATTATAGAAACCCGGGTTCTGTAATCGAGGTAAAGGATTACAGAAACTCGGGTTCTGTAATCGAGGGAGGGGATTATAGAAACCCGGGTTCTTTAATCGAGGGAGGGGATTATAGAAACCCGGGTTCTGTAATCGAGGTAAAGGATTACAGAAACTCGGGTTCTGTTATCGAGGGAGGGGATTATAGAAACCCGGGTTCTTTATCGAGGGAGGGGATTATAGAAACCCGGGTTCTGTAATCGAGGTAGGGGATTATAGAAACCCGGGTTCTTTAATCGAGGTAGGGGATTATAGAAACCCGGGTTCTGTAATCGAGGTAGGGGATTATAGAAACCCAGGTTCTGTAATCGAGGGAGGGGATTATAGAAACCCGGGTTCTGTAATCGAGGTAAAGGATTACAGAAACTCGGGTTCTGTAATCGAGGGAGGGGATTATAGAAACCCGGGTTCTGTAATCGAGGTAAAGGATTACAGAAACTCGGGTTCTGTTATCGAGGGAGGGGATTATAGAAACCCGGGTTCTTTAATCGAGGGGAGGGGATTTCTAGAAACCGGGTTCTGTAATCGAGGTAGGGGATTATAGAAACCGGGTTCTTTAATCGAGGTAGGGGATTACAGAAACTCGGGTTCTGTAATCGAGGGAGGGGATTATAGAAACCCGGGTTCTTTAATCGAGGGAGGGGATTATAGAAACCCGGGTTCTGTAATCGAGGGAGGGGATTATAGAAACCCGGGTTCTGTAATCGAGGTAGGGGATTATAGAAACCCGGGTTCTTTAATCGAGGGAGGGGATTATAGAAACCCGGGTTCTGTAATCGAGGTAGGGGATTATAGAAACCCGGGTTCTGTAATCGAGGTAGGGGATTATAGAAACCCGGGTTCTTTAATCGAGGTAGGGGATTATAGAAACCCGGGTTCTGTAATCGAGGGAGGGGATTATAGAAACCCGGGTTCTTTAATCGAGGTAGGGGATTATAAAAACCCGGGTTCTGTAATCGAGGGAGGGGATTATAGAAATCCGGCTTCTTTAATCGAGGTAGGGGATTATAGAATCCCGGGTTCTTTAATCGAGGTAGGGGATTATAAGAACCCGGGTTCTGTAATCGAGGAAGGGGATTATAAAAACCCGGGTTCTGTAATCGAGGTAGGGGATTATAGAAACCCGGGTTCTGTAATCGAGGTAAAGGATTACAAAAACTCGGGTTCTGTAATCGAGGTAGGGGATTATAGAATCCCGGGTTCTGTAATCGAGGTAGGGGATTATAGAAACCCGGGTTCTGTAGTCGAGGTAAGGGATTATAGAAATCCGGGTTCTGTAGTCGAGGTAAGGGATTATAGAAATCCGGGTTCTGTAATCGAGGTAGAGGGTTAGAGATACCCGGGTTCTGTAATCGAGGTAGAGGGTTAGAGATACCCGGGTTCTGTAATCGGGTTCTGTGACATTTATAGGTTTATGAATCAACTATTAATAAGAATAAATAAAAATACAGTATAATAACAATAATAAACATATATATATATGTCTATATATATATATAGATATATAGACATATATCTATATATACAATACAATACAAATAACACTACTACTGCTTCTACTCTTTCTAATAATAATAATAATAATAATAGTGATGGTATGTGCAGCAGTGTGGAGGTATTTTCCTCTTACAAACCACAGCAAACTGCAAACAAAGAGACTGCTGCTGTCTGAATGTACAAAGTCTCTGAGGAGAGAGGAGGGGAGGAGAGAGGGGGGGAAGTGAGAGGAGGGGAGGGGGGGAGGAGGGGAGGGGAGGGGGAGAGAGGGGGGGAGGAGGGGAGGAGAGAGGAGAGAGGTTGGGAAGTGAGAGGAGGGGAGGAGAGAGGTTTGGAAGTGAGAGGAGGGGAGGAGGGAGGAGGGAGGAGGGAGGTTGGGAAGTGAGAGGAGGGGAGGAGGGAGGAGGGAGGAAAGAAGAGAGAGGAGGAGAGGAGAGAGGAGGGGAGGAGGGAGGAGGGAGGAGAGAGGTTGGGAAGTGAGAGGAGGGGAGGAGGGAGGAGGGAGGAGGGAGGAGAGGAGAGAGAGGAGGAGAGGAGAGAGGAGGGGAGGAGAGAGGAGGGGAGGAGGGAGGAGGTGGTAGGAGGTGGGAGGAGGTGGGAGGGGAGGAGAGAGGAGGGGAGGAGGGAGGAGGGGAGGAGAGGAGGACAGGAGAGGAGAGAGGAGGGGAGGAGGGAGGAGGTGGGAGGAGGTGGGAGGGGAGGAGAGAGGAGGGGAGGAGGAGAGGAGAGGAGAGAGGAGGGGAGGAGAGAGGAGGGAGGAGAGAGGAGAGAGGAGAGAGGAGGGGAGGTGGGAGGAGGTTTGACGGTAACAGAGTGGAGATGTGAGAGAAGAAGAAATGGAGGAAGAGAGTCTTTTTTTCTCTAAAGGGTGAGAGCTGTAAATGTGTGTGTGTGTGTGTGTGTGTGTGTGTGTGTGTGTGTGTGCGTGCGTGTGTGTGTGTGTGTGTGTGTGTGTGTGTGCAGGTCCAGAGCTCCCCCTGGTGTTCAGGAGAAGAACTACACTGCAACACATATTACAGTACTACATTAATTATAATAGTACTAATAATAATAATGAAGTGAATCACAAATATTTTTGTAATATAATAAATTATATATAAATATATATATATTATTAGCAATAATAATAACAATAATCACGATTAATTACATTTTTTATCTGTTCAAAATGAACCTTAAACATAGATTTGTCTAGTATTTAATACTCTTATTAACATGGGAGTGGACAAATATTCTGCTTTATGCAAATGTATGTATATATTTATTGTTGTAAATCAATGAACAACACAAAACAATGACAGATATTGTCCAGAAACCCTCACAGGTTCTGCATTTAGCATAAAACAATATGCTCAGATCATAACATGGCAAACTGCAGCCCAACAGGCAACAACAGCTGTCAGTGTGTCAGTGTGCTGACTTCACTATGACTTGCCCCAAACTGCATGTGATTATCATAAAGTGGGCATGTCTGTAAAGGGGAGACTCGTGGGTACCCATAGAACCCATTTACATTCACACATCTGGAGGTCAGAGGTCAACGGACCCCTTTGAAAATGGACATAACAGTTTGGAGTGTTATTTAACCTCCTTCACTACGAGCTTGTATGACCTGGTTGATACCGATGGATCCTTTAGGTTTTATAGTTTACTATGATACCAGTAGTACTACTAGTAGTAGTAGTAGTCGTAGTAGTAGTAGTAGTAGTAGTAATATGACATGGTTGGTACCGATGGATTCATCAGGTTTTATAGTTTCAGATGATACCAGTAACTTTCCTCTCTGCGTTAAAATTTGCGTTAAAACGTTATTATCACGTTGTATTTATATACCTCTCCTCCTCTTTCTCTCCCTCTCTTCTCCTTTTTCTTCACCTGTTTCTCTCCCTTTCTCACTCTCTTGCTCTTCTTCTTCTTCTTCTGCATCTCTAATTCTCTCCCTCTCTTCTTCTTCTGTGTCTCTATCTCTCTCCCTCTCTTCTTCTTCTTCTTCTTCTTCTTCTTCTTCTTCTGTGTCTTTACCTCTCTTCCTCTTCTTCCTCTTCTTCTTCTTCTGCATCTTTAATTCTCTCCCTCTCTTCTTCTTCTGTGTCTCTATCTCTCTCCCTCTTCTTCTTCTTCTTCTTCTTCTTCTTCTTCTTCTGTGTCTTTACCTCTCTTCCTCTTCTTCCTCTTCTTCTTCTTCTTCTTCTGCATCTCTACCTCTCTTCCTCTCTTCTTCTTCTGTTCCTCTCGTCTGTCTTCCTGCTCTCAATAAAATGACATTTAGAGCAGCAGGGTGAGAAAAGCAATCTGCCGTCCCTCCCTAGAGAGGGAGGAGATGTAAATGTAAAAATGAGTGGAAGAAAAGAAGAGAGAGAGAGAGAGAGAGAGAGAGAGAGAGAGAGAGAGAGAGAGAGAGAGAGAGAGAGAGAGAGAGAGAGAGAGAGAGAGAGAGAGAGAGAGAGAGAGAGAGAGAGAGAGAGAGAGAGAGAGAGAGAGAGAGAGAGAGAGAGAGAGAGAGAGAGAGAGAGAGAGAGAGAGATAGTAGGACAGACACCCAACAATCTGGACCAACCAAACAGGGCTTCAGGACAGACACTAACAAACCAGTGGTGGAGGAAGTATTCACATCCTTTACCGCAGTTAAAGTACTATTACCACACTCAAAAAATACTTTGTTACAATAAAAGTACTAATACCACATTCTAAAAATACTCTGTTACAGTAAAAGTACTGCATTTAAAATGTACCTTTAGTGAAAGTATGTAAGTATAATCATTAAAATCTAGTTAAAGTCAGCCGATTAGACTCTTATCAGGGAATTAAATGGGGTGTTATCAGTGGTTATCAGTTTCATAGATGTGGGTTAGTAGGGCCCTACTACACCCACTAGTAGGTTTTATAAAAGGAACAAAAGAAGACGACAGCGACCTCTAGTGGCCGTAGTAATAATAACAGGAAGTCAAGCGCTGTAGTATAGACAGCGTGAAAGTCCACGTAAGGAGCAGGTCAGGTGACGTAGGGAGGAGGTCGGGTGACGTAGGGAGGAGGTCGGGTGACGTAGGGAGCAGGTCAGGTGACGTAGAGAGCAGGTAAGGTGACGTAGGGAGGAGGTCAAGTCAGGTGACGTAGGGTGCAGGTCAGGTGACGTAGGGAGGAGGTCAAGTCAGGTGACGTAGGGTGCAGGTCAGGTGACGTAGGGAGGAGGTCAAGTCAGGTGACGTAGGGTGCAGGTCAGGTGACGTAGGGAGGAGGTCAGGTGACGTAGGGAGCAGGTCAGGTGACATAGGGAGGAGGTCAGGTGACGTAGGGAGGAGGTCAAGTCAGGTGACGTAGGGAGCAGGTCAGGTGACGTAGGGAGGAGGTCAGGTGACGTAGGGAGCAGGTCAGGTGACGTAGGGAGGAGGTCAAGTCAGGTAACGTAGGGAGCAGGTCAGGTGACGTAGGCAGCAGGTCAGGTGACGTAGGGAGCAGGTCAGGTGACGTAGGGAGGAGGTCAGGTGACATAGGGAGGAGGTCAGGTGACGTAGGGAGGAGGTCAAGTCAGGTAACGTAGGGAGCAGGTCAGGTGACGTAGGAAGAAGGTCAGGTGACATAGGGAGGAGGTCAGGTGACGTAGGGAGGAGGTCAAGTCAGGTAACGTAGGGAGCAGGTCAGGTAACGTAGGGAGCAGGTCAGGTGACGTAGGGAGCAGGTCAGGTGACGTAGGGAGCAGGTCAGGTGACGTAGGGAGCAGGTCAGGTAACGTAGGGAGCAGGTCAGGTGACGTAGGGAGCAGGTCAGGTGACGTAGGGAGGAGGTCAGGTGACGTAAGGAGCAGGTCAGGTGACGTAGGGATTAGGTCAGGTGACGTAGGGAGCAGGTCAGGTAACGTAGGGAGCAGGTCAGGTGACGTAGGGAGCAGGTCAGGTAACGTAGGGAGCAGGTCAGGTGACGTAGGGAGCAGGTCAGGTGACGTAGGCAGCAGGTCAGGTGACGTAGGGAGCAGGTCAGGTGACGTAGGGAGGAGGTCAAGTCAGGTAACGTAGGGAGCAGGTCAGGTAACGTAGGGAGCAGGTCAGGTGACGTAGGGAGCAGGTCAGGTGACGTAGGGAGCAGGTCAGGTGACGTAGGGAGCAGGTCAGGTAACGTAGGGAGCAGGTCAGGTGACGTAGGGAGCAGGTCAGGTGACGTAGGGAGGAGGTCAGGTGACGTAAGGAGCAGGTCAGGTGACGTAGGGATTAGGTCAGGTGACGTAGGGAGCAGGTCAGGTAACGTAGGGAGCAGGTCAGGTGACGTAGGGAGCAGGTCAGGTAACGTAGGGAGCAGGTCAGGTGACGTAGGGAGCAGGTCAGGTGACGTAGGCAGCAGGTCAGGTGACGTAGGGAGGAGGTCAGGTGACGTAGGGAGCAGGTCAGGTGACGTAGGGAGCAGGTCAGGTGACGTAGGGAGCAGGTCAGGTGACGTAGGGAGCAGGTCAGGTGACGTAGGGAGGAGGTCAGGTGACGTAGGGAGCAGGTCAGGTGACGTAGGGAGCAGGTCAGGTGACGTAGGGAGCAGGTCAGGTGACGTAGGGAGCAGGTCGGGTGACGTTAACCCTATGTCACATCTTGTTACTCCATCACTGCTCTCAGTATCTGGTTGGTGGATCTGGTCATGTGACTCAGAGAGACGATGCAGAGACTTCAGTTTAACCTCGGTGTGTTTTACTGCTTTGAAGGACAACAACAGAACATCTGTCTGTGTGTGTGTGCGTGTGTGTGTGTGTGTGTGTGTGTGTGTGTGTGTGTGTGTGTGTGTGTGTGTGTGTATGTGTGTTAACAGGAAGTGACAGCGCTGTGGTCGTGATGATGGTGAGCAGTCAGCAGTGAACTGATTGGCCAGATGTGATGCTAACGCTGCTAACGCTACTAACAGCCCAGAGCGGTCGATATTCACTGAGCTGCTTCCTCACCGTGTTTCCTCTTTTTCTATTCAGGTTTCTGACCAAAACATGAAATAATGCAGATTTTCTGATGTTGTTCGTTATTATATCATGCTAACACAAATTCACTAAATGTTTTGATTAATGTTTTGTTTTATGTACATTTTATGGACACATTCAATGTATTCTCTATAAGTTGTTGATTAGTGTTTATTTAACGTGTCTCCGTGACTTCATCCATCCATCCTTCCTCAATGTTCAGTACAAAGTAAAAACTAACATCACTTATTCTTCCTGCCCGTCGTCGGCCATGTTTGTTTACACTAAAGTCACGTTTGATCGCCAGAGATTTAGTGAGATTTCAGTTTTTTTTAGTGGGACTCTAGTTGTTGATGAATGAATGTGTTAGTGTGTGGTGCTATGTTTCTCTCCACATTCCATCTGAACTAAACGGTTAAATTTAACACATCGTTATGTGTGGTGTATCTCACATTTGACACATCTGGTAAGATTTGAAACATCTGGTAGTGCGGGCCAGCCTTAAGCAGAACTCTGAAATATCACTGGCAGAACATTTCAGCTTTCAATAAAATCAGCCTTGAAAGGTTGAAGACGTTCTTTTTTCTCATCTGTGCTTTTTGGATATCAAAGAGAAACAAACTGTTTCCTTTGGGAAACAAAACCTCCAAAATCAGCATTTTGTTTTCAGCTTCTCCGCAGCATCACTTCCCTTCGATGTTCTTCAGCTTCAGCTCATGTGTCGCTGTCAGATCTGACGTTCAGTTGTTGTGTTTAAAGAGAGAAGGATGTCTTTGAATGAAGCTGTCTTTGTGGTGGACTACAGGAGCCCGGAGGGTTCACTTCTGTCTCACACTGCGGTGTGTTGTATCAGCAACTGGAGGTCACTTCATTGAAAACATAATAATAATAATCCACTTTCCCCTGTTAAGTAGGTTAAACAGGAGAAATCTTCAGGCGTTCGTTAATGGCGACCAAAGCAATCTGCAGAGGAACAAAGCAGTTATTAGTGTCTTTTGTCTCGTCCACAAAGCTTCCAGCTGCTAATTAACAAGCACAGTCTTATCACACACCTCCACCGCTCACACTGCTGCCAGCCTGTCAAACAGGAGGCGGCTGGACAAAATAACAGGAACAGGGATCGGGAGCCGCGAGGCCGCTTCAGGTCATCAACCATTTAATGATGTGATAAAGATTTTTGAATTATTATTGTCAATATAATATATCTGAATTCATCTTCATCACATATTATACCAGAAAAATCACGGACTGAATCATCTTTAATCTGGTTGAAACATTTGATCGAAGCTATCAAAGAGGATGTGATGGAAATTTTCCTTTCTGAAGGTAGAAATTTCCAGTCCCCAGATTCAAGATAATAAAAGTTAATCATGTAGATGTAAAGACCTCAATACCCCATACTGTTGACGATGTCACTGTGAGGAAGCACAAAAATGTGAAGAGACCCTACGTTTTAATCCTCTGCAAATAACAAACTGCTATTGTCTTACTTAATGTCCAGAGACGAGTCCTGACACCGTAACAACGAGAAGATGTTCTGAACCACTAAGTGAGTCAGTCTTTTATGATGCCGTTCTGTACCAGCTTAGAGATAATGAAGAATTATTAGCAGTGTTAAGTGTGTATAAAAGACTGACTTCTCCTTTTTTCTCTGCTCGCTGGTCCATCTGCAGATGTTTGAATTAAACTTACAGAAAGACAAGTTTTGACTTTGTGCTTTATTAAACAGAAATTGCCACCACAAACTTGGCTTTGTCGGCAGGATCACTCGTGTGGGGGGGGAACACTGGAACTCAGCGCTGAAGGTAAAGACCGTGCACGGCTGGAGTCTGGGACTCGAACCTTAACCCCCCCATCAGACAGGGTGTAGACGTGGGGGGGGCCTGAGGACCGAGGACCGCTGTGATCCGAGGAACCAGAAGACTCAAACAACACTGGCATTCTGGTAAGAGAGAATTCATAGAACGAGTAAAAGATGTTCACCACCGACGGGTGGACAAAGAGCTGAAACGGAAGATTTGAGTATTTATTCATGTTGTTACATAGCTATTACCAGAGCTTTCAACCATATCCCACAGCCTTCTTCAGCTCATCTGCTAAGGAGGTTATGTTTTTGGTTTGGTTTCTTTGTTTGTCTGTCAGCAGCATTACAGAAAAACTGCTGGCCCGATTATCATGAAACCTGGTTGAAGGGTGTAGCATCGGCCAAGGAAGCACATCTGAAACACAAATTATTTTTCACTTATGGAAATGACTTTGGTGGAGGTCTGCCCTTCTAGATTATGTGTTAACACAACTTTTACCAAAACCTTCATCTTTCTGCACGTTGCTATTGTATGAAGTGAAACAAAGAGATGTAAATATTTAAAACTCTGATGTATGATTAGTAAAAGGAAGTAATGTGTTTTAGGTGAGGTAGAGCTCTACAGATATCTGTTATAATGACATTTAGACTTTGTTTTATGGCAGCATGATAAAGTTTTGTTGTGTTTTTGAAAGAGAATCATACCTGACAGCAGTTTTCAGCCTCAGTGTGTGGGAGGTGAAATTAAATTACAGTTCTTCTCTCTTCAGCCTGCAGCAATAGAAACTGTTTCACACTTTATTTCAAACAGGATGCTGATGATTTCAGACAGATACAGGTTACAACTTCCTGTTATTAAATTCAAAATAAAACACACTGTTGCATTGACATGTTAAGACACACTGTAACCTGAACTTCAGATAAACTTTAGCTTGTCTGGTCCTTTTAGCTCCAAACTGGTCACCAATCAGCCAATCAGCATCAGTTGGAGCCTCCAGGAAATGATCTGTCATCACCAGGGAGTTCGCCTGAAACTACGACTACGACTTCTCCAGATCCAGAAGACGACCTGGACCTTCCTCTGAAGATCTAATGACGATCCAGGTACCCGTCTGGTTATTAGCCTCACTAGCAGACTCTGTCCACCACTTTGGTCCAGACTGAAATATTCATTATGTCACCTTTATTCAACCAGATAAAACCAACTGAGTTAAATTTCTTTTTAATGGTGACCTGGCCAAGAAGGCAGCAAAGTTACACGTCGAGTACACATCGCTTTCATACATACAATCAAAAACAAAACAATACATTACAAAGTAATGGCATCAACAGAGGAAGATAAAGAGACACAGGTAGTGATACATACAGACAAAAAGGCATCAAGACATGACAAGATTGTTAAAAGTTGTAGAAAGAACAGTTAGTGGTTAAAACTTCTGTTTAAAACTGGCTGGAGAGATGAGGGAATCTAGACTGAGTCTAGTCCTGGACC